>OX638302.1:4196486-4609144 GCA_951812265.1 Taphrorychus bicolor | reverse complement strand
GACATTTTGCACCTGTAAAATTGCGTCGTAAAATAGCAAATTTGAGTTTTATTACGGAAATATTTTAGCAAATTTGAGGTTAAAAGTAAGAATAGGGGCAATATTGCTTCAAAATAACTCAAAGCGTTTAAAATAAAAAATTTGAAGTTTGTGCAAAAATTCAGATTGAAGTTAGTGCCAAAAGCGATAAAAAATGGCTTAAAGCACCTAAAAGTGCAAATTTAAGAGTTTTTGGAGAAACGCACTTTATGATTAGAGACAAAACCAGTTAAAAATGAGTCAAAGCGTTTAGAAAAACAAATTTGGAGTTTGTCGTAAAAATACAAGTTGAAAGTAGTGCCAAAATATTTCGAAAATTACACAGAGGTCAAAAAAATGGAAATGTCGAACCATGTCGACTCAAGGCGTTTAAAAAGACAAATCTGGAGTTTGTGGCAAGAATTCAGATTAAGATTAAAGCCAAAAGCGGTAAAAAATGGCTTAAAGCATCTAATAGCTATTTATGTAACCAGTTACGAAAAGTCCGATGTTGTGTAACGAATGAATGTTTGCGAGACGAGCGCAGCGAGTTCCCGCAATTTGAATGAGATACACAAAAAAGGCTTTTCGTCACGTATTTCATACAAGATTTTTTCTAATTTTGACCACAAATACCTACTTAGAGAGAGATACTATTATTGAACTTAAATATTTACTTTTAAACCACTTTGTATCTACTTATTAATACCGTAAAACTGTAGGAACGGTGTGCCACACCGAAACCTATTTGTTTCTATGGTGATGAAACGAATTTTTCATCACCAGTTACGAAGATTTTACTTTTCGTAACTAGTTACGAAAAGTAGAACGTTACGTCACTGTCATCAGTATTGAAAAGTGCCACTTTATATGTCAAAATTAGAAAAAAATATAAATATCAAATTTTTGGAGAAACGCAGGATAGAGTTAAGACCAAGACCGATTAAAAATGTCTTAATGCGTTAAAAAAGACAAATTTGGAGCTTGTGGCCAAAATTCTAGTTAATATTACCGCCACAATCGTCCAAAAATTACATAGATATCAAAAAACGCAAATATGAAGCCTTGCGAGAAATTAAGGTTAAAATTAGGACTAAAATCAGTAAAAATCACACACATTATCCAAAAATGAAAATTTAATGTTTTGGAAGAAATGCCGTTTTGGGACAAAATCAGGCAAAATTGATTCAATTCTCCTAATTTATTGTTTTTGGCAAAATCAATTTTTGAAGAAGAAGGTCAAGTATAAAATCGGTTAAAATAAACCACATTGTTCAAAATTGCAGATTTTGATTTTTTTGCAGTGATTCAAATTTAAGACAAAATCAGGTAAAACGGATGGCAAAACTGACTCAAATTTTCGTTTTTGGTAAATTAACATTTTTAGACTAAAATAAACAAAATGTGGTTCAAAACGCTTCATAATGCACTTCTGACATTTTGCGCCTGTAAAATTGCGTCGTAAAATAGCAAATTTGAGTTTTATTAAGGAAATATTTTAGCAAATTTGAGGTTAAAAGTAAGAATAGGGGCAATATTGCTTAAAAATTAACTCTTCAAAAAGCGTTTAAAATGAAAAATTTGAAGTTTGTGCAAAAATTCAGAAAAATGCAGGAAAGAATTAGCGCCAAAACCGGTAAGAATAACGCTTAAAGCGTGTAACAATGCAAATTAGGATTTTTGGAGAAACTCAATTTATGATTAAGGCCAAAATCGATTAGAACTCACTCAAAGCGTTTAAAAGGAGAAATTTAAAGTTTGTGGCAAAAATTCAGATTGAAGTTAGTGCCAAAAGCGATAAAAAATAGCTTAAAGCACCTAAAAGTGCAAATTTAAAAGTTTTTGGAGAAACGCACTTTATGATTAAGGACAAGACCAGTTAAAATGAGTCAAAGCGTTTAAAAAAACAAATTTGGAGTTTGTCGTAAAAATACAAGTGGAAAGTAGTGTCAAAATATTTAAAAAATTACACAGACGTCAAAAAAATGGAAATGTCAAACCTTGTCGACTCAAGGCGTTTAAAAAGACAAATTTGGAGTTTGTGGCAAGAATTCAGTTTAAGACTAAGGCCAAAACCGGTAAAAAATGGCTTAAAGCATCTAAAAATATAAATTTCAAATTTTTGGAGAAACGCAGGATAGAGTTAAGACCAAGACCGATTAAAAATGTCTTAATGCGTTTAAAAAGACAAATTTAGAGCTTGTGGCCAAAATTCTAGTTAATATTACCGCCACAATCGTCCAAAAATTACATAGATATCAATAAAAGCAAATATGAAGCCTTGTGAGAAATTAAGGTTAAAATTAGGGCTAAAATCAGTAAAAATTACACGCATTATCCAAAAATGAAAATTTAATGTTTTGGAAGAAATGCCGTTTTAGGACAAAATCAGGCAAAATTGATTCAAATCTCCTAATTTATTGTTTTTGGCAAAATCAATTTTTGAAGAAGAAGGTCAAATTGCAGATTTTGATTTTTTTATAGTGCCAAAATATTTCAAAAATTACACAGACGTCAAAAAAAGGAAATGTCGAACCTTGTCGACTCAAGGCGTTTAAAAAGACAAATTTGGAGTTTGTGGCAAGAATGCATATTAAGACTAAGGCCAAAACCGGTAAAAAATGGCTTAAAGCATCTAAAATATAAATTTAAAATTATTGGAGAAACGCAGGATAGAGTGAAGAACAAGACCGATTAAAAATGTCTTAATGCGTTTAAAAAGACAAATTTGGAGCTTGTGGCCAAAATTCTAGTTAATATTACCGCCAAAATCGTCCAAAAATTACATAGATATCAGAAAATGCAAATATGAAGCCTTGCGAGATATTAAGGTTAAAATTAGGGCTAAAATCAGTAAAAATTACACGCATTATCCAAAAATGAAAATTTAATGTTTTGGAAGAAATGCCGTTTTAGGACAAAATCAGGCAAAATTGATTCAAATCTCCTAATTTATTGTTTTTGGCAAAATCAATTTTTGAAGAAGAAGGTCAAATTGCAGATTTTGATTTTTTTGCAGTGACTCAAATTTAAAACAAAATCAGGTAAAACGGATGGCAAAACTGACTCAAATTTTCGTTTTTGGTAAATTAACATTTTTAGACTAAAATAAACAAAATGTGGTTCAAAACGCTTCATAATGCACTTCTGACATTTTGTGCCTGTAAAATTGCGTCGTAAAATAGCAAATTTGAGTTTTATTAAGGAAATATTTTAGCAAATTTGAGGTTAAAAGTAAGAATAGGCTCAATATTGCTTAAAAATTAACTCTTCAAAAAGCGTTTAAAATGAAAAATTTGAAGTTTGTGCAAAAATTCAAAAAAATGCAGGAAAGAATTAACGCCAAAACCGGTAAGAATAACGCTTAAAGCGTGTAACAATGCAAATTAGGATTTTTGGAGAAACTCAATTTATGATTAAGGCCAAAATCGATTAGAACTCACTCAAAGCGTTTAAAAGGAGAAATTTAAAGTTTGTGGCAAAAATTCAGATTGAAGTTAGTGCCAGAAGCGATAAAAAATAGCTTAAAGCACCTAAAAGAGCAAATTTAAAAGTTTTTGGAGAAACGCACTTTATGATTAAGGACAAGACCAGTTAAAAATGAGTCAAAGCTTTTAAAAAAACAAATTTGGAGTTTGTCGTAAAAATACAAGTGGAAAGTAGTGTCAAAATATTTAAAAAATTACACAGACGTCAAAAAAATGAAAATGTGGAACCTTTGGAGAAATTAAAGTTAGAATTAAAGCTAACTTCAGTAAAAGAATGATACACATTGTCCATAAATGACAATTTAAAGTTTTTGGAGAAATTCCGGTACTTGCGGTACAAGGGTGTACCGGAACCTCTAAAAAGCATTTTTTTTGTTTGGTAGGTTTTTTTAAATATTATTATTTGTTTAATAAACAATAATTAAAAATGATAAATGAAAAAAATAACTCAACTTAATACATCAGGTTTTTTTCATAATTAAGCGACAGTTTGGGCTGCATAAGAGGTGCTTTCGGATATTTTTTAAACTATTACGAAGAGAAACTCGTACTCTTCACGAGCCAACTACTCAAGGTTTCCGCCAACCAACTTTTTATTATTCCTGCCATTTCTATTACGCATACAGTTAACAAACTGAAAGGAAAAATTCCTGTTTACTATAGTGCGCCAAGTGCTCAAATTACTTAGCCACGTGCGCCACTGAACCAGGTTTGTACCTACTTCTCATAGATTACAAGGCCGAAATTGGATTTTAGAAACCGCTTTGTTCAACCTCGCGAATTTCTTTGCAATTTCGCCTAATTACCATATACAGAGTTTTATCACGGAACCTGGCTCCTCTGTACCCATTAACCTCGTGGGAATAACCTCATTGCCATAATCTAGACCAAAGTGACATCATAATCCTAACAGAGAGATGCATCGGCTCCTCTAAATACCAAAACCACTCAGATAGAATTTTCTGTCAAATTTTTATTGGCTGAAATAATCCCTCTCCAGAGACAGGCGCATCGTTCTATCCTGGAGGAGTGTGTAGGGCCAAAGATAACAGCGCGAAAGGCCGGCTTAGTACCTCTAAAAGGAATAGAGCGATCCAATTTCTTTTTTATCGACGGATCATATGTATATAAAGACGTTAAGTGGGGAAATCCGTGCAAAAGATCCTTTGCTGATGTTTATTTTGTATCAGGGACGAATTGGACAGTTGTTTTATGAAGGCTTAAGTGTTTGCCCTCTCGTCGAAACCCAATAGAAGACATTTTTATGTGCCCTTATCGATATGTTTGGTGTGCATTCAAAGAACGCGGTTTGCCACTCCACATAAAGCACCCAAGAGCCGTAAAGTATTCGGTATCGTGTACAAAAATCTCCGCCTTTGAAATATTTAAGCCCTCAAAGCCCGGATAATCGACTATTAAGGTGGACGAAGCCGGAGGCCTCAAAAATAAACCGCTATCTCGGACAATACCTTTTATGTTTAGGTTGTTAGGTGTATTCACGTGGAAAATATCCGGAAATATCGCTCCACGTTTCGGTTTAATAGGGCCTTATCAAACAGAAATTTCAATGGCATGTTATTTGCCAGATATCAACAAAACTAATAATTGCTAGGCATAAAATTGTTTAGTTATGTGTCAACTCTGCTGTTGCTCTGATTCTTCACTTACAAGATATACAGGGTGGGCCATTTTGCTGATACATGTATGGAGATATCGGTAGAAGTTCAAGAGAGATGGCTGCATCCAGCAGTATGCGCACGGAGCAGTATTTGCAACGTTGCCACATATATAATGCAAAATTATTTGAATAAAATATTTCTGCGACTCATAGGGCATATTCGTAATCATCGTATATAAATAATAAAGTTTCGCTAGTTTATTAATTGATTTAATTGATGTAGAGAAAAAAAATACCGATTGCAATAATTTATATACTTTTATGTGACTTTTGTCAATTTTGGAGAATTAATGTAGATATCTACTGAACCAGGGGTAACTTTGATCCTCCAACTAGCAAAACAAGTTATGTAGTTATCGATTGGTGGTTATATTATGTTATTATGTATATATGGGAGGTTGACCTAACGTCTAACGTCAACTCCTTGTCTTACGGCCTAACCCATTCCTAACGCTCATGTAATGAAATTATTTGCTGTAAATAATGAAGTACCTACCTAAGTGATATCGCACTTTATGGAATATGCTATATTCCTAAAACTGTGGTGATACTCTACGCATGAATCCATGCTTCACGTTATAGATATTTAAGGATATCTATAAATGCATATTCATGTTTCCTTTCATTTAGTCAAAATCATCAATTAGAAGTTCTAAATGCCTTTCTTCGGCCATAGAAGTAATAATAGAATAAAATGAATAGAGGATAAATCGTTATAATTATGCTTGATCTACTTTGGTTTTTATTATGCCCTGTGCGCGCGGTTGATTAAACATGAGAAACATCACATCGGCAACCTTGCACTGGAGGCGGTACTAAGTTTCCTCGCAATATCACGTGGTTTTACTATTATTTACTTTGATTTACTATGATAGTAAAAATACAATGTTGACGAAATTTTGAGGTTAGTTTGTTATTATTTTAGCTAGGTTTTGTGCCTTGTGTCCATATTGTGTTTATTCTTTTATGAATATTGGTGTAAAAAAGTAGAATTTTCATCAAGCAATTAAGAAAATAGTCACAGATTCCCAGGTAGTATAATGTCATGTTTATATAGTTTAATTCTTGATCACTCTTGCCATTCTTCATCAGTCCTGATGATCTTCTTCATGAGTTCATGCATACTTTACTTACCTTACCCCTATTTGCACCAAACAAATTTAGGTAAACCCAAAGTTAAGGACCCCTAATCCACAGCTATTAGTCTGAGTAAGCATGGTAATAGGGAAAGCCTTAACTAGGTGTACTGTGTACTTGAAAATTGTGTGGTGCAAATGGCAGTTAGTTTCATCATATTGTCACGACCCGTTTGTGGTCGTTGTGACTTATTTAATTTGCCTCGGGATCGATTTCTGAAGAGGGGTTGAAAACAACATTTATATTCTAACAACTATATTTATTAAAGTTAAAGCAAAATCGTTACAATGCGTGGGGTAAAACTTAACTAGAAAAATGGTTACAACTTAAAGTTAAAAGGTACTTATTGGGTTATGGATACATTAAATAATAAACTTGTACTTCACTAATAAATTACTAAGACAGACTGGCCTCCTCTGAGGTTTAATTTCTTGAGAGTAACATCATGGCCGCGAGACTAAAGCAAATAGCCCCTTACTAACTCTGTTTATTTCTTTTTATACAATTTCCTTCGTCCCAACTTCTAGTGGAACGAATGGTATTCGAGTGGAAAAAATGATGATTTCGTCAGTCAGCACACTCCAATGATTTGGGATTGCGCGTTTTTTAATTGTTTTGTTATTTCCGTTTGGACCGAGGTCACTTCTCGACCCGGGTGACTTTCAAATAATATGATACATATTGTCGATGAGTGCATCATTTTCACCATCAGGGGAATATAAAATAAATTCTCATTTTACAGTATTTTCATTCGTGACACATCGTGACATTTTCATTCGTGACAATATTAATAAAATTGCAGAAATTATAATTGATAAATAAAGATAATATAGATTACTTATACCAGAGTATCTAGTGAATATGAAATGAGGGCTATTCAATCCAGAATCCAAAGATCCGGCTCGAAGGACCAAATTTATGTTGTAGATTGACTAGAATATATCTGTCAACTCTGACATAAAGCGGGTGAAAATCTAAGAAGACTTTCGGACCGTCACCTGTCGTCGGATTCTTTTATATCAACAGATCTCTGAATAAGGAATGAACAAACCACCCACCAAACTAAAAACACCACTAAAAGACACTAATTTATTACAATGTTTATGTACAAAATTACTTTGATTTGTTACCTTGACTTGTAAATGAATGAGATTAATTTATTTAAAAAACTAAACTAAATATGGTCAAACCTGAACAGCATAAGGCTCTAAATTTATTTACTTAACCTTAAACTAAACCTTTTAAAATATCTAAACGTTAAATAAACAACGTATGTTAAAAAGAGAAATCAAATTGTGAGACGCCACTGCTCGGTATCCGATATTATCAATAAGAGAAACTCCAAACGAACGCCGCTGCGTGTCCGTCAACAGGCAATTTAATTTTGAAAGAAATTCAAATCTACTTTAACCCAGTGAAATTACTTTAAAATTGAGGGTTCGTGCTACGTTTGATCAGAACAAATTGGGAAAGAGAGAGTCAATAAATCACAAATCACCGTGAAGCACCACAACTCTTTGTTCTGAGCATTAATAAATAAATAAGAACATTTCACCAATCTTCAGGGTTCTGTCCGCCAGCTTATTCTTCAATTGAGTCTGGAAGCAAGCAAAATGTGTAATTGGGCTGTAATTAGGTCGAACTAGCCTTCTCGAGGGTCCCAGAACTGCACCATAGGCGGGTTTTGCTTGCTATTCAATCCAAAACACAGCTGCCGAGTAATTGTGAGTGATTCTTGATTCTTGAAAATAACGCGACAAGAGGGGTTGACAAAACGGTGAGACACAAACCAAAGGTGTTTTGTCAAAACTATGCGAAATTAGCTCGTTGGTGTGCGAAATTGAGCATAAAATTGCTCCCGATAAGCGAACTGCGCGATACTGTGGTGGCGACGACAGACAGACTGGCACTACTTCGGGGTTTTTTGCACTGGGGTTGTACCTTGTACGGGCACTGCGTACGTATTTATTTTCCTTGTTGGAGATCATGTCTTCAACAGGCAGAACTGTCAACAACATCAGGTATGCTGACCATACCGCTGTCATAATAAGCTGCCTCAAATATCTGCAGAGATTGGTAGACAAATTAACAGTAGTTAGCGAAGATTACGGGCTAAATATTAATATCTATAAAACAAAAATGCTAATAATGTCCAAAAAGAACTTTAGTGGTCAGCTGACTGTACGCAATAAGACGGTTGTAACGAAGTTACTAATTTTCTTTATCAGTTCTAGGGGATGACAAATTAATTGTGTGATAAAACTAAACGTGGATTGTATTTCGGAACGTAAATAATCCGGTGTCAAGTTAAACATACGAGGTTAACAGTTTTTGGTTAATAGGAGATGCTAATATCTAATGTAAAGTATTTTCGGTGAACCTCGTATGAAACTAACACCTTTTATCTCGGGACCTGCACTTGGATCCCAGGGGAGAATCGAAGGGTATTGTTGTTCAGCTATAAAAGGCGGCCGCATGACAGTTTTCATGGATTCTGGCTCCGTCTCTTAAAGAGTCAAGATCTAAATTTAAAAAACAGTAGAAGGGATTCGATCGCCAGCAGTCCTCGAATCAACATCTGGTAAACTACCGAACCGATAACAAAAGAGCCCCAATTTGAGATCCGAAATTGTAAGCCAAATAATACTGTATACACTCACCTTCATTCACTACTCTGGGCTTTGGTGTCTACTGGGCCCCTTTTTCTCTTTCTGGCTTTGCTGTTTACTGGGCCCCTTTTCTCTTTCTGGCTTTGGTGTCTACTGGGCTCCTTTTTCTCTTTCTGGCTTTGGTGTTTACTGGGCCCCTTTTCTCTTTCTGGCTTTGGTGTTTACTGGGCCCCTTTTAGTTTCTATGCCCTGGTGCTTACTGGGCCCCTTCTATTCTTTGGTCTAGGTGTTTACTGGACCTCTTCCTATAGTCTTTCAAGCCCTGGTGATTATCGAGCCCCATTTTTATACGAACATTAACCTCACAATAACACTTACCGACTGCTAAATATCATCTCATATTTTACTGAACCCCAAATCTGAACCTCTCGATAAACCGTAGATGTGCCCGTACATTTTGTTTCATGAACCGCCAGTAGTGGATCTATAAATTACTGCGCTGTTTTAAAAGTTTAGTTTCATATTACCGTACTCACTGTATTTGGTGATTTTAATTAAATTGGTAATTATTATGTACCACTAGTTGCATTATTCTTTTGGACCCTAAACTCAATAGCGCAATCCCGAATTCTGGACATTATTTCTCCACTGTCTAAAAGCTTACCCGAAAGGCATTTGTGGCCCCTCTACCACTTAAAACGTATAGGGGGTGGCGCCCGAGATATATTTGGAAATTGCATAGGACGTCAAAATATAACATCTCCAAAGTAACACGGTTACACGGTTGAGCAAGTCCATCACTTCAAATACCTAGAAACTATCATAAATGAAAATGCTGCACACAAACATGAAATCTTGTCAAGAATTGAGCAAGCGAGTACAACATTTATGAAACTGAGAAAACTGCTGACAGCCCGAGATCTATCTTTGATTTTGAGAGTGAGAATGGTGCGGCGTTACGTCTTTCCAGTGTTACTATATGGTCTAGAAGGATGGACACTCAACAAGGAAACATCGAAGAGACTGGAATCGTTTGAGTGATGGGTGTACCGCCAAATGTTAAAGATCTCCTGGATGGACCGCATTACGACGAACAAGTTCTGGAAAGAATGAATAAGGAAATGCAAATTCTTTTAACCATCAAGAAAAGAAAACTAGAGTTTCTTGGGCATGTTATGCGTAATTTAAAATATGAAATTCTGCAGCGCATCATGCAGGGGAAGATCGTGGGACGCAAAAGCGTCGATCGACGTAGCATTTCCTGGCTACGTAATCTGCGAGACTGGTTTGACCAGTCATCTGTCGAATAATTTCGGACAGCTGCCTCTAAAGTTAGAATAGCCATGTTGATCAGCAACCTCCGAAGGATCTGAGATCTGAGATCAAGAAAAAAGCATCATATCATATCATAAAACACAAAAAGGATGACATGTTGTATTTGTGATGCCGAGCGATACGGACGTGCAGCTCGACCCGTCTCAGTCGGCAGCAAAAAAGTTCGCTTGCTGCAAAACGCGTACTAGCACCGTTGTTACTTGTATGAACTGTGGCAATATTTGGCACAGATCATGTCTTGAACGCGACTTTTCCCATCTGATATGCAAAAGTGTTGATAATAGAACAAAATGTTGCAAGCTTACAACAACAGACTTCGCCAAAAAAATTGATCTGAACAGGTATACCATGGAAATTGCAGCACTAAAGAAAAACCTTAGTGACTTACAAGAGAAGTACAACCTTTTAGAAAGCCAAAATAAACTTCTAGGAGAAAATAATGTTTTACTGCATAAAAACACTAAGCTATAGGAAGACAAGCTTCAGGCGCCCAATTGTTTGCAAAATTCTTCAAAGAACGGAACAAAAACATACGCGGATCTCGCGAAAAATGGCAAACAACAGTTCGAACGTCCAGCCAAGCCAAACAATAACTTTCCTGATAACATTATTGCTAATGCTAAAGGACATTAACAAGTTCGTAGGCTAAATACGAGGGATAAACGGAACGTAAATAACAATGAATATCATTCCTTGATAGACCAGCAGAGAAAAAGAATGAATTCTATAATTAACTTGGAAAATGACATTCACTCTAATAAAGACACTGATGGTCACGACTCCACAGATGATGACTCTGACCAAGGCTTTAAAGTAGTCCAACATAAACTGCAGACGAAACGTCTGGGAACTAAAAGCGTTGAAAATGACCAAAAACTAAATGGCTTCATTGGGGCGGAGCAAAGGGCATAAATTTATCTTTATAGGATAAAAAGGCATGTTACGGCACAGCAAATAGAAGATCATGTTAAAAAACAATCAGGCTTTGAAAACGAAGTGATACAGGTCAAGGAACTGCCAAGTGATCCTGCAAGGTTGAAATGTTTTGTTTTAAACGCCCCTTTGCAACGAAAGGATGAGTTATATAATCCGGACTTCTGGCCTCAGAACGTGGGTATCAGGCCAAATTTAACATCTGCTAAGCAATCAAGACTGGCCCATCACAACATTCAGTCTTTAAAAAACAAAATTGAGGAACTTGAAGTTCTACTAGTTGCAGAGAGGATAGATATTATGTGTTTAACAGAATCCTGGTGCAGTGATATGAACATATAGGTCGTACATTATAACTTTACGTGCGCAGGCAGCCATGATATTGAACAGGGAAAATCTCCAACAGGGAAAATAAATATTTGCATATTCGCACGCCTATGCTTATTGTTCCGCTCTGTGTTGGCTCTCTGTCTCTTTTTGTTGCCACCCTGAAAACTTGCTATGAACCCCCCCCCCCCCCTCTTCCGTCCGCCGCCATCAGCGACATCAAAAAAGGCACGTACGCAGTTCCCGTACAAGGTACAACCCCAGTGCAAAAAAACCCCGAAGCAGTTTTGCCAAGTCAAGGAATTTATCCTTAGATCTAAGGATGTTTAGGAACGTTTAGGAATTTAGGAGGATTTCGTAAAATGTGTTGGAATCTGAACATTTTCTCTTCTATACAGATCTTGGTTATTTAAAAGCGACAAATCCGAAGCAAAATTCTAAATGCATAAAAAAACACAACGCATTATGATATTTACGAAACTACACTACTACTAATAGTGGAGCTGAAGTCCAGAGAGTAAACAGAGCACTTTGAGTAAAGCTGCATGATCTCGGCACAATTCACCATTCTAGAACAGCTCTTTTCGATAAAGTTCCGCCATATTGATTCGTGGGGCAACCAAACCATGTAGCCAATTTTACGAAATATTCTGTGGTTATAAGGAGATGGTTCGCCATTTTCATGCAAAAACATCCGGCAAAAACTGCTACGAATAGCGCCAAAACTGCGGAGCAGAAAGGTTTCTCCTTATGTAATATACGGGGTGTTTATTAGAAAACTTCATCTAGCAAGCTATGAAATTTTGACAGAAAAGGATATCAAAGTAAATGGACTCTTGTTTCTCCATCCTTTTCTTTCGACACTTCACAGCCAACTAGATGAAGCTTTCTAATGAAGACATGGTACTACCGTATTGGTTCCACTTGTATGAGGTGAGGGAGAGAATGGAGAAACCATCGTTTTGCACTGTTTTTTTTTGGCTATTTTCATCCATGGGACGCACCAATGTGCGATCATTCTGAGACGACAACACCGTTAAGGGGGCACACAACTCCGGCCAAAAACGGAACGGATTTTAAGAAAATGTCGACAAATGTGGCTCTCTCCATACCATCTCTTAGCTCGTTGGATTGAGTATTATAATGACACGACAATGACAATGACAGATGATTAACTTTATTGACGACTCTAGAACAGCCGATTTCGATAAAAGTCCACCATACTGATTCGTGGGGCAACCAAACTATGTAGCCAACTTCATTTATAGCCAACCGAATTTTCCGTGGTTATAAGGAGATGGTGAATAAGAATTAAGAATCAAAGAAAATTAAAAGCAAAAACTTGTATCTGAATAACTTTTGTTACCAAGATCTTCTTCTTCTTCTTAAGGTGCCGTATCCATTAATGAATGTTGGCGACTATTCTGGCATACTCGCTACGATCTTGTGCGATTCTAAAAAGTGCGTGGGCATCGAGGTTTGTCCAGTCTCTTATGTTCTTCAGCCACGAAAATTTCTTTCTCCCGATGCCTCTCCTTCCTTCGATTTTTCCCTCCATAATCAACTGTAGGAACTGGTACTTGGAATTTCTGAATATATGACCGAGGTATGCGGCCTTTCTTCTTTTTACTGTCTGCAGCAGTTCTCTTTCTATACCCATTCTGTTTAGTACTTCCTCGTTCGTTGCGTGTTCCGTCCACGGAATCTTCAACATTCTTCTCAGCACCCACATTTCAAACGCCTCTAGTCGGTTCATGACATTGGCCTTTATTGTCCATGTCTCTACTCCGTACAACAGTACAGAGTAAATGTAGCATTTTACAAAACGGTACCGTAATGCCAAATTAAGGCTGTTGTTGCTGAGAAGTGCTCTCATATTCATAAATGTTACCCTGGCTTGTTCAATTCTGCTTCGTATCTCTACGTCTGGGTCGAAGTCTTCAGTTAACCAGCTTCCCAGATATCTAAATTTTGATACTTGTTGGATTTTCTTACCGTTCACTGTGATGTTCAGGTTCACATTTGATGTTCTGCTAACCATCATCACCTTCGTTTTGTCTATGTTAATTCTTAGGCCGAGTCGTTCACCTTCGGTAGATATCTTTATGATGAGACGTTGTAGTGCTTCCTGGCTATCCGCTATTATAACTGTGTCGTCAGCATAGCGTAAGTTGTTAACGGCCTGTCCGTTAATCTTAATGCCGTCCTCTGTATCTGTCAAGGCTCTTTCGAAGATTGCTTCAGAGTATAGGTTAAAAAGTAGGGGGGGCAGAACGCAACCCTGTCTCACCCCTCTCTCTATCGGGAATTTCTGTGTAGTTTCATTGCCCACTTTCACCGATGCTGTTTGATTTGCGTACAGGGTCTTTATGAAACGTGCATCGTTCTTATCTATCCTCTTGTCTTGAAGCATTTTGATTAACTCAACGTGTTTGACACAGTCGAACGCCTTTTGATAATCTATGAAACACATGAATACGTCCTTTTGCTGATCTCTGCATTTCTGAAGTAATACGGTCAAGCTGTAGAGTGCTTCTCGTGTGCCAAACCCTTGTCTGAACCCAAACTGGGTAGGACTACCAAGATACAGGGTGATAAAGTTTCAGATTTTTTACAGGTTTTGTTTCATAGCTGCTTCAGTTCTTGACTTAGGATTAAAGTTTGTACATACGATACTCTTTAGAATCTCCACAAGAACAATTTAAAAATTTTGTTGAAAATATGGACAGAGGATGATACTTTTCCAGGGGTCAGGCCTCTTTTTACCTTTCCAAACTGTTTTGTGGTGCGCCACTGAATTTGTTTCGAAAAATCTCTTTCTTCAACTTAGAAACTTTTGGTCTATGGATATTTTTTCGTATCTGTTACCGTTTTGTATAAAACGGTGACAACAAAGTGTATGAAAATATTACAAATACAAATTGCTTGCATTTACAAATATATTTTTTTTTATAATTCAAAACCAATGTAAAAAAACCTGTAAAAAAAAATAAAATTTTATCAATCACCCTGTATCTCGGTTGCAAAGCATTTTCCGATGCAACCTTACTAAAACTTTCTGCTTTAAATCCATTTCCCTATCGTGATTTACGTATGACGGTTTAATCCTGACTCATCCTGCAAAAAATTGTAAAAACGGCAACATCGCAGTAAATTTATTAATTATGAAAAACAAATTTGTTTTGACGTTTTAGGATTATCTTTCGTACAGCTACGTAACTACAAGCACAAAACTATAAATCCTCTCTTGGAGCTTTTGCCTAAAAGAGAATTTTGGAATATACTATAAATAAATCTCAAATCAAACATGATGATCATGATCAAGTTTTAAGTTCTCTCTCATATCTAAATAAGTTGAACCGCCATATTGCCTTGGGGGCAAACATGTCAAATGACGCAATTCATCACGTTAATTGTCAAATGGTAAATGTCATTGATTGGATTTCGTGTCGACGGTCGTTACTCGTTACTGTCGTTCGTATTTCGCTTATCGGGAGTAATTTTATGCTCAATTTCGTTTTGTAATCCCAGTTCTCGTTGTGTATTAGTAGTTAGCGTGATATTTTCGCACCAAAAGAACTCCAACTTCGCATAGTTTTGACAAAACACCTTTGGTTTGTGTCTCACCGTTTTGTCAACCCCTCTTGTCGCGTTATTTTCAAGAATCAAGAATCACTCACAATTACTCGGCACCTGCCAATTGACCCTGGAGCTGTGTTTTGGATTGAATAGCAAACAAAAACACGCCTATGGTGCAGTTTTGGCACCTAGAGAAGGCGAGTTCGACCTAATTACAGCCCAATTACCCAGTTTGCTTGCTTCCAACCTCAATTGAAGAATAAGCTGGCGGACAGAACCCTGAAGATTAGTGAGAATGTTCCTATTTATTTATTAATGCTCAGAACAAAGAGTTGTGCTGTTTCACTGTGATTTGTGATTTATTGACTCTCTCTTTCCCTATTTGTTCTGATCAAACGTAGCACGAACCCTCCATTTTAAAGTAATTTCACTGGATTAAAGTAGTTTTGAATTTCTTTCAAAATTAAATTGCCTGTTGATTAACACGCAGCGGCGTTCGTTTGGACTTTATCTTATTGATAATATCGGATACCGAGCAGTGGCGTCTCCCAAATTGATTTCTCTTTTTAACATACGTTGTTTATTTAACGTTTTGATATTTTAATGGTTTAGTTTAAGGTTAAGTAAATAAGCTTAGAGCCTTATGCTGTTCAGGTTTGACCATATTTAGTTTAGTTTTTTAGATAAATTAATCTCATGCATTTGCAAGTCAAGGTAACAAGTCAATGTGATTTTGTACATAAACATTGTAATAAATTAGTGTCTTTTCGAGCATTAGGTGAGTGGTTTGTTCATTCCTTATTCAGAGATCTGTTAATATAAAAGAATCTGACGACAGGTGACGGTCCGAAAGTCTTCTTAGATTTTCACCCGCTTTATGTCAGAGTTGACAGATATGTTCTAGTCAATCTACAAAATAAATGTGGTCCTTCGAGCCGGATCTCTGGATTCTGGATTGAATAGTTAAAATTTCTGCGCGGTAGGGCTAAGGCTAATATTACTGGTGTAGTTACTTGGCTGGACACTAATGCAAACGTGGAAAGTGATGTCGCTCAGTTTCATATAAAAGCAGCTATGCTGCAAAAGAGCTTTTGATAAATACAGTGAACTTCATGAAAACATTGAAAGTTTTGTCGCGATAAGTGATGGTAGAGAGTCGGACTCTGAAGATTTTGTGCCAAATGAAGAACTATATTGTAATGCGCTCGCTTTGATACATAATTGTATTGACAGGTTACGTTTGTTAAATGCTCCTCCCGCATTACAGCCCTTAGTAAAACCCCCACCTGCTCCAGTTTATTTAAAACTGCCCGAGGTACAAATTAAGCCTTTTAGAGGCGAACTGCTCGAGTATAGGTCATTTAGACAGTTATTTAAAGCCAACATTATAGACAATACTTCACTTTCTGACGTTCAACGATTCACATATTTAAAATCTTTCTTAAGAGATGAACCCCTCAAATTGATTGAAAATTTAGACATTATAAATGAAAACTTTGCTATTGCTTTGAATTTACTTGACAGTCGCTATGATGCTAAGACAGCTATGATAAACGCTCATTTTCGTGCACTTTTTGATTTTTCTCTCTGTATTAAACACCCTGATTATTTGTCAGAATTTATTTCAAATCACAAAAAGTATCACGAATCATTGAAAAATCTAGGTTATGACGCTGCACAACTTTACGAATTTTTAGTAGTGTATCTACTTGAAAAAAATCTTGATCCGCATACCAAGAGAGCTTATGAACAAAGTAAAGAGGTTAATAAACTTTTGTTGAAAATACAAGTAACCTTTCACACATTAAGAAACCACACAAAACAACTAATTTATTCTCTAAAGTAGAAAATGACTCTAATTTGAAGTGTCCTTTTTGTAAAGCTGCTCATAAAATATATACGTGTTTTAACTTTAAAACTTTACCCTTTACAGAAAAATAAACATTTGTAAAAAATCACAAGCTCTGCTTCAATTGTTTGGGAAGCCAGCATCGGGTAAGTTCTTGCACCTCGAGAGGCTGCTCAATATGCAATCGAAAACACCACACCCTTCTCCATGAATCTAGACAGGATAACTCTCCCAATACTGCTTTGCCAGGTACGCCTCCTCCTCCACCTTCTCAAGATGATGTGGACCCTCCTACTCACTCAATGTCCGTGTTCTCTGCAAAAAAATCATTTGTCCTATTGGGAACAGCCATAGTCTGTGTGCGCAATTCACGTGGTGTCATGGTTCCCTTGAGAGTGTTATTGGATAGTGATTCGCAAAACTCTTTTATAAGCCAGCATGCTATTGACCAGTTAGGACTCAAACCCTATGAACATCAAATTGAAACTTCTGGTGTTTCCTTAAGCAAGACAAACTGTAATAAAATGGTGAATATTACGTTGCACTCAAGCGTACATGAAGACAAAAGGTATAAGGTGGTGTGTTCAGTGCTTCAGGAAATAACCGTAGAACTTTCCCAGTTAAATTTAGATGTATCACTACTCTCTATACCCACAGATAAAGTATTGGCCGATCCTAGTTTTGGCACTCCTTCCCAGATTGACATGTTGTTGGGGGCAGATATATACTACGACCTCCAAAGGGACGGACTTGTCTCTCTTGGCGAACAGCTTCCCTATCTTCAAAATACTCACCTTGGATGGATTGTTGTTGGACGCATGTCTCGCTCTGTCACTTATTGTGTTACCACAGGTCATTCTAATGTCAACTTCTCTCATGTCGCACTCCACACTCACACTAATCAGGGCTCCCTCGAGAATTTGGTTGAAAAGTTTTGGCAAACTGAAGAGATACCTGAAGTTGTAGTTAACACACCTGAGGATGAGTTGGCTGAATCAATTTTTGTGAATAGCGCTAAGATACTCCCAGACGACACTTATTAAGTTGATCTTCCTTTTAAAGAAAAATCGGAATACCTCAAATTAGGTGATTCTTTTCGCATTGCCTATCAAAGATTTCTTGGGATAGAAAGTAAACTTCAAAAACATCCCCAATTCAAAATTGACTATACTGATTTTATTAATGAAATTGTTAAATTAGGACATGGCTCATACATTCCCTTGGAACATACTTGTCTAGTTGACCAGCAAGTGTGAAATAAGTTCTTTTTACCTCACCACGCAGTTATTAGATCTGAAAGTGTCACTACTAAAACCAGAGTGGTTTTTGATGGCAGCTTCAAGAGTGATACTGGTCTTTCATTGAATGACATATTGCTGAAGGGCTATCAAGTTCAACCCAATTTATATGACATTTTAATTGGTTTTCGTTGTTTTCGCTACTCTCTGACTGCTGACATTGAATAAATGTTTCTGCAAATCAAAGTTAATCCTGATCATCGGTTTCTTCTAAATATTCTTTGGAGAAGCAAGCACTGAATTGTCCACAGTCTCGTACAGCACTAACTGTGCACCATATTTGGCCACACGAGTACTAAAACACCTAGCAGAAAAATGTGCTGAACAATTCCCTCTAGCTTCGGAAGCTCTTTTGTACCAGACATATGTGGATGATATTTTAGCTGGTAGTGACACCCCTGAACAACTAAGATTGCTGCACTCTCAACTTAATGATCTTTTGAATTCAGCTGGATTTAATTTGCATAAATGGACCACTAACGCACCTGAATTGTTGAATGAAAGCAGCATTGACCCTGCTCAACAGAATGACATTTTCCCAGAAAATTGTCCAAGTAAGATTTTAGGCCTTAAATAGAGCTCAGTTGGAGATTGTTTTGTTGTCTCTATTCCTGAGTCTATTATGATTGACACACTCACAAAAAGAAAAATCCTGTCTACTGTGGCTCAGATTTTCGACCCTTTAGGTTTGGTTTCCCCGATAGTAGTGGTTGGCAAACTTCTTCTGCAAAAGCTCTGGCTACGGAAATTGGATTGGGACTCAGAGATTGATGATGAATCTATTCTGTCCAAGTGGACAGATTTTATTGTAAACTTACCTCGATTAAAGGAAATAAAAATTCTTTGCCCTCTAACTCTTTTTGGCCCCATCATCTCTATTCAGTTGCATGGTTTTGCAGATGCCAGCATGTGCGCTTACGCTGCTTGTATTTACATGAGAGTCCTCTATGCTGTTCAATCAGTCTCATGTCAGCTTGTCACCTCAAAGTCTAAAGTTGCACCTCTGAAGGTACTTTCCCTACCCCGATTGGAGCTATGCTGATCTCTTGCTCGCAAAACTCGTGACCCAGGTGCGTGAGATTTTAAGCCGCAAATTTGATTTTGACTCTATCAACTTGTGGAGTGACTCCACTATTGCCCTTTGCTGCTTGAATTCGCACCCCAGTCGTTGGACTACCTTTGTATCAAACAGAGTAGCTCAGATTCAGGAGCAGACAGTGGGTTGTGTGTGGAGACACGTGAAATCTGAGGATAACCCGGCTGATCTCCCATCTCGTGGAATTTCCCCTCAGGAACTTGTCCAGTCAAGTTTGTGTTTCTCTGGTCCAGAGTTTCTTCATAGAAATGATCTTGAACTGAGTGACCATGATTTTGATCCTAATCACCAATCTAACCTTGAGACTCTTCCAGAGATGAAAAAGGTAGCACTTGTCAACGCTACATCAGTGGAACGAAATAGTTTTTGGAATGATTTATTTGGTCGCTTCTCTTCCTTCACTCGATTGCAGCGTGTCTTAGCTTGCATTGTTAGAGCGGTTAAAGTCTTTAAAAGGAAAAACTCTGATGTTGGTCCACTCACTGTTAATGAATTGAGACAGTCTCAACATCTGCTCATTGGAAATTTACAGCGCATTCACTTTGAAAAGGAACTCAGGGAATTGACTAATGGTGTAACGCTCGCTAACAAGAACTTGATAAAATTTAAACCCTTTATAGGCCAAGATGGAATTCTCAGAGTAGGACGAAGACTCACTTACTCAAATGTGCCATATGATCAAAAACACCCTGTACTATTGCCTGCAAGGAATCATGTTGTTTCTATGCTACTTAAATTGGAGCATATTTGTTTGGGACATGCTGGCCCACAAACTGTTCTTTCTCAACTGCGACTGAGATACTGGCCCCTGAACGGTCTTCGAGAGATTAAGAGAATAATACACAAATGTTTGATATGTCATAGACTGAATGCCACGGCCGCTCAGCAGCAGATGGCTGACCTGCCGAGAGATAGAGTCCAGCTCACCCGGCCCTTTGAAAAAGTGGGAGTGGATTTTGGTGGTCCCTTTCAGATAAAGTCTTCCCATCTTCGCAAAGCACCTGTTACTAAAGGCTATCTGGCTCTTTTCGTACGTATGGCTACCAAGACTGTACACTTGGAGTTTGTTTCCAGTCTCACCACTGAAGCGTTTGTACAATGTTTGAGTAGATTTATGTCTAGAAGAGGAAATCCCACAATTATCGATTGTGATAATGCAACTAATTTTCAAGGAGCATCTAACTATTTGAAAGAACTTCGTGAATTTTTCAAAAAGCAACCCGTTTATGACAATGTAAGAGAGTTTCTGTCGAGAAATGAAATTAACTTCAATTTTATCCCTCCTCGCTCACCACATTGGGGTGGTCTTTGGGAATCTGGTATCAAGAGTGCCAAGTTTCATATCCGCAGATTGATTGGAGAAACTACGCTGACGTTTGAAGAATTTAGTATCCTCCTCACTGAAATTGAAGCCATTATGAACTCCAGACCTCTCTGTGGTCTATCTTCCGATCCTGGTGACTTACAACCATTGACTCCTGGACATTTTTTGATTGGTAAAAGTTTGATGGCATACTCAGATAAGAACATTACCCAGATTTCATCTAACCGACTTTCTCTTTGGAAACAATGTTCTCGAATTTATCAATTGTTCTGGAAGAGATGGCATGTTGACTATTTGAATCGCCTGCAACATCGACCAAAGTGGTTTTCCCCTGTTCCCAACCTTAAGGTTAATGATTTGGTACTGGTTAGAGATGAGAACAATCCCCCTTCGAGAAGGCCTCTTGCTCGAATCATTGAAGTCTACCCGGGTCGTGATCAGAAGTTGAGAGTTGCCAAGGTGCAGACTGCAAATGGAATCTTCACTCGCAGTATCACTAAGCTCTGCCCGCTACCTATTGGTGACGCGGATGATGAATTCCCAGATTCAGACCCTATTTCTCCTCACTCATCTTAGTTTTTGGTTGAAGTTGATAACTTCAACAGGTAGCAGTATGTTGAAGACATGATCTCCAACAGGGAAAATAAATATTTGCATATTCGCACGCCTATGCTTATTGCTCCGCTCTGTGTTGTCTCTCTGTCTCTTTCTGTTGCCACCCTGAAACCTTGTAAATAAGCTTAGAGCCTTATGCTGTTCAGGTTTGACCATATTTAGTTTAGTTTTTTAGATAAATTAATCTCATGCATTTACAAGTCAAGGTAACAAGTCAAAGTGATTTTGTACATAAACGTTGTAATAAATTAGTGTCTTTTCGAGCATTTGGTGAGTGGTTTGTTCATTCGTTATTCAGAGATCTGTTAATATAAAAGCAAATATGGAATTCGTGGGCACTACCATCTTCTAATAAAATCCTACTTGGACCACCGCAAACAATTTGCCGTTTGCGGTGAAGCAAGGTCGCAGCAATTGAGGGTTGATATTGGTGTCCCACAGGGAAGCGTACTGGGTCCCCTACTATTTCTCTTATACGTAAATGACTTATCAAATCACCTAACAACGTTTCACTGTGAATTCGCTGACGATATTACTTTACTTATATTCAATGCTGTGGAGACTCTTGCCAGAAAAGCTCTGATTTTTCCAGGAATAATTTAACAATGAACCAAAATAAAACATTTACAATGCAGTTTCATCCTTATGGAGCCCACTATCAAAACAACCAATACATTCCTTTCAAAGGAAAGTCAATTGAGCAGGTTACTTCCTTCATATTATTGGGATTACACATGCAAAGCTTGCGCCAAAAACTGCTATGCTTTAAACCGCCTGAAGCATATTACCAGCAAGAACATTTAAAAAACATTTTACTTCTCCAACATTGAATCTAGACTACGTTATGGCATAATTTTATGGGGTGCATCCTCGGCTTCGCAAGGAGCATTTGTGATGCAAAAAAGGGCCATTCGCACTATGTATAATCTGAAAAGATCAGTCCCCTGCCGCCCAACATTTATTTCAGAGGGAATTATGACTGTGCCATCACTTTTTATATTTGAGTTGTTAAAGTTTGTCACACATAACTCTGAGTCATTTAAGCCATTAAACCTTTACCACGACTACATGACCAGATTTGGCAATGACTACCAAATTGAAATTCATAGACTAGAACTCTACCAAGGCTAATCCTTATTATATTGGAGCTGTCGTATATAATACCATTCCCTCTAGAATTAGAGATAGTACTACTAGTCAGTTTCTCTCAAAAATAAAAAGTTATTTTGCAAAATAATGCCTTTTTACTCAGTGGATGAATTTCTAAGCTACACATACGATTAAGCAACCTAATTATTATATAGGTACTATAGTAGTTGCAAACCTGTACATCCACCTTATGTGATATCTCGGGTTAAATAAATAAATAAATAAATAATCAAAATAAATGGCCTTTTGTTTCTCCATCCTTTTCTTTTGACATTTCACAGCCAACTAGATGAAGTTTTACAATGAACACCTCGTATGTTGTACATATGTTGTGTATGGTGGTATTGAGTTACAAAAAACTCGAGATAAAATATCTATAAAAGAACTGAACAACACAAAAGGCGAAAAAGCAACTTCTTCAACTATAAAGTCACCAATTTGTCCATCGACACAATTGCATTCTAGTTTCGGGGTCTACCCCTCATCAGTACATCTTTGGCTGGTCGACAAATTGGAAATCGTGAGTTCGCAGCTAAAGCCAAAAAGCTACGGAAGGACGGTGAGATGTTGTGCAGGGCAGGAGCAGGCGACATCCACCTGCGTATTACATCTAATATTGCATGGCAGATGGCTCTCAGTTCGAGAAGCAGCCCATATTGCCCTGTACCTGGCAGGTTATCGGATCCAGAACGAAATGTGAATAGTAGATATGTGAATAGTTTCGGGGTCTACCCCTCCTCAGTGCAGCTTTGGCTGGTCGACAAATAGAAGACCGTCAGTTTTCGGCTTAAAGCCAGAAAGCTACGGAAGAGCGGTGAGATATTGTATAGAGCAGGAGCAGGCGACACCCACCCACGTATTAGATCTAATACTGCATGGCAGATGGCTCTCAATTCGAGAAGCAACCCCTATTGCTCGCTACCTCGCAAGTTATCGGAACCAAAACTGTAAAGAGTGGATGGTCTTCAACTATTTTGGTTACAACAAAAACCTGTTTGCCCATTAAGTTAAAAATTAAAATTTTCCGAAATAATTGTTAAAACCTTGTTAAACTTCACTTAAAACTGTGTAGAATGAAGCTGTTAAAGTCCTGATATACGGTGCGCTGTTAATTTTTCTTATCGTCCCCTTAATATGATGCTAAGAGTGCCATAATGCCGCTATCTGCGCCTCGTGTAGCTGTAGCTACAAGCGGAATCGTATTTTTATGCATTAAAGTGGCGAAATCGCAGCGATGCAGGCTGTTTTCCAAATAATAGATAGAAATTTTGGCCAAAGCACGTCTTCGGAATCGTTTGCACTCACTAGATAGTAAGAGGCTCTAGTTGTTACAGTTTAGCTACGTTAATACATATGCGAAAGTCGGCGGATGTGACCCGATTTCGAGCCGGAGTTTAACATGGAAATATATTATGTCATTGTTTGGAAAACTTAGTATTGATTTATCGTTCTTGGCGCCCTATAAAACTGAGAAAAGGGCCCCTCTAAATCTCTTAAGATGCCCTTTTAAAGGTTTTATACCTCTAATTGATAACAAACATCGCTGGAAGGAAGCGGCGCAGCTCAAAATCGGAAAATCGTGACTGAAATTTAATGCCACGCATTTTCCGAGGAAAAGTGGATGTTAATAATAATAATGCCGGGCTCTGTTTGTGTGCTTTGTATTTATTCTTTTGATCAAATGCCTCTATTTTTTTGCTTCTATAATATTACTGAAACACAGCTTGTCAAAGGCAAAGCTCGAGCATCAAAACACCTCACTTCCTTAGGGCAGGCAGTGGAACAAGAGGAAGAAATCTGCCAACGCTCGGCTTGCTTGGAAACAAAAGGTTAAACAGGAAGAAACGTCACCTGCTTCCTTCTACTGGGCCCTTTGTCCTCTTGCTTGACGTTTAGTATAATTTTGCATCGTACATTAACTTAGGCCTACTCGGAGGGCATTGCGTGTTGGGAGGAGGAATTCGAAGACGTTTAAGTGGAAGATCCAAGCTGATGCTCCTAAAGATATCAAAAAACAATAAAACTCCTCGAGGCACTTCTTACTGGCCGACTGCGACGCTTGCGCAGCGACGCCAAACAAAAGCCTGTCGGTGAAACACGTGAAAGTTTCGCAGTCGCGCGCGATTGGTCATCGAGGCAAAGCCCGGGCGCTATGCTAAAGAAACTTACGTTTTCTTAACCATTTTTTGTAAACAAAACAAATTTTATTGAGAAAATTAATTTTATATATGAATCAATAAGTTTTGATGAATTTATTAAAACGTGTGTCGTAGTTGGCGAAGTTATGAAAAAACTTTGATCTAAGTCTGAACAGTTTTCGATAAGTAAAAGGTAAAAAATTTTTAGATTTGAGTTTTTTGTAATTTGTGTTTCAACCATTTCTCCAGTGTTATTTATTAAAATTTGTAAAAATTATTTTGCCTCTCATCAAACGCCACTCCAAACATAAAAATCTGAAGAAAAACTGACTCAAAAAGAAATCACATTTTTGTTTTTTTTTTTTTTAATTTGACCTTACTCGTTTTTCTAAGTTGTATCTGCAGTAGAAGCCACTTTCTTAAGCGCTTTAAACACCCTTGAAAATTAAGTATTTTTATTTATTTATTTTGTTTTTGAAATGATAATGATTATTAGAAAAAAATTATTTTATGAGATTTATCAGCTTATATCATCTTTTTTCTTAGAGTATTATTTTATTTTATACAAATGTCTTTCTTCCGCTTACATTGTTTTTATTAATAAACTTTCTAAGTAAACTGTTATTCACAGTTTTTTTTATATTTTTTTTCCTTTACGTTTCATACAGGTTTGAAAAAGTTCTAGCTGAAACAAAAAATATGAATATAATAAAGGATAATAACGTTAGACAAAATCTTAAAAAGGTTTTATATTATTTTCATTGAAAATTAAAAATTTGAAGGGTGCAAAGTGCAAAAGAGTTAGAAAACTATAGAAATATGTAACAAAATGTACAAAAATGTGATTGAAAAGAAAAGAAGAAGAGAGTATTGAAAAAAAAACCTAAACATTTAAAATTTTTTAAAAAATTACCAATTTGGTAAACTGACTAAAGTATAGAGCAGAGAACAAATTAAAATAAAAATTAAAAAAATATACTTACATAGGGTGTCTTTTTTAAGTGCGTGCAGTATTGCTATCTCCGAACAGCTGTAGTTACATGGTGGGTTAATTAGCAAAAAGTTGTCTTTTGTTTAGATTTTTAAGAAAACATTTACAGTGTTGCCACATTTTAAGTAGTTTCTAAAATACTTAGAAAATTTTAAATATCTTTTGTTTCAAAAACTATTGGTGACACAAAAAAAGTATAAATTACAAAGTTTCACTACATTCTAATCCTTCTCATAGGACATCTCGATTACCTTCGTGTGAAGAGATTTAAGTTTTTGGTATTTTTTACATTTTTTTAAATATTTCAGAAACTACTCAAACTGTGGCAACTTTGTAAAGGTTTCCTAAACAAACTCTAGAAAAGTCAAGTTTTTGCGAATTTAACCGTCTTCGTATAACTATAGTCGTTTCAGAGATATTAATACTGCACCTTCTTAAAACGCCCTGTACAATCAGCAAAAACTTACCAAAAGTATACTTAGCGCAAATAATTAAAAAGTGAATAATTCAGAAGTAAGGAACAGAAAAAAAACTAAATTCTGTTGCAGTGACTAGTTATCAAAATCAAATATTATATTTTTAGTTTTAATGTGATCTGAGCGATGCAAAACTATATTATCAAAATAACTATAAACACTTTATGACTTTTTCTCTTAATTTCCTTTATGTTTCAATACGTTTTACGTATTTTTTTAAGTCAGAAACCACTTTTCAAGTTCCTTAGAACCCTCAAAAAATTTTTTCTATTTTTTTTTTGTTGAAACTTAAATTTTTAAACGTAATTAACTTTTAGCTTTAATTCAACTCTTATTACACTTAACTTTTTCGGTTCAAACTTTTCTTTTAACTTACAGTGTATTTTTGTATTTTTTGTGTGTATGAATAATTTTTGTTAATTTGCCTATGAAAAGCTTGCAAATCCTATATCAATTTTTTAGCAGTTATAAATCTTATGGTTTTTTTTTTCACCTTTTTTGTAACATTTTTTTCATTAGAACGTTATCATGTTTATTTAAGCTTCTTATATTAACTGTCTTTTCTTCGAGCAGCTTATGTGAGTAATTTTTAGTCGTTTTTTTGCAAGTTTTTTTAACTTCTTCAAATACATTTTTTTAATACATTTTATTTTCTGTTATTTTTTTTTTCTTTAACTGTCCTCTTGGAGCTCCTTATTCTAGTTCTTTTTGGTTCCTATAGCTTTTGTATACTTTCCTATAACTTTTACATAAAAATTTGGTTTTTATGTTTATTTAACTCTTTATATCAACTGTCTTTTTCCAGCAGTTTGAATTATTAATTATTAGACATGTTTTGCAAGCTTTTCTAACTTCTTCAGAGACATTTTTTTAATAAATTTTATTTTCAGTTAGTTTTTGTTTCGTTAACTGTGGCTTTGGAGCTCATTATCCTTGTACTTTTTGGTCCCTATAGGTTTTGTATACTTTCCTATGGTTTTTACCCAAAAATTTGGTTTTTATGTTTATTTAAGTTTTGTATATTAACTGTCTCCTTCGAGCAGCTTAAATAAGTAATTATTAGTCGTGTTTTGCAAGGTTTTCTAACTTCTTCAGACAATTTTTTTTAGTTTATATTATTTTCTATTTTATTTTCTGTTAGTTTTTTTCGTTAACTGTCCTCTTGGAGTTCCTTACTCTAGGACTTTTGGGCCCCTACAGCTTTTGTATACTTGTCTATAGTTTCTACCCAAAAACTTGGTTTTTATATTTATTTAACTCTTTACATTAACTGTCTTTTCTTCCAGAAGTTTAAATTACCAATTATTAATCTTCTTTTTGCAAGCTTTTCTAACTTCTTCAGATACATTTTGTTAATAAATTTTATTTTCTGTTAGTTTTTTTCGTTAACTGTGGCTTTGGAGCTCGTTAGTCTTGTACTTTTTAGTCCCTATAGCTTTTGTATACTTTCCTTTAACTTTTACCCAAAAATTTAGTTTTTATATTTGTTTAAGCACTTTATATTAACTGTCTTTTCTTCGAGCAGCTTAAATTAGTAATTATTAGTCGTATTTTTGCAAGCTTTTCTAACTTCTTCAGATACATTTTTTTAATAAATTTTATTTTCTGTTAGTTTTTTTCGTTAACTGTCCTCTTGGAGCTCCTTGTTCTAGTACTTTTTGGTCCCTCTAGCTTTGTTATACTTTCCTATAGTTTTTACCCAAAAATATGTTTTTTATGTTAATTTAAGCTCCATTTATGTATATATATCCATTAACTGTGTCTTCTTCGAGCAGCTTAAATTACTTATTATTAATCTTCTTTTTGCAAGCTTTTCTAACTTCTTCAGACACATTTTTTCTATAAATTTTATTCTCTGTTAGTTTTTTTCGTTAACTGTCGTCTTGGAGCTCCTTACTCTAGTAGTTTTTGGTCCCTATAGCTTTTGTATACTTTCCTATAATTTTTATCCAAAAATTTGGTTTTTATGTTTATTTAAGCTCTTTATATCAACTGTATTTTCTTCGAGCAACTTATATTAGTAATATTTATTTGTGTTTAGGCAAGCTTTTCTAACTTCGTCAGATACATTTTTTTAATACATTTTTTTTTCTATTTTATTTTTTTGGTTGTTTTTTTTGTCTCTTCTTTTAACAAACTGTCTTTATTCTGAAAGAAAATCTTAGCAATATTTAGTAAATGAGATTTTTTGCATTTTTTTCAATGTTCTTTATTTTTTTTTAAACCATAGGTATTTTTTCTTCGAGTTTCTTCTTTTTGAGAAATTATTTTTTTATTTGTTTTGCAATCGTTTATATTTTCCTTTCTAAAAAAATTTATTCTTTCTAAAAATTCTATATTAAATTCTTTAATTTTTTGTTTCTTTTTTATGTGCACCGTTTCTGTTCAGCTTCTAAATCTAGTAATTTTTGGCCGTTGCAGTTTGATTGTCCTATATTTTGTGAAACCTTTTTTTATTAGAATTTTTTTGTTATTACAATTTAGGTTTACTATGTTCTGTTCTTCAAACAATTTTTTAAAGGTATTATTGACAAAAAAAAAACGACTCGACTGTTCCAGGAAATAAAACAAAAATTTCAATATAAATATTTTACAGTGTTCCTTACGTAATTCAGTTGTGATTGATAGCGGCTTTCAGGTTACGGTTTTGCCAATATCCCATAAATCCGTCGAAAATCTCCCATATTTTGTATTCAAAACAAATTAAAAATTGAACCAAAATTAAATTTGAAATTGCAGGAACAATGTAAAAGAAAACAGATGGAAAAGTCGTAATAAATTAAATAACTTACCAAAAAAAAACTAAATTAATGTAAGAAGTCAATTTAACTTAAAAATACTTTTGTGTACATAAACAAAAATTATTGAAACCCAACCCAAATAAAAAAAAAAAATTTGTTTATTGAAAAATTGTATTGTATTAAAAGACATTAACATTTACGGTTGAAATGGAATTTTCAAAAGAAAAGGCAAATGTAAAAATTATAAAATTGTTTAAGAATTACGTTTCACAAAAAAGTGGAAAGCAGCTCCAAGAAAGCACAGATTATAAAAAAAGAAATAACAGATCAAAGAAAAATAAATGTTTAATAAAAAAGAAATAAGACTGTGAAGGTTTTCATGACCGGTCAAAATACAATCTAAATCTCGGTTACTGGAGTATTGAGAAAAGCTTCCAAAAACCTGATGTGGGGAATTCTAATAGAAACTGTTTTTCCCGTATCTTTAAAACTTTTTTAGGTCGGTGTCCCTGTAGTCACCAGGTACCTCACAATTTTTGGGAAATCTAATAAAATGTTTTTCTTTCTTTTAGACTTCAAACTCTCCAAAGCTTTAAATTTTATTACACTGCTTAGGCCTGGTTTTGTCGTACTGAATTTAAACTCCATGAGAGTAGTATTACTTTCTTGAATGCTACAGACAAAAATATACAAAAATCAGGTATAAGAGCTGAGATTATGCTGAATCCGACGGTTTTTTTTGGTCTTCTTGATGACCTCCCACCAAAAAAAGTTTCGTGGATTGTCGCTACATCTTGCAACTAAAGTACGTGTGTGACCGGCGTGACGTCACAAGGGGTAACCAATTTTGTTTGTCCGCGTGTAACTTCAAAACGAATCCATCAATCAGAATGAATCCAACAGTCTTTTTTTCTCATCTTAATGTCCTCTTACAATAACACAATCAAGGGTTCCATTGGTTCAATAATTTCAGAGATACACACTTCGGTGGTCGATTTGTGGTCACTTTTAGAATCGGCATATTGGCAATTTTGTAAAAACTCACCAATTGGGCCGGTTTCACTCGAATTGCGTTTGTTGCATTCTTAGGGGATTGCAATCGATTAATTTTGAACAAAAGTAGTATAACAAATTTTATAAAATTTTTATTACATATCGAAATATATAATGTACTGTTCAGCTTTTCGAAATATTTAGTAATGACGATACGAAAGTGAAAAAGTCTCAATTTAGGTACAAAAGATAAAAAGATTTTCAGTGAGAGAGGTTGAATGTTTGGAGTAGAGGGAGGGGGGTTGACCAGTGGCCTGCCAAAATGAAAAAATCAACATTTTTAATTGTATGTTTAGTTATATCTTCGATTATTGGCTTCGCTTATCGCAGAGAACACAAGATGCATACCTCCATTTTTCTACTCTTCAATTCAATCTTCAGCTCACAAATCCTAAAATTCAGGATTCTCGTCTTCTTATTCATCTGGTAACATTGTCTTCTTCACGTCCTCAGCAGATACTACAGGCTCTGTGGATCTATTAGGTCCAGATTTGGGGCCTTCGTTTTCTGTTTCAGCAAACATCGTTTTTCTGGTTATTCGTGCTCTGTTTTCTTCTTTTTCTGTACAGGTCTTCCTTGTCGTGTTCCTCAAAACCTCTAGGTTCAAGCTCATAACTTCTCATCTTTAAATCTTGACGTTTAACGCTAGTCTTTTTAGATTACTTTTTAGAAGTGTCTGTTTTTCCAGTATAATTCATATAATTCTAATAATTTTTTTGGAGTTCTCTCCTTTTTTCTTTCTGAACGTTTCTTCATATCAAACTTATCAATATCTTGTTCCTCCTCTGGTTCTTTTTTCTTATTTATTCGATTTGATGTCTGCCAATTTAACAAACACTTTGAGAGTGAAAAATGTCTTCAGCTCCTTGAGATTCGTGGCAGGGTAGTTAGGTCTTCTTTGTTTTTTTTAGGTCACTTTCTAAACCCACCATCTTTATCCAACTTTTCCTCACTGTCCTCCTACTGATATTAGCGAGAAACATAATATTACACCAAAAAAAGACTAATAATACTCAAGGACGCATTTTAAGAGGTTTTAAGGGGTTTTACGTAAATTTCTACAAATTTTAGTATAAATCAATGACAACAGACCACTAATAATACTCAGGGACGCATTTTAGAACGTTTTAAGGCATTTTACATCGATTTTTACTGATTTTGGTAGAAATCGACAACAACAAAAAACACTAGTAATACTCAAGGACGGACTTTAAGACGTTTCAAGGCGTTTTATGTCAATTTCTACAAATTTTATTAGAAATCGACGACAAAAAAAACACTAATAATACTCAAGGACGCATTCCAAGACGTTTTAAGGCGTTTTACTTCGATTAGTTTCTACTGATTTTAGTAGAGATCGACGAAAAAAAAACACTAACGGCCTATTTCATAATCAAATTTAAAGTCCCTTTAACTAAAATAACTCTCAGCATGTGTCATTTTCCCTGACTCCCTGAGTTAAATAGATGTCACATCTTGATGTCACTTTAAATTAAAGGGACTTTAAATATGATTATGAAATTGGCCATAATAATACTCAAGGACGCATTTTAAGACGTTTTAAGGGGTTTTACGTAAATTTCTACAAATTGTAGTAGAAATCAACGACAACAGGCCACTAATAATACTCAGGGACCCATTTTAGGACGTTTTAAGGCATTTTACATCGATTTTTACTGATTTTGGTAGAAATCGACAAAAACAAAAAATACTAGTAATGCTCAAGGACGCATTTTAAGACGTTTCAAGGCGTTTTATGTCAATTTCTACAAATTTTATTAGAAATCGACGACAAAAAAAACACTTATAATACTCAAGGACGCATTACAAGACGTTTTAAGGCGTTTTACTTCGATTAGTTTCTACTGATTTTAGTAGAAATCGACGAAAAAAAAAACACTAACGGCCAATTTCATAATCAAATTTAAAGTCCCTTTAACTAAAATAACTCTCAGCATGTGTCATTTTCCCTGACTCCCTGAGTTAAATAGATGTCACATCTTGATGTCACTTTAAATTGAAGGGACTTTAAATATGATTATGAAATTGGTCATAATAATACTCAAGGACGCATTTTAAGACGTTTTAAGGGGTTTTACGTAAATTTCTACAAATTTTAATAGAAATCAACGACAATAGGCTACTAATAATACTCAGGGACCCATTTTAGGACGTTTTAAGGCATTTAACATCGATTTTTACTGATTTTGGTAGAAATCGACAACAACAAAAAACACTAGTAATACTCAAGGACGCATTCTAAGACGTTTTAAGGCATTTTACTTCGATTAGTTTCTACTGATTTTAGTAGAGATCGACGAAAAAAAAACACTAATGGCCAATTTCATAATCAAATTTAAAGTCCCTTTAACTTTAAATAGCTCTCCTCTCAGCATGTGTCATTTTCCCTGACTCCCTGAGTTAAATAGATGTCACGTCTTGATGTCACTTTAAATTAAAGGGACTTTAAATATGATTATGAAATTGGCCATAATAATACTCAAGGACGCATTTTAAGACGTTTTAAGGGGTTTTACGTAAATATCTACAAATTTTAATAGAAATCAACGACAACAGACCACTAATAATACTCAGGGACCCATTTTAGGACGTTTTAAGGCATTTTACATCGATTTTTAGTGATTTTGGTAGAAATCGACAACAACAAAAAATACTAGTAATACTCAAGGACGCATTTTAAGACGTTTCGAAGCGTTTTATGTCAATTTCTACAAATTTTATTAGAAATCGACGACAAAAAAAACACTAATAATACTCAAGGACGCATTCCAAGACGTTTTAAGGCGTTTTACTTCGATTAGTTTCTACTGATTTTAGTAGAGATCGACGAAAAAAAAACACTAACGGCAAATTTCATAATCAAATTTAAAGTGTCTTTAACTAAAATAACTCTCAGCATGTGTCATTTTCCCTGACTCCCTGAGTTAAATAGATGTCACATCTTGATGTCACTTTAAATTGAAGGGACTTTAAATATGATTATGAAATTGGCCATAATAATACTCAAGGACGCATTTTAAGGCGTTTTAAGGGGTTTTACGTAAATTTCTACAAATTTTAATAGAAATCAACGACAACAGGCTACTAATAATACTCAGGGACCCATTTTAGGACGTTTTAAGGCATTTAACATCGATTTTTACTGATTTTGGTAGAAATCGACAACAACAAAAAACACTAGTAATACTCAAGGACGCATTCTAAGACGTTTTAAGGCGTTTTACTTCGATTAGTTTCTACTGATTTTAGTAGAGATCGACGAAAAAAAAACACTAACGGCCAATTTCATAATCAAATTTAAAGTCCCTTTAACTAAAATAACTCTCAGCATGTGTCATTTTCCCTGACTGCCTGAGTTAAATAGATGTCACATCTTGATGTCACTTTAAATTGAAGGGACTTTAAATATGATTATGAAATTGGCCATAATAATACTCAAGGACGCATTTTAAGACGTTTTAAGGGGTTTTACGTATATTTCTACAATTTTTAGTAGAAATCAACGACAACAGGCCACTAACAATACTCAGGGACCCATTTTAGGACGTTTTAAGGCATTTTACATCGATTTTTACTGATTTTGGTAGAAATCGACAACAACAAAAAATACTAGTAATACTCAAGGACGCATTTTAAGACGTTTCAAAGCGTTTTATGTCAATTTCTACAAATTTTATTAGAAATCGACGACAAAAAAAACACTAATAATACTCAAGGACGCATTCTAAGACGTTTTAAGGCGTTTTACTTCGATTAGTTTCTACTGATTTTAGTAGAGATCGACGAAAAAAAAACATTAACGGCCAATTTCATAATCAAATTTAAAGTCCCTTTAACTAAAATAACTCTCAGCATGTGTCATTTTCCCTGACTGCCTGAGTTAAATAGATGTCACATCTTGATGTCACTTTAAATTGAAGGGACTTTAAATATGATTATGAAATTGGCCATAATAATACTCAAGGACGCATTTTAAGACGTTTTAAGGGGTGTTACGTAAATTTCTACAAATTTTAATAGAAATCAACGACAACAGGCTACTAATAATACTCAGGGACCCATTTTAGGACGTTTTAAGGCATTTAACATCGATTTTTACTGATTTTGGTAGAAATCGACAACAACAAAAAACACTAGTAATACTCAAGGACGCATTCTAAGACGTTTTAAGGCGTTTTACTTCGATTAGTTTCTACTGATTTTAGTAGAGATCGACGAAAAAAAAAACACTAACGGCCAATTTCATAATCAAATTTAAAGTCCCTTTAACTAAAATAACTCTCAGCATGTGTCATTTTCCCTGACTCCCTGAGTTAAATAGATGTCACATCTTGATGTCACTTTAAATTGAAGGGACTTTAAATATGATTATGAAATTGGCCATAATAATACTCAAGGACGCATTTTAAGGCGTTTTAAGGGGTTTTACGTAAATTTCTACAAATTTTAATAGAAATCAACGACAACAGGCTACTAATAATACTCAGGGATCCATTTTAGGACGTTTTAAGGCATTTAACATCGATTTTTACTGATTTTGGTAGAAATCGACAACAACAAAAAACACTAGTAATACTCAAGGACGCATTCTAAGACGTTTTAAGGCGTTTTACTTCGATTAGTTTCTACTGATTTTAGTAGAGATCGACGAAAAAAAAACACTAACGGCCAATTTCATAATCAAATTTAAAGTCCCTTTAACTAAAATAACTCTCAGCATGTGTCATTTTCCCTGACTGCCTGAGTTAAATAGATGTCACATCTTGATGTCACTTTAAATTGAAGGGACTTTAAATATGATTATGAAATTGGCCATAATAATACTCAAGGACGCATTTTAAGACGTTTTAAGGGGTGTTACGTAAATTTCTACAAATTTTAATAGAAATCAACGACAACAGGCTACTAATAATACTCAGGGACCCATTTTAGGACGTTTTAAGGCATTTAACATCGATTTTTACTGATTTTGGTAGAAATCGACAACAACAAAAAACACTAGTAATACTCAAGGACGCATTCTAAGACGTTTTAAGGCGTTTTACTTCGATTAGTTTCTACTGATTTTAGTAGAGATCGACGAAAAAAAACACTAACGGCCAATTTCATAATCAAATTTAAAGTTCCTTTAACTAAAATAACTCTCAGCATGTGTCATTTTCCCTGACTCCCTGAGTTAAATAGATGTCACATCTTGATGTCACTTTAAATTGAAGGGACTTTAAATATGATTATGAAATTGGCCATAATAATACTCAAGGACGCATTTTAAGGCGTTTTAAGGGGTTTTACGTAAATTTCTACAAATTTTAATAGAAATCAACGACAACAGGCTACTAATAATACTCAGGGATCCATTTTAGGACGTTTTAAGGCATTTAACATCGATTTTTACTGATTTTGGTAGAAATCGACAACAACAAAAAACACTAGTAATACTCAAGGACGCATTCTAAGACGTTTTAAGGCGTTTTACTTCGATTAGTTTCTACTGATTTTAGTAGAGATCGACGAAAAAAAAACACTAACGGCCAATTTCATAATCAAATTTAAAGTCCCTTTAACTAAAATAACTCTCAGCATGTGTCATTTTCCCTGACTGCCTGAGTTAAATAGATGTCACATCTTGATGTCACTTTAAATTGAAGGGACTTTAAATATGATTATGAAATTGGCCATAATAATACTCAAGGACGCATTTTAAGACGTTTTAAGGGGTGTTACGTAAATTTCTACAAATTTTAATAGAAATCAACGACAACAGGCTACTAATAATACTCAGGACCCATTTTAGGACGTTTTAAGGCATTTAACATCGATTTTTACTGATTTTGGTAGAAATCGACAACAACAAAAAACACTAGTAATACTCAAGGACGCATTCTAAGACGTTTTAAGGCGTTTTACTTCGATTAGTTTCTACTGATTTTAGTAGAGATCGACGAAAAAAAAACACTAACGGCCATTTCATAATCAAATTTAAAGTCCCTTTAACTAAAATAACTCTCAGCATGTGTCATTTTCCCTGACTCCCTGAGTTAAATAGATGTCACATCTTGATGTCACTTTAAATTGAAGGGACTTTAAATATGATTATGAAATTGGCCATAATAATACTCAAGGACGCATTTTAAGGCGTTTTAAGGGGTTTTACGTAAATTTCTACAAATTTTAATAGAAATCAACGACAACAGGCTACTAATAATACTCAGGGATCCATTTTAGGACGTTTTAAGGCATTTAACATCGATTTTTACTGATTTTGGTAGAAATCGACAACAACAAAAAACACTAGTAATACTCAAGGACGCATTCTAAGACGTTTTAAGGCGTTTTACTTCGATTAGTTTCTACTGATTTTAGTAGAGATCGACGAAAAAAAAACACTAACGGCCAATTTCATAATCAAATTTAAAGTCCCTTTAACTAAAATAACTCTCAGCATGTGTCATTTTCCCTGACTGCCTGAGTTAAATAGATGTCACATCTTGATGTCACTTTAAATTGAAGGGACTTTAAATATGATTATGAAATTGGCCATAATAATACTCAAGGACGCATTTTAAGACGTTTTAAGGGGTTTTACGTATATTTCTACAATTTTTAGTAGAAATCAACGACAACAGGCTACTAATAATACTCAGGGACCCATTTTAGGACGTTTTAAGGCATTTAACATCGATTTTTACTGATTTTGGTAGAAATCGACAACAACAAAAAATACTAGTAATACTCAAGGACGCATTTTAAGACGTTTCAAAGCGTTTTATGTCAATTTCTACAAATTTTATTAGAAATCGACGACAAAAAAAACACTAATAATACTCAAGGACGCATTCCAAGACGTTTTAAGGCGTTTTACTTCGATTAGTTTCTACTGATTTTAGTAGAAATCGACGAAAAAAAAAACACTAACGGCCTATTTCATAATCAAATTTAAAGTCCCTTTAACTAAAATAACTCTCAGCATGTGCCATTTTCCCTGACTCCCTGAGTTAAATAGATGTCACATCTTGATGTCACTTTAAATTAAAGGGACTTTAAATATGGTTATAAAGTTGGCCATAATAATACTCAAGGACGCATTTTAAGACGTTTTACGTCGATTAGTTTCTACTGATTTTAGTAGAAATTGACGACAAAAAACCACCATTAATACTCAAAGACGCATTTTAAAACGTTTTAAGGCGTTTTACGTCGATCAATTTCTACTAATTTTAGTTGAAATCGACGACAAAAAACTACTAATAATACTCAGCGACGCATTTTAGGAGGCTTTAAGGCATTTTACGTCATTTTCTTCTGATTTTAGCTGAAAACATAAAATTGCACCAAAAAAAACCACTAATAATACCCAAGACGCATTTTAAGGCGTTTTACGTCGATTTCTATAGATTTTAGTAGAAATCGACGACAAAAAAAACACTAATAATATTCAAAGACACATTTTAAGGCGTTTTACATCGATTTCTACTGATTTTAGTAGAAATCGACGACAACAAAAACCACTGATAATACTCAAGGATGCATTTTAGGACGTTTTAAGGCATTTTACATCGATTTCTACTGAGTTTAGTAGAAATCGACGACAAAAAAACACTTATAATAATCAAAGGCGTATTTAAGACGTTTTAATGCATTTTATGTCGCATCATTTCTACTGATTTTAGTAGAAATCGATGACAAAACAACACTTATAATACTCAAAGATCCATTTTAAGACGTTTTAAGGCGTTTTACGTCGATTAATTTCTACTGATTTTAGTAGAAATCGACAACAAAAAAACCACTATTAATACTCAGAGATGAATTTTAGGACGCTTAAAGGCATTTTGCGATGATTTTAGTAGAAATCGACGACAAAAAAACACTTATAATACTCAAAGGCGCATTTTAGGACATTTTAAGGCGTTTTAAGTCGACTAATTTCTACTGATTTTAGTAGAAATCGACAACAAAAAAACCCTAATAATACTCAGAGATGCATTTTAGGACGCTTAGAGAAATTTTACGATGATTTAGTAGAAATCGACGACAAAAAAACACTTATAATACTCAAAGACGCATTTTAAGACGTTTAAATGCACTTTATGTCGATTCATTTCTACTGATTTTAGTAGAAATCAATGACAAAAAACACTTATAATACTCAAAGACGTATTTTAAGACGTTTTAAGGAATTTTACATCGATTCCTACTGATTTTAGTAGAAATTTTAGTTTTTTTAGCATTTCTGAATATATATATATATATTTTGGGGGGGGGGGGGGTTGGGTTTTCTTGCGTGTCTTGTGTCATTTTATTGGTGGTCTAGAATATTTGTCAAGACGTCGTTTAATAAAATTTCAGTTAGAGTATTCACTATATTCACAGCTAACAGAGTATTCACTTTAAAATTTGTGGTTTCAGGTCGAAATTATGCCCATGAGTGATGATCTCTACCTGAATGGAGCCAGAACCACCAAAAGTGTGTACCAAGAGTCCGGCAGCGGGGAGAAACATGTGCTGTTCTACCCCACGTCCCCCAACCCCTCCATAGCTTCCGACGATAAGAGAAACTGGAACCAAGATGCCTCGTCTACAAATAACGTGAGTTAAATTTTTCAAATTAATTTTTCAGAAAAAAATTTGCAACCAGGAACCCGTAAACTATGAAGTATATTGCCAAGCGGTTGGTAATCACCAAAATGGGGAACAAATGTGTGGTGGTAGAACCGGTTTTGCCATTATAAAATCAGGGTACTGCCACGATTTAATCACGTGGCGATGTCGTGCCACCAAATCAACATTTTGGGTTCTTGAGCAACATGGCGTCTAGGCATTGTTTAGGAAAAATAGTGATTTTATTAAGCTTTTATTTTAACCTTTAGGAAAATGTCCGACCTGGACGATGATTTAATTCAGCACTTGAGAGGTGGTAACCTTTTTACCATTATAATGTGGAAGATGAGTTGAGCACTACTTTCTTAACTCGATCAAGTACCTCCACTTTAAATATTTTTTGCAGGATATTACAACGTTTCCGAAATCAACATTATCCCTTCAAATTAATTCCCTTTTAAAGTAAAATATAAATAACCCGGTATGGTGGCGATAGCACTTAGTTTCTACTTTTATGTTAATGTATCACCGAGGTGGCGTTTGTTAGATACCACACGTTTCATTCACTTTTTGATCCACTTTCAGATTTCCACCATAGAAATAAAATAGAATGTGTGTAGAATGTTAGATATCCGAATCGACGTGGCCATATAGGTGACTGTAACTATATACCCCTAGGGTTGCTTTGTTGCATATCATGAAAGGAGAGGAGAAAACGATCGTAAGGGGAAGCAAAAATTGTAAACGCCCGGTATGGTGGGAAAGAAAGTTAAAAAGTGCTCTTACTTTTTACATAAAGCGACTATTTGTGAAAAGCAAAATCGACAAAAATTCGCTTTTTTTCGCATAACTTCGGAACGACTCAAAATATTGCAACTTTTAAAACATTATCTTACTAAACTCCAAAATTCCAAACTTTTGTCTTATTTAACCCAAATTCTATTTCTTACCGTTTACATGCTGACCAGCTTTATCTTGGACACCCTGTATAGTTCTTAGAAAATTACCAACAACAAATCAGACGAACTGTCTTAAAATTGACTTTTCCAAAAAAAAATTCATTTGTGAATGTTTTGAGTTGATTTTAACCTTCTTGAACTCTTTTAATTATTTTTTTTTAAATCTTTGAGCCATATTTGAACTTTTTAAATCAATTTTATCCAATTTCATCGTTAATTTCAACCTGTATTAACTCAAAAGCTTCAATGTGGCTTTTATAGAAGCTTTGAGTGAATTTTAACAGATTTTGCCCTAATCTTAGTATTAGTTTTTCCAAAAGCTCCAAATTTGCATATGAAAACATTGTGAGTTAATTTTAACAGATTTTGACTCCAATTCTAATTTAAGATTCTCTAAAAACTCGAATTTTGCATTTTTATTCTAAGTAAAGAAAATGTTAGCCCTCGTTAAACTTTTTAAGCCAATTCTAACCAATTTTATCGTTAATCCCAATCTCCACTTTTTAAACCACTTTTAATAGGAGTTTGTTTATATAAACAGCATGATGCAAAAGTGTACTTCTTGACATGATATTCAATGTTTTCGTTTGTTTCCTTTTAGAGTGTAACGATTTTTACATCTCAGCCTTATTTTTTTAAGATAAACTCAAGCTTTAGTTTGACGTCTGCCAAAGACCAAAAAGGTGTCAAAATAGATAATTGAATTTATTTTGAAAAATTTATATATCAATGTAAAAACTTTAACTAGAACTGTTTAGATATTATGGGCCACGTAACATAAAACCACGATAAAACTACGATAATTCAAATGTATGGGGTGTTCAAAATAAAACTTCATCTAGATGGCTGTGAAGTGTCAAAAGAAAAGGATGGAGAAACAAAATTATTTTCATTATGTCATCCTTTCCTGTCAATATTTTATAGCCTGCTATATGAAGTTTTATAATGAACACCCCATATAGTTTTAAAAACAGTTCAAAATACCGAATGAAGCATAATGCATGAAATATTATTAGAATGCAAAAGCGAGTCTAAAAATAAGAAAAAATACAGGGTGTTCTGCTGAAAAAATAATGTTTATGTCAAAGAGTCTACTGTTGCTTCATCATACACAAACATCAACTTTTGTCTTTAACTTTTGTTCTAGCTTGAACAGAGGGGGTGATTTATCGCATCTTAATAGAGATGGGTCACCTCGTATATAAATTTAGCGCCTTTCTTCCACGTGTCATTTACTTCTAGAATTCAGGGCATTACCTTTAAAATGACACAAAAACTGAATTTCTTGAAAACTGCATTTTTAAATACTCTGTTCCTGAATTTCTCCAGAAGTTCCAATCTGACATTTTTGTGAGTCAATTTTTACCAATTTTCTAACTAATTATAGGCTGAATTTCTCCAAAAAGCATCTTTTTGGATTTTCAGAAGCTTTCATTCATTTTTGAACGATTTCGGCCATGATACTAGCCCAAGTTATTCGAAATGTTTATTTTTAGGTGCCTTGAGTAATTTTTAACCAATTTTGACCCTAATCTCAATTTGAAGCTTTTCAAATTGTTATTTTTAGACATTTTGAGTCTGACTTTCTCCAGAAACTCCTCGCTTTTTAGATAATGTTTGTCATTTTTTACAATTTTGGCTCTAATTCTAAGCAGCAAAATTTCTTCAGAAATTTTCTTTTTGCGTTTTCAGAAACCTTGAACAATTATTGACCAATTTTGGCCATAATCCTAACCCAAGTTTCCCAAAATTCCCGTTTTTAGATGTCTTGAATTATTTTCAATAAATTTTGAACCAAATTCTAGCTAAATTTCTTAAAACAGTACAATTATACATTTATTTGTACCCATGCTTAAGCCCACTTGTTAAGAAAACCCAACTTTTCATTCGAAGACTTTCAGAATAAACTTTAACCGATAATCCTAACTTGAATTTCTGGAAAAACTCAAAATTTGCATTTTTAGGCGCAATAAACTATTTTTAATCGATTTTGCCCTATTTCTAATTGCAAATTTGCACTTGTAGTTAGAAATTGCAATTTTTAAACTGTTGTAGTCCTAATAGGCTATTCTGAGTTTATTTAGAAGCTCCAAATTTGTATTTTGAGGTGTTTTGAGTTATTTTTAACCGCTTTTGGCCTTAATTCTAACCTGAAGTTTTTTCAAAAACAGTATCCTATTTTGAGTTTATCTAGAAGCTCCAAATTTCTATTTTGAGGTGTTTTGAGTTACTTTTAACCGTTTTTGGCCCTAATTCTAACCTAAAGTTTTTTCAAAAAAATCAAAATTTGAATTTTCAGGAACAATGAGCTATTTTTAATCGATTTTGCCTTATTTCTAATTGCAAATTTGCACTTGCAGTTAGAAATTGCCATTTTTAACCAGTTGTGGTCCTAGTCCTATTCTGAGTTTATCTAAAAGGTCCAAATTTGTATTTTGAGGTGTTTTGAGTTACTTTTAACTGTTTGTGGCCCTAATTCTAACCTAGAGTTTTTTCCAGAAACTCAAAATTTGCATTTTTAAGCGCAATTAACTATTTTTAATCGATTTTGCCCTATTTCTAATTGCAAATTTGAACTTGCAGTTAGAAATTGCAATTTTTAGGCTGTTGTAGTCCTAATCCTATTCTGAGTTTATTTGGAAGTTCAAATTTGACTTTTGAGGTGTATTGAGTTACTCTTAACCGTTTTTGACCCTAATTCTAACCCAAAGTTCTTCTCCAGAAACTCAAAGTTTGCATTTTTAGGCGCAATAAACTATCTTTAATCGATTTTGCCCCATTTCTAATTGCAAATTTGCACTTGCAGTTAGAAATTGCAATTTTTAACCTGTGGTGATCCTAATCCTATTCTGAGTTTATTTAAAAATTCCAAGTTTGCGTTTTTAGGTGTTTTGAGTTACTTTTAACCGGTTTGGCCCTATTTCTAACTTCAAAAATTCAAAATTTGCACTTTTAGGCTCAATGCTCTATTTTTTATCGATTGTGCCCTATTTCTAGTTGCAAATTTGTATTTGCAGTTAGAAATTGCAATTTTCAACCTGTTGTATTCCTAATCCTATTCTGAGTTTATTTAGAAGCTCCAAATTTGTATTTTGAGGTGTTTTGAGTTACTTTTAAGCGTTTTTGTCCCTAATTCTAACCTAAAGTTTTTTCCAAAAACTCAAAATTTGCATTTTTAGCCGCAATGAACTGTTTTTAATCGATTTTGCCCTATTTCTAATTGCAAATTTGCACTTGCAGTTAGAAATTGCAATTTTTAACCTGCTGTGGTCCCAATCCTATTCTGAGTTTATTTAAACGTTCCAAATTTGTATTGTGAGGTGTTTTGAGTTACTTTTAACCGTTTTTGGCCCTAGTTCTAACCTAAAGCATTTCCCAGAAACTCAAAATTTGTATTTTTAGGCGCAATGAACTATTTCTAATCGATTTTGCCCCCTATTTCTAATATTTAAAAGCTCCAAATTTGTATTTTGAGGTGTTTTCCGTTACTTTTAACCGCTTTTGGCCCTAATTCTAACCTGAAGTTTTTTTCAAAAACTCAAAATTTGCATTTTTAGGAACGATGAGCTATTTTTAATCGATTTTACCCTCTATTTTTAATTGCAAATTTGCACTTGCAGTTAGAAATTGCATATTTTAACCTGTTGTGGTCCTAATCCTATTCTGAGTTTATTTAAAAGCTCTAAATTTGTATTTTGAGGTGTTTTGAGTTACTTTTAACCGTTTTTGGCCCTAGTTCTAACCTAAAGCATTTTCCAGAAACTCAAAATTTGTATTTTTAGCCGCAATGAACTGTTTTTAATCGATTTTGCCCTATTTCTAATTGCAAATTTGCACTTGCAGTTAGAAATGGCAATTTTTAACCTGTTGTGGTCCTAGTCCTATTCTGAGTTTATTTAAAAGCTCCAAATTTGTATTTTGAGGGGTTTTGAGTTACTTTTAACCGTTTTTGGCCCTAGTTCTAACCTAAAGCATTTTCCAGAAATTCAAAATTTGTATTTTTAGGCGCAATGAACTATTTTTAATCGATTTTACCCTATTTCTAATTACAAATTTGCACTTACAGTTAGAGATGGCAATTTTTAACCTGTTGTGATCCTAATCCTATTCTGAGTTTATTTAAAAGCTCCACATTTGTATTTTGAGGTGTTTTGAGTTACTTTTAACCGTTTTTGGCCCTAGTTCTAACCTAAAGCATTTTCCAGAAACTCAAAATTGGTATTTTTGGCCGCAATGAACTGTTTTTAATCGATTTTGCCCTATTTCTAATTGCAAATTTGCACTTGCAGTTAGAAATTGCAATTTTTAACCTGTTGTGGTCCTAATCCTATTCTGAGTTTATTTAAAAGCTCCAAATTTGTATTTTGAGAGGTTTTGAGTTACTTTTAACCGTTTTTGGCCCTAGTTCTAACCTAAAGCATTTTCCAGAAACTCAAAATTTGTATTTTTAGGCGCAATGAACTATTTTTAATCGATTTTACCCTATTTCTAATTACAAATTTGCACTTGCAGTTAGAGATGGCAATTTTTAACCTGTTGTGATCCTAATCCTATTCTGAGTTTATTTAAAAGCTCCACATTTGTATTTTGAGGTGTTTTGAGTTACTTTTAACCGTTTTTGGCCCTAGTTCTAACCTAAAGCATTTTCCAGAAACTCAAAATTGGTATTTTTGGCCGCAATGAACTGTTTTTAATCGATTTTGCCCTATTTCTAATTGCAAATTTGCACTTGCAGTTAGAAATTGCAATTTTTATCCTGTTGTGGTCCTAATCCTATTCTGAGTTTATTTAAAAGCTCCAAATTTGTATTTTGAGAGGTTTTGAGTTACTTTTAACCGTTTTTGGCCCTAGTTCTAACCTAAAGCATTTTCCAGAAACTCAAAATTTGTATTTTTAGGCGCAATGAACTATTTTTAATCGATTTTACCCTATTTCTAATTACAAATTTGCACTTGCAGTTAGAGATGGCAATTTTTAACCTGTTGTGATCCTAATCCTATTCTGAGTTTATTTAAAAGCTCCACATTTGTATTTTGAGGTGTTTTGAGTTACTTTTAACCGTTTTTGGCCCTAATTCTAACCTAAAGTTTTTTCCAGAAACTCAAAATTTGCATTTTTAGCCGCAATGAACTGTTTTTAGTCGATTGTGCCCTATTTCTAATTGCAAATTTGCACTTGCAGTTAGAAATGGCAATTTTTAACCTGTTGTGGTCCTAATCCTATTCTGAGTTTATTTAAAAGCTCCAAATTTGTATTTTGAGGGGTTTTGAGTTACTTTTAACCGTTTTTGGCCCTAGTTCTAACCTAAAGCATTTTCCAGAAACTCAAAATTTGTATTTTTAGCCGCAATGAACTGTTTTTAATCGATTTTGCCCTATTTCTAATTGCAAATTTGCACTTGCAGTTAGAAATTGCAATTTTTAACCTGTTGTGGTCCTAATCCTATTCTGAGTTCATCTAAAAGCTCCAATTTTGTATTTTCAGGTGTTTCGAGTTACTTTTAACCGTTTCTGGCCCTAATTCTAACCTAAATTTTTTTCCAGGAACTCAAAATTTGCATTTTTAGCCGCAATGAACTGTTTTTAATCGATTTTACCCTATTTCTAATTACAAATTTGCACTTGTAGTTAGAAATTGCATATTTTAACCTGTTGTGGTCCTAATCCTATTCTGAGTTTATTTAAAAGCTTCAGATTTGTATTTTGAGGTGTTTTGAGTTACTTTCAACCGCTTTTGGCCCAAATTCTAACCTAAAGTTTTTTCCAGAAACTCAAAATTTGCATTTTTAGGCGCAATAAACTATTTTTAATCGATTTTGCCCTATTTCTAATTGCAAATTTGCACTTGCAGTTAGAAATTGCAATTTTTAACCTTTTGTGGTCCTAATACTATTTTGAGTTTATCTAAAAGCTCCAAATTTGTATTTTGAGTTCTTTTAACTGTTTTGGCCCTAATTCTAACCTAAAGCTTTTCCAGATACTCAAAATTTACATTTTTAGGCGCAATGAAATATTTTTAATCGATTTTGCCCTATTTCTAATTGCAAATTTGCACTTGCAGTTAGAGGTTGCAACTTGTAATTTGTTGTGGTCCTAATCCTATTCTTAGTTTATTTAAAAGCTTCAAATTTGTATTTTGAGGTGTTTTGAGTTAATTTTAACCGCTTTTGGCCCTAATTATAACCTGAAGTTTTTTCCAAAAACACAAAATTTGCATTTTTAGGCATAATAAACTACTTTTAATCGATTTTGCCCTATTTATAATTGCAAATTTGTACTTGCAGTTAGAAATTGCAATTTTTAACCTGTTGTGGTCCTAATCCTATTCTGGGTTTACTTAAAAACTCCAAGTTTGTATTTTTAGGTGTTTTGAGATACTTTTAACCGCTTTTGGCCCTAATTCTAACCTGAAGTTTTTTTCCAAAAACTCAAAATTTGCATTTTTAGGCATAATAAACTACTTTTTTTTTCAAGCGGACTAAAAGTACGTATTTTGTTTTCTCCATACGCACACCTAAAGTGGGCTTTCAAATCCTGAGACCAAAAAAGTAGCAAAAAAGTCCTAGGCAGTAAAAGTAAAGTCAAAAGTCACCGCTAGTGTCATGGTGGCGCATATATAAACGATTTTCATTCACCAAAATTATTTTAATAATAGATGACACCAAATAAACCGATCTGAGTGTATTGCCATCTTTACATTCTTGTTGAAAAAACAAAGGACAGAAATACTCTCAGAGCACTCAAGAACACCATCTGAAACCGTTATTAGTCGAAATTGCATAGGTTCTCGAATTCTGAATTCGTCTGTTAAATGTCATGCGCGTCATCATATTTATCTGTCAATGTGACATTTATTAATTTAGTATTGAAAATAATGCTACAAATTCTCAGTTTACCATAATCATTGATTATTAATTAATACATTAAAACCATTGAACATTGAAAACCACCATTCTAACATATTCTATGTATTTTACAAATAATATACACAATTGGGTAAGTACCTAGACCCGCTTAAAGAGGATGAGAGAAAATTGCAAAACTGAACCACTTTTAAATAGATTTCTTATTTTTTGCATGCTTGAAAAAAAAATAGTATATGTTACTGGGAGTAAAAGGTCTTTTTGTGCTTCGCCCAGTTGCAGGCCTCAGCTTCGCTTCGGCCGTCAATCTCTGGGCTCAGCACGAAAAGACCCACTTTTACTCCTAGTGACATAATCTACTATTAATCGATTTTGCCCTATTTACATTTGCAAATTTGCACTTGCAGTTAGAAGTTGCAATTTTTAACCTGTTGTGGTCCTAATCCTATTCTGAGTTTATTTGAAAACTCCAAGTTTGTATTTTTAGGTGTTTTGAGTTACTTTTAACCGCTCTTGGCCCTAATTCAAACCTGAATTTTTCTTCAAAAATTTCAAATTTTTAACTTTATATGCTTTTTTTGGCCCTAATATCCACCGAGTCTCTCGAAAAATACCATAGCTACGTTTTGAGTCAAATTGATTGTAGCTATAAAACACATCCTTATATTATATCATAGGTTGGGACCAATTAATCAGGACCACGTAAACTGGTGATTTCATCCACTGTGCGACGTGGCGTTTATTAGATACCATAAAGTTTTATTTGTGATCCAGTTTCGAATTTCCTATTGCTGCATTTGCATCAAGGTAAGAAAAACACCATTCACCGGTGATTACCACCAAAGAAATACAATAGAAAGTGTTTAAAGTGTTAGATATGCTGGTAAGGCCCCTGAATCGACGTGGCCATATAGGTTGTTTCAACTGTAATACCCCTAGGGTTGCTTTGTTGGATATCATGAAAGTGGAGGAAAAAACGATCGTAAGGAGAAGCAAAATTGTAAACGCCCAGTATGGTAGCGGCAGCACTTAAGTTTCACTTTTATTTTAATGTATCATCGACGTGGCGTTTATTAGATAGTATAACGTTTCATTCACTCTGTGATCCACTTTCAAGTTTCTTATGGTTGAATTGGCGTCGCGGTAAGAAAAGCACCGTGCACCAGTGATTACCACCATAGAAATACAATAGAAAGTATTTAAAATGTTAGATATCGTGGTGAAGCCTCTGAATCGACGTGACCGTATAGGTTGTTTCAACTATAATGCCCCTAAGTGTTGCTTTGTTGCATACCATGAAAGTGGAGGAGAAAACGATCGTAAAGGGAAGCAAAATTTTAAACTCCCGGCTAAGGAAGCTTTTCGTGAGGTCTCTTACTCTGATTACAAGAAAGTACGTCTCATTAAAGTCACCCCGGAGGATTTACGGGCGAAACCACACCCCGTGCGCTGTTCATAAATCAAAACCCTGCTTCTTATCTTAACAAGAGCACGTAAATAATAACTCGATTTTCGGTATTTTTTCGGTGCTTCGCTGCACGTAGAATGGATCTCGCCCTCACTTAGGAAAAGTATTCTTTGGGACCCCACATTATTGCGCCGAGCCGAGACACCCTTAAATAAAAGCCAATATATTGTGGCAAAGCTTGATTACCTTGCCAAAGTACCCAGGGCTCGTTTAAATATCCCTGGTTGAACTGCTGAATCAGGAACAAAAGACATCCGAAATGCAGTCATGTAAAGCACCCTGTGCCATGTCGCAAACGATTTGGGTTAGGGCAAAGCAAAACGACCTGCCCTAGGACAAGTGTTGCAGTCATAAAGACATCGTTTTTATTGCCCCATCGATTTTCATTGCCCTGTTGCACAGTATTTCTCGCACAAGGCGGAAAGCCGGGGGCAATTTTTCCGTTGTGCACTACTCCGACCCCTCATCTATCCGCGTAATCGATAAGTAGTCGTGAAGGGGGGCTTAATCGACTTAATCAAGTGAAATCAAATCGGTATCGAAACCATTATTGTTCCCAAATTAATTTATGGACCGTCCCGGCCGCTGACCATTGCCATGACAGTCCCGAAACGTTATTATCTGTCTACCAGTGGTCGATTTGGAATAGGGATGGGGCCCGGAGCGTTTCGTCACGTAATTACCTCAGTAATTAATTCATGTTGACGGTCCTATCGATGATTACAAATAGAAAAAAATTGTCTTTTTAGAACTGATGGAATTTTAGCAGTATTCATACTAATGAAAGTTTGTTTTTTGTTTCCAAAAAGTTACTCAGACAACTGCTCGCCACGTATTTGGCTAATCTAACTGGCAAAGGGACCACCAGCAGCGATCACTGAAAACAACAACGATTCATTTATATTTTAATTTAAAATATTACTCTCCAATTAAAATCGAGCCGCAGTCAATAGGAATTTGTAAACTGTAGTTTCTGGCAAACAAATTAATTTTTTCCATTCAAAAGAACGACATTTATTGGCATTTGTGCAAAACGGGGGCTTGTTGCTATTCCAGCAGTTGCACACGTCGATCTGTGTTAGCACCAAAAGCTCAGTTATTGTCGATTCGAACAATGATGAAAAACTATTAAACACTAGGGCAGTAAACGGATTTGCAGTGCCAATAAAGTTCTGAGCTGGCTAAGCTATCGACCGACACGCCTCTCCACTCTCCCAGATAACATTATATATTCTCTTAATATTCTAAGAATATTCTTTTAAGAATGTTCAATATTCCAGGAACAAACCTGAGGAATATTACAGGAATATCTATATTGGAATCTTCTTGCATATTCCTAGAATATTCTTTGAAATATTCCTGGATTAAACCAGGAATATATATGAATATTCCAGGAATGCTCCTAAATATGATATATTGAACATTACAGGAATGTGCCAAATGGAACATTTGGAATTTTTTTGGGGGCACTCCTTTAATTTTCACCTACAGAAAGAAATAATCACTATTTATAATTTTTTTCAATGCACTTCTTTCAAGAATGTATTTATGGGATACTACCAATTCGGATGTATTTCATAAGACAAAATACTGTTAATTGGGAAAAGGTATGTATTGACAAAATACATAGTACAAAGTATATACAAGTATACTACCTACAAATGTAGCAAACATTTGGTGTCTTTAATGAAATTGCTCCTCTCACAAATGCATTACCCAAAACATTAAAAATAATCTTGTGTTTCAACAAGATAATGTCCCGTATCATACATACATCGAGACAAGTAATTGAACATTTGCAAGCCAATTTTCAGAGGTTTGGTTTTATTTACTGGCCGGCTAGAAGTCTCTACTTGACACCTTTAGATTTCTATCAATAGATTAGAATTAATATACACTACTTATATTAAATTAGTTATAATATTAAAAGATTCAGGGTTAAACTATAGTAATTTTACCGTTATAAATAGTTACACCTGGTTGTATCACGACCTAGTTGGTATTGTTCGTAAACATCTATGAGAAGTATAATATGTAAATAAATAAATGTCATCCATCAGGTCTGGGGTATTCCATACTGATGAGCAGAAATAACTGAGAAAGTAGTCTATGGTGCCTCCGCTTGATATATGATGAAGTTTGGTTACTTGTGCTATGGCGACGCCACCTTACGATCTAGTCCGAAATCTCGGTCATCCATTTACGTGATGTGACAAAAATATAGTAGAAAACGTTTGGTTCACTGCACATAATAAATAAATGTTGCAGCTCTAAAGTTAAAGTTAGGGCGCATGTTTGTACAATTTTTGCCACTACAAATAATTATCGAAAACTCAAAAACGTTTGATTTTTCATATGGGACATTAATATGAAAAAGTATAGAGAAAAGAGATGTTATTCAGAATTTGATGTAATATGTAAGGCGTTCTATTTAAAATATTTGAGTTTTTGCGCCTCAAAAATCGAATTATTTGTTCAAAGTTTTTGAACATCCAGTATATTGTTAAAACTACGTGATCTAAAATTATTTTTTTATATAGTACCTATTACAAACCAGATCAAAATAAAAAAAATTTGTTGTCTCTGAAAGGGAATATAGCCCTATTTTCAGTTGTAAATTTTTAAGAAAAAATTATTTAATTTAAAATATCTCAAAAACTATAATAGATAGATATATATATATATAATATTTCATCATTGGAGTTAAATATACCTGCAAGGATGATAAACGGGGCGAGGTGATGACATAGGCAGCGTAGACTAGCTTTTTATCCCTCCAAGAGGTTAAGGTAGAGCGGCGAAAATCGGCAATAATCCTCCACACAAGGATCCGGAAAACTCCAAAAAGCAACTACCTTGTTAGAAAATATCCTGATCTTGATCCTCCGAAGAGTATTTAGACAAAAATCACTAATGCAGGTCGACGGAATCCTGGCTTACGCACCAAAAATACGAGTGACCTTCAAAAAACCTTTCCGCAATGACGTCAACATTACGATAAATAAACATGTGAGTGTTCGAACTTGATGACGTCACGGAGCAAAGACGAAAATAAACAACGGCAAATAATTGAGAAAAGAAAGAAGAAAGGCTGAACAGCAAGATCAAGTGCATAATTAATGTTGACGCATTGGTCTTACATTAAGGAACGCGAAATCCATCTTTGTGGAAACCAAAACTACGAAACAGTACTGCAACAACAATTTGGCTAATCCAAAACACGTGTCGACGGGTAGCCAAATATCATTTTTCCTTTTCCTGCTTACACGGTCTTCTTTTTTCACTGGCTTTAGCACTAATTCTTCTTTCACCATTATTCAATTCTAGAGTAATAATTGTTTTCTGTCAAAGTTTCACTCTGAGATTTTTAAGAATTACTTTCTTTCGTTTTAGTTATTTTTTCTTAATTTGTAGAATTTTTTTAAATTGTAGATGCAGAAATTTTCTTTTACTATTTACTTAACCAAACGTTTAGACAGAAACTGTTAACTTCAGTTTGGTTTCTTTATGAAAGATTCTAGAATATAAATATTCTTGAACCGTTTTTAGGTAATTACTCAAAGAGTTACTCAAAATTATGCAAAACTTTTCAGATTAAAGTTTCTACGCACTTAAATACTAAAAGGCACTTTCTGAGCCTCAAACATTTGTTTTATATTTTAGCTGTTGTTCGTAGTTGTATACAATTTCTGAGCTTATATCAAAGACTTAATGAGACACAAAATAGAGCGAATTAATCTCAATTCGATTACGTGTATTAGCAGTCTAAGAATCTAGTTATAATTGGGGAGTTTTACTCAAAAGGCTCCTCAACTCAATTTCAAATGGAAATTGAAAGTTAGAAAATACTTTCTGAGTTTGAAACAGCTGTAGTAGTTCTGCACATCGGAACCTTTAACAATTGCTTAAAAACAAGGATCTTTATTGTTAAAAATGTAAAGTTGTGGTATGATTGGCAACTTTTTCTCAGAAATATGTTTTTTCAACTAATCTCAGAATTTTGGGGTTAAAAAGAAACTGGACGATAAAAGAAGATTTTGCAGCTTTGGCCAGGAACCTCAAAGATTGTTAATTCTCATAAAGTATGAAAGAGATGGATAGTGCTTGTAGGATATTAAAAACAAACACATACATTCGTGAATTCACCGATTCGACTTTTATTGAGATCCTTCAGAGCTTTCTGTGAGTTAAGGAAGGCATATTGCTTTAGAATACTAGAAAGGAATAGAAAGAAAGAGAAGAATCAACTAAAATAATAACCAAAAAAACACAGGATTGATTGCGATTAAATGAGCAAACACTAAGATCGCTCACTGAAAAATAGGAAAAAACAACCGACAAAGACGATCTAAATTTGAAACAAAATGTTCATCAGGTAGATGAAGGTATAGTTGGAGCAATATTTTAACTTTTTGTACAACAAAAAAAGCGAAGTAAAAAGTCTACTCATTGAATAAAAAAAATTATTAGAACGTGGTACTACAAGAACCACAGAATTGTAGATAGTCAATAAAAAAAAACAATAGTGAAAATTTACAGAAAAATTACATAGATTCTGTTATAAAATGGTTTTATGCAGCACGTCAAACTTGATAAAGGGCTTTAAAATGTGCAAAGAAGATGGAATAATAGAAAAATAAAAACTGAGAAACAAACCTATAAAACTTCGAATTAAAAAGAACAAGTAAAAAATTCTAATAAATTTGAAGATGAGACTACTACAAACTGGACTTAAAAAAAAATGGCAGAAATTGCAAAACAAAATTGACTCTAAAAAAGCATGTGACGGCCCACAACACATAATAACAAAAAAAAAATAGGCGCAACGGTTAAAAAGGCGAAGCAGTAAAATAAAAAATAAATAACAAAATTGAAGAAAAAAATAAAATCTCCAGCAGCTAAGGAAAGGCTTAGCAGCTGGGGATTTAATAAGTTTTTCTTTTTTATAATTTTCAAATTTGACGGCATATAACATTAGAACGAGTGGACCCATTGGAGTTCGTCCAACAATTTTTTATTCCTTTCGATATTCCTTCACCTCCCACCTATGAGAGTCCCATTTGTTTTGGAGATAAACCCGTTCTATGGACCATTTTTAGGCTCTTCTCAAATGCGCTTTCGATACGTTTAAAAACACTCTGCTTAATGAATTTTTTGGTTCATGGGGGATTGAAATCGTCAAATTTGCAAGCCAACAATACCGCTGTACTCAATCCGTTCGGCACTTCGATCGAATCGAACCACCAAGGGCATTACTCTATAGGAAAGAGTGAAAGTGAGAGACAACCTTGTTTGGTCAAAAAATTCTGTTGGCGAATTCCATTGGCCAGCAATTCTCACTTTCACTTTCACTCTTTCCTATAGAATAAGCGTCCTGGCATACACCCGAAAATGCAACGCTGTCAAGACTCAATGTCAGTTAGAAAAATACATGAAAAATACTGACAAATGCCAATATGTAAACATTAAAAAAAAATAAAAAGAAGTTCACCCAAAAACTCAATCAAAACGACAGAAGACCCATAAAAACGATGGAAATATGTACTCCTGGCCAATCGGCAATGGTAACACCTTGATTTCCAGATCCTCCAAACCCAGGGAAATAAAAAAATATAGGGATGTAAACATTAAACTTTGTCCCAGACAGGCAGGAATAAACTGTCTACTAAAACGATATGAATTAATGCCGGGTTGTCCACATTCTTCTCAACTCAGAAAAGTAAACTCAGACATTATAAAACGGAACTTAATAAAATGCACAATAACCTCAGCTAATGAATGCAATGACACAAGGTAATATCATTGGGAATTACCGCGTTAGGCACGCAATAGGAACTCTGACATATTGGGCGAAAACCAACACTCTCTTATCTATGGCGAAAACCATAGTTACCCCAAATAAGGTAAGTGCATCCAATTTCACAACGTTACAAATGGTAATATGGTTCATACCAGGAAACAAGGCTGGATAAAGTAGTCTTGACTTCATACGAGGCCCTAACAGAATCCTTACTTGACTGACACTTACATTAAGATGTCACACATATTTTTATGATCAAATGGCATTTGCAACAGCGCCACAGTTATAGATGATGCTATGGCTTACTCTGTGCTTTAAGCTTACCACAAAACCCATTTTATTCACAATAACAATCCGATAGTAAGTAACTAAAACGTGTGTCTCTTCAGAAATTTCCATCCGTGACAAATCATAATATTGCGTGCAGTGGCAAAAGTTTTCGTTGGAGCAAATTTGGGCGACGGTGTTGTTCGTATGCCGGCAAACTGCACGGAACTAAGCGCGGCTTCACTTAAAACTTTAATTTCTGGGTTTTCGTCTTGCCAGGCGACACCAATTACGACAAATTGTGCCGGATAAGTTGTAATTTTATTAGAAAAGTTTCTGATCGCAAACGGCTTAAATGGGGACTGTTTACTTCCTCTTTCCCAAGGCAAATTGCGCCTATTTGTTTTTTCCGCACGTCAGCCCCGTAAACAGCTATTCATCAGCCTGGAAATCATCATGCAAAACGGATATTTTTTCCAGGTAATTTGGCCGTAGTTAATCAAATTTATTAACCCGGAGGGCCCCCGGATAATATCCATGTAATAACAAATTTATTGCAAACACAAGCGTTCATTAAGTCGGCAATAAATATTAATTGTTCTATCATAAGAATTTCCGTTTATCAAGATTTGAATTGTAAATCCTAAGGAACTTAGGGCGCTAATCCCTTTTTGCCAAGTCGAGCAGCGGCGCACCTTAGATTTTCTTAATATTCGAGAGAAATATTCGACTAACTCGAATAATTATTAATTGCTAGCAGATAAAAGCGTTAATTTTAGTATTTTTCCTTAGTGCAAAATTTTAATTTTTTTATACTTTGATATATATGCTTGAACGAATTTAAAGGAATTAAATAACTTCACATACAATCATTGAAATCTGGAACGCAGCCATTAAACATTTTTTTATAGAGCGTATGGGGTAACCAGGCGCAACTGTCATGTGTTTCGAAGCGCTGCGTTCGAAATTCCGCAATTTTGATTACTGACTAACTTTGGGGCAGCAAATAATGACGATATAGATTAGCTAAATATTCGATTTTAGAAAGGATGTTTTTCAAAAATTTCTAATTGCTTGCGGAGAAAAAGCGTTAATTTTAGTATGATCTTATAGTACAAAATTTTTATTTTTGTATATTGGCAAAAAAAAGAGTAAGATTTCACCTTACAATACTAAAATGCTTTTAAAAGTATTAAATAATTTTACAAAAAATCACTAAAACCTTGAACGCAGCCGCGATTTTTTTTTATATAGAGCGTATGGGGTAACCAGGGGCAACTGTCAAATGTTTCGAAGCGCTGCGTTCGAAATTCCGCAATTTTAATTACTGACTTACTTTGGGGCAGCAAATAATGACGATATAGATTAGCTAAATATTCGATTTTAGAAAGGATGTTTTTCAAAAATGTGTTTTCTGAGAAAAGCGTTCATTTTAGTATTTTCGTATGAACACCTTCGAAAGGAAATAATGTATAAGCTGATAAAAACTTGTTTTAATATAATGCAAGCAACGCCGAGGAAATTAATTTGATTTACTCAAAGTCAAACTGATGGCAGATATTAAGGTAAACTACACTAAACCGTCATAACAACTTGTAGGGAAGTTGTTATTGGCATTCACCTTCACCTGCTTTTAATCTACTGGTTAAAATCTTGTCAATCACATTTTTGGCAAATCAGTTTATGGTAACAGTATGTCGCGCTTTTTGGCGGAATCTTTCCTTTAAGGTTTTTCTAACATAACCATTAACGTTGACATAGTTCAAAAATTATGTAGGGGTCATTCAAATAATAGCCTTTGGAAAAACTTTATGGAACGCTTTATATAACAACTCTGAACTTGTTGTTTGTACCACAACTTGTATTTCAATATCTTTAAGTAAATGATGATGGTGGGGGTAACGGTGATGGGGCAATAGTTGGGTATCGAACGGAAGCGTGTACGCTCTCATAGGTTTTCGGAGGAGTTTACTCCCTCATACGTTTTAGGAGGAGTGAGATTGGGAGGAGGAAGCTCTCTCACAAACCCTCTACTTCTTTTAGTTAATCAGATTTCACATTGCGGTCCTAAAATAAATTTAAAGGATTTAAATAACTTCATATTCAATCACTGACACCTGGAACGCAACCATAATTGTTTTTCAATAGAGCGTATGGGGTAACCATGGGCAACTGTCAAATATTTCGAAGCGCTGCGTTCGAAATTGTGCAATTTTGGTTACGGACTTACTTTGGGGCAGCAAATAATGACGATATAGATTAGCTAAATATCCTATTTTAGGAAGGATGTTTTTCAAAAATGTCTAATTGCTTTCTGAGAAAAAGCGTTAATTTTAGTATGTTCTTATTGAGCAAATTTTTTATTTTTGTATATTGGCGAAAAAAAAACAAAATACCTGTCACCACTTTCGGTCACTTTTAACGTATGAGATTTCACCTTACAACCCTCAAATGCATTTAAAGGAATTAAATAATTTTACAAAAAATCACTAAAACCTGGGACGCAGCCGTGATTTTTTTTATATAGAGCGTATGGGGCAACCAGGGGCAACTGACAAATGTTTCGAACCGCTGCGTTCGAAATTCCGCAATTTTGATTACTGACTTACTTTGGGGCAGCAAATAATGACGATATAGATTAGCTAAATATTCGATTTTAGAAAGGATGTTTTTCAAAAATGTCTAATTGCTTGCTGAGAAAAAGCGTTAATTTTAGTATGTTCTTATTGAGCAAATTTTTTATTTTTGTATATTGGCGAAAAAAAAAAAATCTCTGTCACCACTTTCGGTCACTTTTAACGTATGAGATTTCACCTTACAACACTAAAATGCATTTAAAGGAATTAAATAATTTTACAAAAAATTACTAAAACCTGGGACGCAGCCGTGATTTTTTTTATATAGAGCGTATGGGGTAACCAGGGGCAACTGTCAAATGTTTCGAAGCGCTGCGTTCGAAATTCCGCAATTTTGATTACTGGCTTACTTTGGGGCAGCAAATAATGACGATATAGATTAGCTAAATATTCGATTTTAGAAATGGTGTTTTTCAAACATGTCTAATTGCTTGCTGAGAAAAAGCGTTAATTTTAGTATGTTCTTATTGTGCAAAATTTTTAATTTTGTATATTGGCGAAAAAAAAAAATCCCTCTCACCACTTTCGGTCACTTTTAACGTATGAGATTTCACCTTACAACACTAAAATGCATTTAAAGGAATTAAATAATTTTACAAAAAATCACTAAAACCTGGAACGTAGCCGTGATTTTTATTTTATATAGAGCGTATGGGGTAACCAGGGGCAACTGTCAATTGTTTCGAAGCGCTACGTTCGAAATTCCGCAATTTTGATTACTGACTTACTTTGGGGCAGCGAATAATGACGATATAGATTAATTAAATATTCGATTTTAGAAAGGATGTTTTTCAAAAATGTCTAATTGCTTGCTGAGAAAAAGCGTTCATTTTAGTATGTTCTTATTTAGCAAATTTTTTATTTTTGTATATTGGCGAAAAAAAAAACAAAATACCTGTCACCACTTTCGGTCACTTTTAACGTATGAGATTTCACCTTACAACACTAAAATGCATTTAAAGGAATTAAATAATTTTACAAAAAAATCACTAAAACCTTGGACGCAGCCGTGATTTTTTTTATATAGAGCGTATGGGGTACCCAGGGGCAACTGTCAAATGTTTCGAACCGCTGCGTTCGAAATTCCGCAATTTTGATTACTGACTTACTTTGGGGCTGCAAATAATGACGATATAGATTAGCTAAATATTCGATTTTAGAAAGGATGTTTTTCAAAAATGTCTAATTGCTTGCTGAGAAAAAGCGTTTATTTTAGTATGTTCTTATAGTACAAAATTTTTATTTTTGTATATTGGCGAAAAAGAAACCAAAATACCTGTAACCACTTTCGGTCACTTTTAACGTATGAGGTTTCACCTAACAACACTAAAATGCATTTAAAGGAATTAAATAATTTCACAAACAATCACTAAAACCTTGAACGCAGCCGTGATTTGTTTTTTTATGTAGAGCGTATGGGGTAACCAGGGGCAACTGTCAAATGTGTCGAAGCGCTACATTCGAAATTCCGCAATTTTGATTACTGACTTACTTTGGGTCAGCAAATAATGACGATATAGATTAGCTAAATATCCGGTTTTAGGAAGGATGTTTTTCAAAAATGTCTAATTACTTGCTGAGAAAAAGCGTTAATTTTAGAATGTTCTTATGGTACAAAATTTTTATTTTTGTATATTGGCGAAAAAAAAAACAAAATACCTGTAACCACTTTCGGTCACTTTTAACGTATGAGATTTCACCGTACAACCCTCAAATGCATTTAAAGGAATTAAATAATTTCACAAACAATCATTGAAATCTGAAACGCAGCCATGAAACATTTTTTTGTAGAGCGTATGGGGTAACCAGGCGCAACTGTCAAATGTTTCGAAGCGCTGCGTTCGAAATTCCGCAATTTTGATTACTGACTAACTTTGGGGCAGCAAATAATGACGATATAGATTAGCTAAATATTCGATTTTAGAAAGGATATTTTTCAAAAATGTCTAATTGCTTGCTGAGAAAAAGCGTTAACTTTAGTATGTTCTTATTGTACCAAAATTTTTATTTTTATATATTGGCGAAAAAAAAACAAAATACCTCTCACCACTTTCGGTTACTTTTAACGTATGAGATTTCACCTTACAACCCTAAAATGCATTTAAAGGAATTAAATAATTTTACAAAAAATGACTAAAACCTGGGACGCAGCCGTGATTTTTTTTATATAGAGCGTATGGGGTAACCAGGGGCAACTGTCAAATGTTTCGAAGCGCTGCGTTCGAAATCCCGCAATTTTGATTACTGACTTACTTTGGGTCAGCAAATAATGACGATATAGATTAGCTAAATATTCGATTTTTGAAAGGATGATTTTCAAAAATTTCTAATTGCTTGCTGAGAAAAAGCGTTAACTTTAGTATGTTCTTATTGTACCAAAATTTTTATTTTTATATATTGGCGAAAAAAAAAACAAAATACCTCTCACCACTTTCGGTTACTTTTAACGTATGAGATTTCACCTTACAACCCTAAAATGCATTTAAAGGAATTAAATAATTTTACAAAAAATGACTAAAACCTGGGACGCAGCCGTGATTTTTTTTATATAGAGCGTATGGGGTAACCAGGGGCAACTGTCAAATGTTTCGAAGCGCTGCGTTCGAAATCCCGCAATTTTGATTACTGACTTACTTTGGGTCAGCAAATAATGACGATATAGATTAGCTAAATATTCGATTTTTGAAAGGATGATTTTCAAAAATTTCTAATTGCTTGCTGAGGAAAAGCGTTAATTTTAGTATGTTCTTATTGTGCAAAATTTTTATTTTGTATATTGGCGAAAAAAAACAAAATACCTGTCACCACTTTCGGTCACTTTTAACGTATGAGATTTCACCTTACAACACTAAAATGCATTTAAAGGAATTAAATAATTTTACAAAAAAATCACTAAAACCTGGGACGCAGCCGTGATTTTTTTTATATAGAGCGTATGGGGTAACCAGGGGCAACTGACAAATGTTTCGAACCGCTGCGTTCGAAATTCCGCAATTTTGATTACTGACTTACTTTGGGGCAGCAAATAATGACGATATGGATTAGCTAAATATTCGATTTTAGAAAGGGTGTTTTTCAAAAATGTCTAATTGCTTGCTGAGAAAAAGCGTTTATTTTAGTATGTTCTTATTGTTCCAAAATTTTTATTTTTGTATATTGGCGAAAAAAAACAAAATACCTGTCACCACTTTCGGTCACTTTTAACGTATGAGATTTCACCTTACAACCCTAAAATGCATTTAAAAAGGAATTCAAAAATTTTAAAATAAATCACTAAGACCTGTGACGCAGCCGTGATTTTTTTTATATAGAGCGTATGGGGTAACCAGGGGCAACTGTCAAATGTTTCGAAGCGCTGCGTTCGAAATTCCGCAATTTTGATTACTGACTTACTTTGGGGCAGCAAATAATGACGATATAGCTTAGCTAAATATTCGATTTTAGAAAGGATGTTTTTCAAAAATGTCTAATTGCTTGCTGAGAAAAAGCGTTTATTTTAGTATGTTCTTATTGTGCAAAATTTTTATTTTTGTATATTGGCGAAAAAAAAACAAAATAGCTGTCAGCACTTTCGGTCACTTTTAACGTATGAGATTTCACCTTACAACCCTCAAATGCATTTAAAGAAATTAAATAATTTCACAAACAATCACTAAGACCTTGAACGCAGCCGTGATTTTTTTTTATATATAGAGCGTATGGGGTAACCAGGGGCAACTGTCAAATGTTTCGAAGCGCTGCGTTCGAAATTCCGCAATTTTTATTACTGACTTACTTTGGGGCAGCAAATAATGACGATATAAATTAGCTAAATATCCGATTTTAGAAAGGATGTTTTTCAAAAATGTCTAATTGCTTGCTGAGAAAAAGCGTTAATTTTAGTATGTTCTTATTGAGCAAAATTTTTATTTTTGTATATTGGCGGAAAAAAAACAAAATAGCTGTCACTTTCCGTCACTTTTAACGTATGAGATTTCACCTTACAACCCTAAAATGCATTTAACAAGGAGTTCAAAAATTTTAGAATAAATCACTAAGACCTGGGACGCAGCCGTGATTTTTATTTTATATAGAGCGTATGGGGTAACCAGGGGCAACTGTCAAATGTTTCGAAGCGCTACGTTCGAAATTACGCAATTTTGATTACTGACTTACTTTGGGGCAGCGAATAATGACGATATAGATTAGCTAAATATTCGATTTTAGAAAGGATGTTTTTCAAAAATGTCTAATTGCTTGCTGAGAAAAAGCGTTAATTTTAGTATGTTCTTATTTTACCAAAATTTTTATTTTTGTATATTGGCGAAAAAAAACAAAATACCTGTCACCACTTTCGGTCACTTTTAACGTATGAGATTTCACCTTACAACACTAAAATGCATTTAAAGGAATTAAATAATTTTACAAAAAATCACTAAAACCTGGGACGCAGCCGTGATTTTTTTTATATAGAGCGTATGGGGTAACCAGGGGCAACTCTCAAAGGTTTCAAAGCGCTGCGTTCGAAATCCCGCAATTGTGATTACTGACTTACTTTGGGACAGCAAGTAATTGCGATATAGATTAGCTAAATATTCGATTTTAGAAAGGATGTTTTTCAAAAATGTCTAATTGCTTGCTGAGAAAAAGCGTTAATTTTAGTATGATCTTATAGTACAAAATTTTTATTTTTGTATATTGGCAAAAAAATAGAGTAAGATTTCACCTTACAACACTAAAATGCTTTTAAAGGTATTAAATAATTTTACAAAAAATCACTAAAATCTTGAGCGCAGCCGTGATTTTTTTTTATGTAGAGCGTATGGGGTAACCAGGGGCAACTGTCAAATGTTTCGAAGCGCTGCGTTCGAAATTCCGCAATTTTGATTACTGACTTACTTTGGGGCTGCAAATAATGACGATATAGATTAGCTAAATATTCGATTTTAGAAAGGATGTTTTTCAAAAATGTCTAATTGCTTGCTGAGAAAAAGCGTTTATTTTAGTAAGTTCTTATAGTACAAAATTTTTAAATTTGTATGTTAACGAAAAAGAAAACAAAATACCTGTAACCACTTTCGGTCACTTTTAACGTATGAGATTTCACCTTACAACACTAAAATGCATTTAAAGGAATTAAAATAATTTCACAAACAATCACTAAGACCTTGAACGCAGCCGTGATTTTTTTTATATATAGAGCGTATGGGGTAATCAGGGGCAACTGTCAAATGTTTCGAAGCGCTGCGTTCGAAATTCCGCAATTTTGATTACTGACTTACTTTGGGGCAGCAAATAATGACGCTATAGGTTAGCTAAATATTTGATTTTAGAAAGGATGTTTTTCAAAAATGTCTAATTGCTTGCTGAGAAAAAGCGTTTATTTTAGTAAGTTCTTATAGTACAAAATTTTTAAATTTGTATATTAACGAAAAAGAAAACAAAATACCTGTAACCACTTTCGGTCACTTTTAACGTATGAGATTTCACCTTACAACACTAAAATGCATTTAAAGGAATTAAAAAAAATTTACAAAAATCACTAAGACCTGAGACGCAGCCGTGATTTTTTTTTATATAGAGCGTATGGGGTAACCAGGGGTAACTGTCATATGTTTCGAAGCGCTACGTTCGAAATTCCACAATCTTGATTACTGACTTACTTTGGGGCAGCAAATAATGACGATATAGGTTAGCTAAATATTCGATTTTAGAAAGGATGTTTTTCAAAAATGTCTAATTGCTTGCTGAGAAAAAGCGTTTATTTTAGTATGTTCTTATAGTACAAAATTTTTATTTTTGTATATTGGCGAAAAAAAACCAAAATACCTGTAACCACTTTCGGTCACTTTTAACGTATGAGATTTCACCTTACAAAACTAAAATGCATTTAAAGAAATTAAATAATTGTACAAAAAATCACTAAAACCTAGGACGCAGCCGAGATTTTTTTTATATAGAGCGTATGGGGTAACCAGGGGCAACTGTCAAATGTTTCGAAGCGCTGCGTTCGAAATTCCGCAATTTTGATTACTGACTTACTTTGGGGCAGCAAATAATGACGATATAGATTAGCTAAATATTCGATTTTAGAAAGGATGTTTTTCAAAAATGTCTAATTGCTTGCTGAGAAAAGCGTTAATTTTAGTATGTTCTTATTGAGCAAAATTTTTATTTTTGTATATTGGCGAAAAACAAAAAATACCTGTTACCACTTTCGGTCACTTTTAACGTATGAGATTTCACCTTACAACACTAAAATGCATTTAAAGGAATTAAATAATTTTACAAAAAATCACTAAGACCTGGGACCCAACCGTGATTTTTTTTTATATATAGAGCGTATGTGGTAACCAGGGGCAACTGTCAAATGTTTCGAAGCGCTACGTTCGAAATTCCGCAATTTTGATTACTGACTTACTTTGGGGCAGCAAATAATGACGATATAGATTAGCTAAATATTCGATTTTAGAAAGGATGTTTTTCAAAAATGTCTAATTGCTTGCTGAGAAAAGCGTTAATTTTAGTATGTTCTTATTGAGCAAAATTTTTATTTTTGTATATTGGCGAAAAACAAAAAATACCTGTTACCACTTTCGGTCACTTTTAACGTATGAGATTTCACCTTACAACACTAAAATGCATTTAAAGGAATTAAATAATTTTACAAAAAATCACTAAGACCTGGGACCCAACCGTGATTTTTTTTTATATATAGAGCGTATGTGGTAACCAGGGGCAACTGTCAAATGTTTCGAAGCGCTACGTTCGAAATTCCGCAATTTTGATTACTGACTTACTTTGGGGCAGCAAATAATGACGATACAGATTAGCTAAATATTCGATTTTAGAAAGGATGTTTTTCAAAAATGTCTAATTGCTTGCTGAGAAAAAGCGTTTATTTTAGTATGTTCTTATAGTACAAAATTTTTATTTTTGTATATTGGCGAAAAAAAAACAAAATACCTGTAACCACTTTCGGTCACTTTTAACGTATGAGATTTCACCTTACAACACTAAAATGCATTTAAAGGAATTAAATAATTTTACAAAAAATCACTAAAACCTGGGACGCAGCCGTGATTTTTTTTATATAGAGCGTATGGGGTAACCAGGGGCAACTGTCAAATGTTTCGAAGCGCTGCGTTCGAAATCCCGCAATTTTGATTACTGACTTACTTTGGGGCAGCAAATAGTGACGATATAGATTAGCTAAATATTCGATTTTAGAAAGGGTGTTTTTCAAAAATGTCTAATTGCTTGCTGAGAAAAAGCGTTAATTTTAGTATGTTCTTATTGAGCAAATTTTTTATTTTTGTATATTGACGAAAAACAAAAAATACCTGTCACCACTTTCGGTCACTTTTAACGTATGAGATTTCACCTTACAACCCTAAAATGCATTTAAAAAGGAATTCAAAAATTTTAGAATAAATCACTAAGACCTAGGACGCAGCCGTGATTTTTATTTTATATAGAGCGTATGGGGTAACCAGGGGCAACTGTCAAATGTTTCGAAGCGCTACGTTCGAAATTCCGCAATTTTGATTACTGACTTACTTTGGGGCAGCAAATAATGACGATATAGATTAGCTAAATATTCGATTTTAGAAAGGATGTTTTTCAAAAATGTCTAATTGCTTGCTGAGAAAAAGCGTTAATTTTAGTATGTTCTTATTGAGCAAATTTTTTATTTTTGTATATTGGCGAAAAAAAAACAAAATAGCTGTCACCACTTTCGGTCACTTTTAACGTATAAGATTTCACCTTACAACCCTCAAATGCATTTAAAGGAATTAAATAATTTTACAAAAAATCACTAAAACCTGGGACGCAGCCGTGATTTTTTTTATATAGAGCGTATGGGGTAACCAGGGGCAACTGTCAAATGTTTCGAAGCGCTGCGTTCGAAATTCCGCAATTTTGATTACTGGCTTACTTTGGGGCAGCGAATAATGACGATATAGATTAGCTAAATATTCGATTTTAGAAAGAAAGTTTTTCAAAAATGTGTTTTCTGAGAAAAGCGTTCATTTTAGTATTTTCGTATGAACACCTTCGAAAGAAAATAATTTATAAGCTTATAAAACTTTTTTTAATATAATGCAAGCAACGCCGAGGAAATTAATTTGATTTACTCAAAGTCAAACTGATGGCAGATATTAATTTACACTAAATACACTAAACCGTCATAACAACTTGTAGGGAAGTTGTTATTGGCATTCACCTTCAACTGCTTTTAATTTACTGGTTAAAATCTTCTCAATCACATTTTTGGCCAATCAGTTTATAGGTAATAGTATGTGGCGTTTTTTGGCGGAATCTTTCCTTTAAGGTTTTTCTAACATAACCATTAACATTGACGTAGTTCAAAAATTATATAGGGGTCATTCAAATAATAGCCTTTTCGAAAAACTTTATGGAACGCTTTACATAACAACTCTGAACGTGTTGTTTGTACCACAACTTGTATTTCAACATTTTTAAGTAAATGATGATGGTGGAGTTAACGGTGATGGGGCAATAGTTGGGTATCGAACGGAGGCGTGTACGCCCTCATAGGTTTTCCGAGGCGTTTACTCTCTCATACGTTTTAGGAGGAGGAGTAAGATTGGGAGGAGGAGGCTCTCTCACAAACCCTCTACTCCTTTTAGTTTATCGGATTTCACATTGCGGCCCTAAAATGAATTTAAAGGATTTAAATAACTAAGGGAGCTTCTTGTTTAGTCTTGATTAGAGTAGAGTCAAGAGTGAGAATATAGTAGAGTACGAAATCCAACGTCGTTTGATTTACCCTAATGGCATACTGGCGATAGAACCTTGCTGAGTAGCAGACGAGAATATACTCTGTTCAGCGAGGGTTAAATATTACGTCATAAATTGTAACGTCATACAAAAAAAAACGTCTGTCTCTGATAAAATGTCAGTTGAACTGGTAAAAAATATGATATTTTTTTTCAAGCGGACCAAAAATACGTCATTTGTTTTCTCCATACGTACACCTAAAGTGGGCTTTCTAATCCTGAGAGCAAAAAAGTAGCAAAAAAGTCCTAGGCAGTAAAAGTAAAGTAAAAAAGCACCACTACTGTCATGGTGGCGCATAGATAAACGATTTTCGTTCACCAAAATTATTAGAACACTAGATAGAACCGATCTGAGTGTATTGCCATCTTTACGTTCTTATTGGAAAAGCAAAGGATAGGAATACTCTCAGGGGGCTCGAGAGCACCACTCGAAGCCGTTATTAGTCGAAATCGCATAAGTTCTCGAATTCTAAGTTTGTCTGTTAAATGTCATGCGCGTCATCATATTTATCTGTCAATGTGACAGATTTTATTAATTTAGTATTAATAATAATGCTACAAATTTTCAGTTTACCATAATTTACCTAAACCGTCTAAACCATTGGTTATGATTTAATACCATTAAATCCATTGAACATTGAAAACCACCGTTCTAACACTATTTACTTTACAAATAATATACACCACTAATTGGGTAAGTACCTGGATCCGCTTAAAGAGGATGAGAGAAATTTGCAAAACTGAATCACTCTGAAACAGACTTTTTATTTCCTGCATGCTTGAAAAAAAAATAGTATATGTTACTCGGAGTAAAAGATCTTTTTGTGCTTCGCCCAGTTGCAGGCCTCAGCTTCGCTTCGGCCGTCAATCTCTGGGCTCAGCACGAAAAGACCCACTTTTACTCCTAGTGACATAATCTACTATTAGTCTTCAAAAATACATGAAATAAAAACTTACCTTGAAGACTGCATCTACTGGTTTTCGTGCCACTTTTTCTCGCTGAAAGTAGTCAAAGAGTCTTAATTTCAAAATTTGCTTTTTTTCACCGCAGCGCCAAGGCATTTTGTAACCATTTCACCAAATTTTACACTCTTTTGCCGATGACGACGATTAATCTAGAATGTCTAAATTTTGATGACATTTTGACATTAAGTGTCAAACTGACAGCTGGTGGTTTTATTATTAATATGAACTAATAATACGCTTGGTTTTTGACGACCTTTTTCTAATGAAATGAGATGAGGAATGTGATGTCATATTGAACCCTCGCTGAACAGAGAATAGTACAACTGACTTACTTTGGGGCAGCAAATAATGACGATATAGATTAGCTAAATATTCGATTTTAGAAAGGATGTTTTTCAAAAATGTCTAATTGCTTGCTGAGAAAAAGCGTTAATTTTAGTATGTTCTTATTGAGCAAATTTTTTATTTTTGCATATTGGCGAAAAAAAAACAAAATACCTGTCACCACTTTCGGTCACTTTTAACGTATGAGATTTCACCTTACAACACTAAAACGCATTTAAAGGAATTAAATAATTTCACAAACAATCACTAAAACCTTGAACGCAGCCGTGATTTTTTTTTTATGTAGAGCGTATGGGGTAACCAGGGGCAACTGTCAAATGTTTCGAAGCGCTGCGTTCTAAATCCCGCAATTTTGATTACTGACTTACTTTGGGGCACCAAATAATGACGATATAGATTAGCTAAATATTCAATTTTAGAAAGGATGTTTTTCAAAAATGTCTAATTGTTTTCTGAGAAAAGCGTTAATTTTAGTATTTTCGTATGAACACCTTCGAAAGAAAATAATTTATAAGCTGGTAAAAACTTTTTTTAATATACTGCAAGCAACGCCGAGGAAATTAATTTGATTTACTCAAAGTCAAACTGATGGCAGATAATAAGGTAAAACTACACTAAACCGTCATAACAACTTGTAGGGAAGTTGTTATTGCCATTTACCTTCACCTGCTTTTAATTTACTGGTTAAAATCTTCTCAATCACATTTTTGGCCAATCAGTTTATAGGTAATAGTAGGTGGCTTTTTTTGGCGGAATCTTTCCTTTAAGGTTTTTCTAACATAACCATTAACATTGACATAGTTCCGAAATTATATAGGGGTCATTCAAATAATAGCCTTTTCGAAAAACTTTATGGAACGCTTTACATAACAACTCTGAACGTGTTGTTTGTACCACAACTTGTATTTCAACATTTTTAAGTAAATGATGATGGTGGGGTTAACGGTGATGGGGCAATAGTTGGGTATCGAACGGAGGCGTGTACGCTCTCATAGGTTTTCGGAGGCGTTTACTCTCTCATACGTTTTAGGAGGAGGAGGAGTGAGATTGGGAGGAGGAAGCTCTCTCACAAACCCTCTACTTCTTTTAGTTTATCAGATTTCACATTGCGGCCCTAAAATGAATTTAAAGAATTTAAATAACTTCATATTCAATCACTGAAGCCTGGAACGCAACCATAATTGTTTTTCAATAGAGCGTATGGGATAACCAAGGGCAACTGTCACATATTTCGAAGCGCTGCGTTCGAAATTGTGCAATTTTGGTTACTGACTTACTTTGGGGAGCAAATAATGATGACATAGATTAACTAAATATTCGACTTTAAAAAGGATTTTTTTCAAAAATTGTTTTTCGATAGTAGGAAATCAGATACACTAACATTGGTGTCTTTATCAACGAAGGGAACGACATGTTTTTTCTTTACACAGTAATTAAAATTTTCCTTTTTCCTTCATTTCTCTCTACGAAACAATTACGATTATCAAATTTTGTAAATTGTGTTTGAGGGCTCGCGTAGAAAATTAAGAACAAACATTTCCATAGGTGAAATTTAATAAAATCCGGAGTTCTAGACACGTTATACATACGGCATTCGGGCCCGGAACGGCAGTGGGCCGAGGGACCAGCACCAGCGGCATAATTAACAAAATTATGCTACCCGAAGAATGGCCGCACATAACTAAGAGCTTATCCGAACACAAGGTCCACAACAGTATTATCCCATTGTTTCTGCAACGCCGACGTGTCTACATGCAGGAAGACGGACAAACCGGAACTTTGCATTAAATCAGCAACGACGTGACGTGCAAGATGCCCGGCTTTAGAGCCGCATTGTTCGATGCCCTTCTCTCGCTCATTATATGAGCCATCATTGTCCCCATCGTGCGTCTCATTCGCACTTAGAAATTTGCTTGGGATTTTTGAAACTGCAAGCCCTGTTCACACTGAATCGGCGACGTGATGCCCCGTTCGGAGAATTCAATTACGACAGTTTCAGTAAAGTTTACAAAGCAAATGCGGTCACGTGCCTACGCCACTTGTCAAACGTCGGACGGGCTTCGTTTTGGGCCCCAGCAGTAACGAAGTAATCAAGATGTGGGATAAGGCGAACTGCATTATGCAGAAGATGGGGACGTACGTCTTGGCTTGGATATTACTTGGGCCGGAGGAAATTGTTTTGGGTTACGACCGAAGTTATGAACCACTGTCTGATAGCGCGAAACGGGAAATGTGTCAAAACTATGCAGGATTTTCAGGAAACGTTCTGTGCATTCAATAAAATCTGAAAAACGGGCGCCGTAAGCGATTTGCTCAATGAAAATTGATAGAGAGAATTCGAAGATGATGCGAGGAGGCAGCCGAGTTCAAGAGACGTGCCCGGCCTTTTCGAGTAGGCAAAAAAACCCAATTTGTGACACAGCAACTGGGGCATTTCCTCTGACAAATTTTTAATATAAAAATTAGCGGCCAACACGAATAAATTTCGGTCCGGCAGCAATTTCCGACGCAAAATTTTTCATTGTCTGGCAAACGGGAATAATTTCCTCAAACTTGAAAATAGAGACGGAACGCACGTTACGGGGCCCGAAATCCGAACCGTCATCACAGTCGGAAATTAAAGGTAATCTGTTTTCTGTCATCTGTTTAATATGATCATATTTTATTTAGCGAATTGGATGATGATTATGGCCGGGAATAGAGAAATTTTACCGGCAATTTGTCTTGGTTTATTTTGGAGCCCTGACAAGGCCGATGTTTATTGGCTCAATTTTGCTATTGTTATTGTTGATTAATATATCCACGCATTAAGACTGTATGCATGATATGCTAGTGCCGTCCTTGTTCGGCTAATTAATCTCTTTGCGTCCTTCAGGATGCCAGCATATGAAATTTACTACATTATAATTTAATACCTACATAGGAGTAATTAAGAAGTTAGTTAAAGACGCATTCAAAAGTTTAGAAGTTGTCTGGCGAGAAGGCATAAAAAATTCTAAAATGGACTTGGAAAAAAAGGATCGGATTAGTCCGATCACTCCATAAGCCATAAGTGGGTTTTTTTAAACACCAAAAAATTCGATTATAGTAATATCTAGAAATCAAATATTATAGTCGTTTTCAGGAAGATATTCATCTAGCCACCCATGACATTGTAAACACACCTTTAAAAACAGTTGAAAAGTTACTAGATCGGAGATAGGTGCGAGCGAGCTTAACGAACGCATTTGTCGGGTTTTAACCTAAAATTTTGTAATTTTCAAACATAACTACTTTATTTCTCAAATTTTGGTCAAATCCAAATATTATTCAGCGTTTGTAATGTGGGAAAAGTAAACTGGTTTAATAGACGACTAACTATCACCCAGAACTATTAACACAATTCATCGCATGACCCAGAAAAGTCATCTGCAACCTCCAACTTCTGCAAAATAAGATGCCAGAGGAGAGTTACAAATACAACAAGTTGGTCAGCAGAAATCTTGAGTTGGTTTGTTTGTGGTGTGGTTTTGTCACACTCTAGCGTCATTTTTTTTTTCTTTTGTTTTTTACCATGCGCGCAGGGCGAGACCTCACCTGAAGTAACAGAAAGTTATCCTGTTCCAAAAATTTTAAAAAAGCGCATTTTATATTATTCTCTACCCCTAACATAAAGGGTAGAACTGAACTAACCTGAGCTAACCTAACCTAAACGTAAAAATGTAACTGAACCAACCTAACCAGGAAAACTAGAACTGGACTAACCTTTATCCGGATGGACTAACCAGGAAATGAATTAACCAGACCTAACCTGAATTAACCGAAACATAACCTGTTTTAAAAATTAAAACGTTTTCATATTATTCTCTGCCCCTAACATAAAGAGAAGAACTGAACTAACCTAAGCTAGTCTAACCTAAGCGTCAAAAATGTAACTGAACTAACCCAACCAGGGAAACTAGAACTGAACTAAACTGAACTAACCAGACCTTACCTGAAGTAACAAAAAGTTAACCTGTTCTAAAAATTAAAAGATAGCGGGCCCGAAAGGGCCCGCTTTTTATATTATTCTCTACCCCTAACATAAGGAGTAGAACTGATCTAACCTGAACTAACCCAAACGTAATTAGTGTAACTGAACTAAACTAACAAGGCAAACTAGAACTGGACTAGTCTGAAGTAACGAGACCTCACCTGAAGTAACCGAAAGTTAACCTGTTCTAAAAATTTTAAAAAAGCGCTTTTTATATTATTCTCTACCCCTAACATAAAGGGTAGAACTGAACTAACCTGAGCTAACCTAACCTAAACGTAAAAGTGTAACTGAACCAACCTAACTAGGAAAACTAGAACTGGACTAACCTGAACTAACCAGACCTAACCTGAACTAACCAAAACATAACCTGTTTTACAAATTAAAACGGGTCTAGTTTTCATATTATTCTCTGCCCCTAACATAAAGAGTAGAACTGAACTAACCTAATCTAGTCTAAACTAAGCGTCAAAAATGTAACTGAACTAACCTAGCCAGGGAAACTAGAACTGAACTAAACTGAACTAACCAGACCTTACCTGAAGTAACAAAAAGTTAACTTGTTCTAAAAATTAAAATATAGCGGGCCCGAAAGGGCCCGCTATTTATATTATTCTCTACCCCTAACATAAGGAGTAGAACTGAACTAACCTGAACTAACCTAAACGTAAATAGTGTAACTGAACTAAACTAACAAGGGAAACTAGAACTGGACTAGTCTGAAGTAACGAGACCTCACCTGAATAACAGAAAATTAACCTGTTCTAAAAATTTTTAAAAAGCGCATTTTATATTATTCTCTACCCCTAACATAAAGGGTAGAACTGAACTAACCTGAGCTAACTTAACCTAAACGTAAAAGTGTAACTGAACCAACCTAACTAGGAAAACTAGAACTGGACTAACCTGAACTAACCAGACCTAACCTGAACTAACCAAAACATAACCTGTTTTAAAAATTAAAACGGGTCTAGTTTTCATATTTTTCTCTGCCCCTAACATAAAGAGTAGAACTAAACTAACCTAATCTAGTCTAACCTAAGCGTCAAAAATGTAACTGAACTAACTTAGCCAGAGAAACTAGAACTGAACTAAACTGAACTAACAAGACCTTACCTGAAGTAACAAAAAGTTAACCTGTTCTAAAAATTAAAATATAGCGGGCCCGAAAGGGCCCGCTTTTTATATTATTCTCTACCCCTAACATAAGGAGTAGAACTGAACTAACCTGAACTAACCTAAACGTAAATAGTGTAACTGAACTAAACTAACAAGGGAAACTAGAACTGAACTAGTCTGAAGTAACGAGACCTCACCTGAAATAACAGAAAATTAACCTGTTCTAAAAATTTTAAAAAATCGCATTTTATATTATTCTCTACCCCTAACATAAAGGGTAGAACTGAACTATCCTGAGCTAACCTAACCTAAACGTAAAAGTGTAACTGAACCAACCTAACCAGGAAAACTAGAACTGGACTAACCCGAACTAACCAGACCTAACCTGAACTAACCAAAACATAACCTGTTTTAAAAATTAAAACGGGTCTAGTTTTCATATTATTCTCTGCCCCTAACATAAAGAGCAGAACTGAACTAACCTAAGCTAGTCTAACCTAAGCGTCAAAAATGTAACTGAACTAACTTAGCCAGAGAAACTAGAACTGAACTAAACTGAACTAACAAGACCTTACCTGAAGTAACAAAAAGTTAACCTGTTCTAAAAATTAAAATATAGCGGGCCCGAAAGGGCCCGCTTTTTATATTATTCTCTACCCCTAACATAAGGAGTAGAACTGAACTAACCTGAACTAACCTAAACGTAAATAGTGTAACTGAACTAAACTAACAAGGGAAACTAGAACTGAACTAGTCTGAAGTAACGAGACCTCACCTGAAATAACAGAAAATTAACCTGTTCTAAAAATTTTAAAAAATCGCATTTTATATTATTCTCTACCCCTAACATAAAGGGTAGAACTGAACTATCCTGAGCTAACCTAACCTAAACGTAAAAGTGTAACTGAACCAACCTAACCAGGAAAACTAGAACTGGACTAACCCGAACTAACCAGACCTAACCTGAACTAACCAAAACATAACCTGTTTTAAAAATTAAAACGGGTCTAGTTTTCATATTATTCTCTGCCCCTAACATAAAGAGCAGAACTGAACTAACCTAAGCTAGTCTAACCTAAGCGTCAAAAATGTAACTGAACTAACCCAATTAGGGAAACTAGAACTGAACTAAACTGAACTAACCAGACCTTACCTGAAGTAACAAAAAGTTAACCTGTTCTAAAAATTAAAAGATAGCGGGCCCGAAAGGGCCCGCTTTTTATATTATTCTCTACCCCTAACATAAAGGGTAGAACTGAACTAACCTGAGCTAACCTAGCCTAAACGTAAAAGTGTAACTGAACCAACCTAACCAGGAAAACTAGAACTGGACTAATCCGAACTAACCAGACCTAACCTGAACTAACCAAAACGTAACCTGTTTTAAAAATTAAAACGGGTCTAGTTTTCATATTATTCTCTGCCCCTAACATAAAAGCAGAACTGAACTAACCTAAGCTAGTCTAACCTAAGCGTCAAAAATGTAATTGAACTAACCCAACCAGGGAAACTAGAACTGAACTAAACTGAACTAACCAGACCTTACCTGAAGTAAAAAAAAGGTAACCTGTTCTAAAAATTAAAAGGTAGCGGGCCCGAAAGGGCCCGCTTTTTATATTATTCTCTACCCCTAACATAAGGAGTAGAACTGAACTAACCTAAACGGAAATAGTGTAGCTGAACTGAACTAACAAGGGAAACTAGAACTGGACTAGTCTGAAGTAACGAGACCTCACCTGAAGTAACAGAAAGTTAACCTGTTGTAAAAATTTAAAAAAAGCGCATTTTATATTATTCTCTACCCCTAACATAAAGGGTAGAACTGAACTAATCTGAGCTAACCTAACCTAAACGTAAAAATGTAACTGAACCAACCTAACCAGGAAAACTAGAACTGGACTAACCTTTATCCGGATGGACTAACCAGGAAATGAACTAACCAGACCTAACCTGAACTAGCCGAAACATAACCTGTTTTAAAATTTAAAACGTTTTCATATTATTCTCTGCCCCTAACATAAAGAGCAGAACTGAACTAACCTAAGCTAGTCTAACCTAAGCGTCAAAAATGTAACTGAACTAACCCAACCAGGGAAACTAGAACTGAACTAAACTGAACTAACCAGACCTTACCTGAAGTAACAAAAAGTTAACCTGTCCTAAAAATTAAAAAATAGCGGGCCCGAAAGGGCCCGCTTTTTATATAATTCTCTACCCCTAACATAAGGAGTAGAACTGAACTAACCTGAACTAACCTAAACGTAAATAGTGTAACTGAACTAAACTAACAAGGGAAACTAGAACTGGACTAACCTGAAGTAACGAGACCTCACCTGAAGTAACAGAAAGTTAACCTGTTCTAAAAATTAAAAAAAGCGCATTTTATATTATTCTCTACCCCTAACATAAAGGTTAGAACTGAACTAACCTGAGCTAACCTAACCTAAACGTAAAAGTGTAACTGAACCAACCGAACCAGGAAAACTAGAACTGGACTAACCTGAACTAACCTGAATTAACTGAAACATAACCTGTTTTAAAAATTAAAACGGGTCTAGTTTTTATATTATTCTCTGCCCCTAACATAAAGAGTAGAACTGAACTAACCTGAGCTAACCTAACCTAAACGTAAAAGTGTAACTGAACTAAACTAACAAGGGAAACTAGAACTGGACTAACCTGAACTAACGAGACCTCACCTGAAGTAACAGGAAGTTGACAAGTTCTAAAAATTAAAAAAAAAAACGCATTTTATACAGGGTATTCATTATAAAACTTCATCTAGTTGTCTGTGAAATGTCAAAAGAAAAGGATGGAGAAACAAAAATCCATTTATTTTGATTATGTCATCCTTTTCTGTCAAAATTTCATAGCCTGTTAGATAAAGTTTTATAATGAACACCCCGTATTATTCTCTACCCCTAACATAAAGGGTAGAACCAAGTAGAACTAACCTTACCAGGAAAACTAGAACTGAACTAACTAGGCTAGCCTACGTAAAAAGTGTAAGTGAAACTTAGAATTGGACTAACGTGAACTGACCAGACCTAACCTAAATCAACTTGATCAAAAAGAATAAATTAAATTGTAAGTTGTAATAATCGAATATTTTCAAGAAAAAGACTTTGCAACAATGCCTTTAAAAACGTCAACAAACTTCATCTTTTATAAGCTACCTGCCAACTTCATTAATCATTCCACTAGCAACTAATACAATGCAAAATTTGTAAGTTAAATAAAAATTTTAATTTATGAGTCGTTTGAAACTTAAATTATATCATACAAATCGAAAAACCATGAATTTTATAAATGTAATGTGTGTTATGGCTACAAAATAAGATCGAGGCAACTTCCAAATATGAGTAATGTATATCCATACCTTCGATTTTCTATTTTTTTCTTACAAAACTCGACCATCCAACAATTTTTTTACTTATATCTGCTAATCTTAACATAAGCTTTCTAATGATATCAAAATTAAGGCTGACATTTTGTTTACAATCACCCTATCTTCTTATTATCTAATACAATAATAGAAATCCAATGATCGATTCAATGTCCAGATCAAAGATAAAATGGTTATACCATATTAAAGTTCAACAAATTTTTTCTTTCCCCTTGGAGGGGTGGGGGGGGGGGTAATTAAGTGAAGCTCAAACAACAAAAAATGATTCAAGAATGACTCACCAAGTTTGTGGTTTCGGGGTTTCGTGCACTTTATGCTTGAATGTTCACGCTTTATTCTCAAGCTCAGGTTCCGTAGGACTTCAGCTTTCACTATCAAAATTTCTTAATATTTAATTACCTCCTTTAGAAACACAAGTTTCTTCCCTAAGCGAGTCTTCAAACCTGCAGGCTACTATATAAGCTTCCGAGCTCGCTCAGTGAGCTCACTAGAAGGGTAAGTGGGACTTGGAAGGAGATTGGGTAGGGCTCTGGACTAGAGTTCTCACAAGAGACGAACCAAACAGGAATACGGCTAATTAGGGGCATTATTCGATAATCGTTATGTAAGATGACGGAGACTTTTCTACCAAATTTTTTTGACAAATCACTGCCGTCATTTTTTTTTCAACAACCTCGCCACCAGTGCAGGTTTATTTGTAACATACCAGCAACACAACATTATACAGCAAATTGTTAACTTTTGCGATTTTTACAACAATATGCTTTGACACTTTTTGTTCACGCCATCGTCAGTTACGATTGATATCAAAGTTTCTTCAAGATATGCATCAACCATATAAATAATTTAGGAACGATGATTTAGGAACTTTGTCTTTTTCAAAGGCTACAGTGATTTGAGCTGCTTCTTCCTCTACTGATATGTTTCTTCCGACAAATCTCCTCAGGTTTTCCCATGATTGTTCTTCTTTTGGGCTTATCTTCATCTAAGCTGGTTCAGTTCAAGAAGCTTTGTCTTCAAAGAGTTTTTTTCCTGTTTTTGGCACTATTTTCTCCTTAACATCTACCGTCGTCTTGTGATTCTTTTCTACTAGTTCTCGTGTTACAATTTCTATATCTTCAAATTTATCTCAATTTTTTTTGTGATAACCGTTTTCTTGATAAACTAATTCTTCGCTATACCCTAGTCAACCACCACCAACTCAGATTTTTCTTCCGACAACTCCTTAATAATTAGACTTTCTAAAACTTGTTCTAATGGTTTTTCAGAGTTGCTAAAAGTAGACTTTTTTGTTTCTCCAATACAAAATTTTCAGGAATAACCTACTTAACCAAAGTCGAAATTAGCGAACTTCAGCTCACCAGTCTCAAATATGTTTTATTATTTTCGGCTACATGTTTCGCGTAAAAAGGCATCTAAAGACACTACGTTTTTTTTACTCTTTAACCCAAATAATGGTGCAACATTTAACTTTAGTTTTTTTTGTTTACCAATATATTTTTTTTGTAAATTTTATTCCCTTATATTGTGCCTTGATTTCTGATTTAGATAATATAGGGTGTCCGACAAATTGGCAAGTATTACATTTTTAGGAATAATTAAGGCTAGAAAACTGAAATTTCAATTGTAGGTTGTTTTCATAATCACAAACAATATGTCATAAATGGAAACCTTCATATGGGCGCTCGTGGTACCATTTTATATCTTTTTTTATAAATTCTAGCACGTATTTTACCATTCTTCAAAAGCTGTTAGGTTTGCAAATATGAAATAAAGTCTTTCAGACGTTTTGACATTTCACCTACTTTTATGCGTCATCAGGTTCTTTCGTCAGAGTTTTACGATAGTTGGGGTTACATACGAGAAACGTTCGGATATATCCTAAACTATGGGCTAGTCAAGAAAAAAAAAAAATGACGCGTCCTATCATAAACAAACCAACTCAAGATTTCTGCTGACCCACTTGTTTACTTACATATCCATTTTCTTCTTTATACAATCACGTTTTAAAAAAAAACATATTCTTGACTATTTTATGCCCCTATAATTAACTTAAAGTAAAATCCCCCAAATAATGTCAAGCGCTCCCTAGTCCCTATATTAACCATAACGAAACGAAATATTAAAATCGAGATTCTGACACCCAGTCGATTTCTCCACTTTGGCACACTAAAATATTCATCTCAATAGTGACGTTTTGTTCTACCTCTTTTTTTTGAGGCTATCGGAGTAGGGTAAATATTTCATAAAGCCTAAGAGTGTCGTCTTAAGCGTGACGTCTTTTTTTTCCTGCCGCTTTTCCTCTTTAATATTTACCGTTTTAATTAAAGCAATTAAAAGCCCGTTCTTCGAGCTTAAAAAATGCGTTTTACATAAATATGCATAAATTATGTTCTCGGGTTAGCAAGACGCGACAAAGAGGAGAGTTTTAGACCCAGGAAGTGTAAAGATTTGGGATGAGGCTAAAATTAATTGTCATAAAAAATAACAAAAAGCCCTAAGTAAATGCTACAAAATAATTTTTAATCATTACCCTACTATGGTAATAATTATCCTGTTTAGTCTGTACTTTTACATTAAAATGAATGAATTACATATCATTAGTAGCAGGGCACAGCGCTGCTTTATAATTTTAGCTGATGATGGTGAAATTTAATGTTCCCTGCAGTAAAAAAAATATAATTATTTATCGAATTTCTCCAAATTACTAATCGCAAGTTGCTGAATAATAGCAAAACTGTTTGTCAATAACTAGGCTTTCAACATTTAGAAAGCGCACAATGATGCTCATTTGCGTTTGGGCTGCAAAATTCATTTCCAAATCCGTGCAGGAAAACCACGCCTAACCAATTCTATGCATAATGAACGACATGGAGGCGATTATCTAGCAAATTGCTGTTGTTGTCTAGAGACACATATCTATTATTTACACCACAGAATTACATCTAATCTTCGGCTAGAGAGAAGCGACTTGTTATTAGGGTCGCAAAAATAAGAAATAACCGACATCTGGAGCGGATGTAAGTCTATTTAAGTCCCCTGTTAGAAGAGATAAGGATTGTTTCACTTATTTCTGCAACAATAAGACATCCGAACGGAAGCGATGTCAGTGGCTGATAAAAGTTTCAGCAGCACCAAAAAGACGATTTGCTCGGGGCAGGAATTGTCGAACGAAACAATATCGAATTATGGTGTTGATGTTAGATTTGGAATTGCCTGGGGATAATTGGAGTTGCGAGGTTTCAATTGCAGGTCTTATCTTGGATCAGCTGGGCACGACTCGATAAGGACCATTTCTTTAAGGAAGATGTTGAAACTGTCATGTCAGACCGTACCACAAAGCCACTTATTAAAAAAAAAAGGAAAAGTTAAGTCTTCAAGAAGGTCCAGGCTCCAAGACCAACAGTCGACAGGAAAACATGTTTGTGAAAGCAGTGAATTATATAGGTAGTAGAATAAGCGTCAGGTCTTCCTAGAAGTACGTGGAGTAAAGAAGTAGAAAAATTGATAGTTGGTCAAGTGAATGAGCTTGAAAGTACCTATCAATGAGTGAACACAGTTTAATGTAAATTGTGATTCACAGTGGATTTCCAAGCAAAATAAATGGATCTGCCTTTGTTTCAAAAGAAATTTTGGGGAAGGGGGAAAACTAGCAACCAGCTTAGAATAATTAGTTTTTTTCGACAGTATACGACCGTATTTTGAACTCTTTTTAACGAAGTTTTAAGTACACATACAGGGTGTCTCATGTTCAAAATCTGAAAATGTATAGCTAAAAGCTAAATACGAAAATTGCAAAGTACGATTAATGTAAAATTTACAATTGAAGGCGAAGGCAGTGGCAAAAATATAAATAATTTTATATATTTTTGCTCTGCGGTTGCTTTTAGGCACCTTTTGTAAAGTGTTTGTTCCTACACTTATCCTTATTTGTTTTCCTATTACGCAGCACGAATTCCTCGTCTTCTGAAGGATCTTCAGACTTGACATTTCTTTCCTTTTTGAGTGCAACTTTCACTTCTTCAAGCTCTTCCTTTTCCTTCTCAGCTTTTTTTTAAATATTTATTTCGTCTTCTTTACATTCTCAATAAGTACTGCTGCCTCTGTGGGTTTAATAGGTTTAGACTTGGAGCTTCAATCCTCTTTTTCTTCTAGCCTTTCAGTGAGGTGTAAACATAAATAATTTTACTTATTTTTGTTCTGTGGTTGGTTCTAGTCACTTTTTGTTAAGTGTTAATTCCAACACTTATCCTCATTTATTTTCTTATTATCTACCACGAGTTCGTCGTCTTCTGAGGCATCTTCAGATTTGACAATAGTTTTTTTTTTGAGTGGAACTTTCACTTCTTCAAGCACTTCCTTTTCCTCCTCAGAGTTTTTAAAATATTTTTTTTTTGCCTTCCTTATATACTCAACAAATACTGCTGGGGGGGAGGGGGGGTGGTATGGGTTTAATAGGTCCAGATTTGGAGCTTCAGTCTTCTTTTTCTTCAAGTCTGTCAAATTATTTAAGTGCTAGTCTACACTATGCGACATAATTGACGACCTCATCTGTTTTTTTGTAACAGCATACGAGTAATATATTTTTTAATATTATTATTATTATTATTATTATGCGGCTTTACCGGAAAGGTATCACCTCAAGGTTTTAAAATGATGGCGTCTACATATGTGTCACTAAAACTCATATATGTTAACCGGTTCAGCAAAAACGCACCGGTCAAAACGCATAGTGTAGACCAGCACTTTTCCAGCTCGTCCTCGGTTTTGGGTATCTTTTTCTTAGGTTTTCCAAACACGGGTTTCTAGTTTTCAAGGGCATCTTCAGACTCGATCTTTTTTTCTTTTTGAGAGATATGTTTACTCTTTCAGGTTCTTCTTTTCCTCACAGTTTTGTTTAATACTTTTTTCGTCTTTTTTATATTCTCAACAGGTACTCACGTCTCTGTGGGTTTAATAAATTCAGGTTTGGAGCTTTCGTCTGCTTCTTCTTCAGCTTTTTCGAACTGTGTTAGCTGCGGCCTTTCCTGCTCCCCTTCGGGTTTCAAGGCAAGCAAAGGTTTCTTGTCTTCTGAGGCATCTTCAGTCTTAAATTTTTTTTCTCCTTTAGAGAAACTTTCACTTCTTCAGGCTCCTTTTTTCCGCTTTGAGGAACTAGTGTCTGCGTGGGTTTAATAAGTTTAAGTTGGGAGCCTTCCTCTTCTTTCTTTTCAAGTTTTTCCTGTTATTATAGCTACGGCTTTTCCTGCTGCTCTTCGCATTTGGGATTTTTTCTCAGTATAGATTCTTCGTCTTTTGGAGCATCTTCAGTATTAATATTATCTTTCTTTGTGAGACAAACTTTTATTTCTTCAGGGCTCCTCCTTAAGGCTTCTTGGGTATTTTTTCGCCTTCTTTATATGTTCAAAAAATACTAGTGTCTCTGTGGGTTTAATTGGTTCAGATTTGGAGCCTTCGAGCAGTTTTAGCTGCGACTTTTCCTGCGCTTCTTCAGGTTTGGGTTTCTTTTTTTTTTATTTTCCATGAACGGATTTCTTGTCTTCTGGAGCATATTCAGTAATAACATTATTTTCTTCTTGAGAGGAACTTTTACTTCTTTAGGCTCATTTTTTCCTCTGCAAGGTTTCTTTATTGGTACTTTTTTTCGGCTTCATTATATCCTCAAGAGGTACTGGTGTCTCTATGGTTTTAATAAGTTCAAGTCGAGAGCCTTTGTTTTCTTTTTCAGGTTTAACCTATTATTTTTAGTGGAGCTGTTACTGCTGCTCTTCGCATTTGGGCTTTTTTCTTAGGTTTTCCAAGCACAGATTCTTCGTCTTTTGGAGCATCTTCAGGATTAACATAATTTTTCTTCTTAAGACAAACTTTCAGTTCTTCAGGTTCCTCCTTAAGGTTTCTTTGGTATTTTTTTGCTCCCTTTTTATCTTCAAAAAAAGTACATCTCTGTGGGTTTAATAGGTTCAGATCTGGAGTCTTCGTCTTCTTCTTCAGGTTTTTCTAACTGCTTTATGTGCGACTTTTCCTGCTCCTCTTCAGATTTGGCTTTTTTTTTTCTAATTTGCCAAGAACGGATTCCTTGTCTTCTGGGGCATCTTCAGACTTAACATTTTTTTTTCTTCTTGAGAGGAACTTTTACTTCTTCAGGCTCCTTTTTTCCTCTCCAAGGTTTCTTGGGTACCTTTTTGGGCTTCATTATATCCTCAAAAGGTACTGGTGTCTCTGTAAATTTAATAAGTTCAAGTGGATAGGTTTTGTCTTCTTCTTTCTCAGGACTTTCCTATTTTCTTAGATACGGCTTTTCCTGCCGCTCTTCGCATTTGCGCTTTTTTCTTGAGTTTTTCAAGCATAGATTCTTCATCTTTTGGATCATCTTCAGGACTAACATTCTTTTTCTTCTTGAGACAAACTTTCATTTCTTCAGGCTCGTCCTTGGGGTTTCTTTGGTATTTTTTATGCCTTCTTTATATCTTCAAAAAGTACTGGTGTCTCTGTAGGTTTAAGTGGTTCAGATTTGGAGCCTTCATCTTCTTTCTCAGGTTTTTCCAGTAGTTTTAGCTGCGACTTTTCCTGCGCTTCTTCAGGTTTGGGTTTCTTATTTTAAATTTTCCAAGAATGGATTTCTTGTCTTCTGGAGCATCTTCAGTATTAACATTATTTTCTTCTTGAGAGGAACTTTTACTTCTTTAGGCTCATGTTTTCCTTTCCAAGGTTTCTTTATTGGTACTTTTTTCGGCTTCATTATATCCTCAAGAAGTACTGGTGTCTCTATGGTTTTAATAAGTTCAAGTCGAGAGCCTTTGTTTTCTTTTTCAGGTTTAACCTATTATTTTTAGTGGAGCTGTTACTGCTGCTCTTCGCATTTGGGCTTTTTTCTTAGGTTTTCCAAGCACAGATTCTTCGTCTTTTCAGGATTAACATAATCAGCATCTTCAGGATTAACATAATTTTTCTTCTTAAGACAAACTTTCAATTCTTCAGGCTCCTTCCCCTCCTCCTTAAGGTTTCTTTGGTATTTTTGCTTTCTTTATATCTTCAAAAAAAGTACATCTCTCTGGGTTTAATAGGTTCAGATCTGGAGTCTTCGTCTTCTTCTTCAGGTTTTTCTAACTGCTTTATTTGCGACTTTTCCTGCTCCTCTTCAGATTTGGCTTTTTTTTTTTAATTTGCCAAGAACGGGTTCCTTGTCTTCTGGGGCATCTTCAGACTTAACATTTTTTTTTCTTCTTGAGAGGAACCTTTACTTCTTCAGGCTCCTTTTTTCCTCTCCAAGGTTTCTTGGGTACCTTTTTGGGCTTCATTATATCCTCAAAAGGTACTCGTGTCTCTGTAAGTTTAATAAGTTCAAGTCGATAGGTTTCGTCTTTTTCTTTCTCAGGACTTTCCTATTTTCTTAGATACGGCTTTTCCTGCCGCTCTTCGCATTTGCGCTTTTTTCTTGAGTTTTTCAAGCATAGATTCTTCATTTTTGGATCATCTTCAGGATTAACATTATTTTTCTTAACGACGACAAACTCTCATTTCTTCAGGCTCGTCCTTGGGGTTTCTTTGGTATTTTTTATGCTTTCTTTATATCATCAAAAAGTACTGGTGTCTCTGTGGGTTTAATGGGTTCAGATTTGGAGCATTCGTCTTCTTCTTCAGTTTTTTCGAACTGTTTTAGCTGCGAACTTTTCCTGCCACTCTTCAGGCTTGCGTTTCGTTGTCTTTTTATTTTCCAAGCACGGGTAGCTTGTCTTCTGGAGCGTCTTCAGTCTTAACGTTTCTTTCTTGTTGAGAGGATCTTTCGCTTCTTCAGGCTCCCTTTTTCCTCTTCAAGGATTCTTTTTTACTTTTTTTCGTTTTTATTACATTCTCAACAGGTACTGGTGTCTATGTGGTGTCAAGTTCACGTCGGGAGCCTTCGTCTTCTTCCTCTACAGGTTTTTCCTATTGTCTTAGATACGGCTTTTCCTGCTGCTCTTCGCATATGGGCTTTTTTCTTAGGTTTTCCAAGCAAAGATTCTTGGTCTTTTGGAGCACTTTCAGGATTAATATTACTTTTCTTCTTGAAACAAACTTTCAGTTCTTCAGGCTCCTTCTTAGGCTTTCTTTGGTATTTTTTTGCCTTCTTTATATCTTCAAAAAGTTCTGGTGTCTCTGTGGGTTTGATTGGTTCAGATTTGGAGCCTCCGTCTTCATCTTCAAATTTTTCGAATGGTTTGAGCTGCGACTTATCCTGCTACCCTTGAAGTCTGTTTTTTTTTTAATTTTCCAAGCAAGGGTTTTGCGTCTTCTGGAGCATTTCAGCCTTAACATTTTTTTTCTTCTTGAAAGAAACTTTTGCTTCTTCAGGCAACTTTCGTCCTCTTCAAGGATTCCTTGGTATTTAATTCGTCTTCATTACATTCTCAACAGGTGCTGGTGTTTCTGTGGGTTTAATAAGTTCAAGTTAGGAGCCTTCATCTTCTTCCTTTCCAGATTTTTCCTATTTTCTTAGATACGGCTTTTCCTGCTGCATTTCGCAATTGGGCTTTTTTTCTTAGGATTATGTTTCATCTTCGTTCTTCAAGTCAGATTTCTTCCTTTTTACGTTTCCATGAACGGGTTCCTTTTCTTCTGGGGCACCTTCAGTCTTAACATTTTTTTTCTTCTTGAGAAGAACTTTTACTTCTTCAGGCTCCTTTTTTCCGCCCTAAGGTTTCTGTGGTACTTTCTTTCGGCTTCATTATATTCTCAAAAGGTATTGGTGTCTCCGTAGGTTTATTAATTTCAAGTCGGGATCATTCTTCGTCTTTTGGAGCATCTTCAGGTTTAACATTATTTTTCTTCTTAGCATAAACTTTCAGTTCTTCAGGCTCCTCCTTAGTGTTTCTTTGGTATTTTTTCGTCTTCCATATATCTTCAAAAACTACCGGTGTCTCTGTGGGCTTAATAGGTTCAGATTTGGAGCATTGGTCTTTTTCTTCAGGTTTTTCTAACTGTTTTAGCTGCGACTTTTCCTGCTCCTCTTCACGTTTGAGTTTGCTTTTTTTATGTTCCAAGCACGGGTATCTGGGGCGTCTTCAGTCTTAACATTTTTTTCTTCTCGAGAGGAACTTTCACTTCTTCAAGCTCCATTTTTCCTTCTCAAGGATGCTCTGATACTTTTCTTCGTCTTCATTACATTCTCAACAGGTACTGGTGGTACTGGTGGGTTTAATAAGTTCAAGTCGGGAGCCTTCGTCTTCTTCCTTTTTAGATTTTTCCTACTAGCTACGGCTTTTCCTGCTGCTATTCGCATTTTGGCTTTTTTCTTAGGTTTTCCAATCATAGATTCTTGGTCTTTTCGAGCATCTTCAGGATTAACATTATTTTTCTTCTTGAGACAAACATTCAGTTCTCCAGGCTCCTAAATGAGGTTTCTTTGGTATTTTTTCTCCTTTTTTATATCTTCAGAAAGTATTGGTGTCTCTGTGGGTTTAATATGTTTATGTTTGGAGCTTTGGTCTCCTTCTTCTTCAGGTTTTTCGAACTGTGTTAGCTGCGGCCTTTCCTGCTCCCCATTCGGGTTTGGGTTTCTTTCTTTTTATGTTTCCAAGCACGGGTTTCTTGTCTTCTGGGGCATCTGCAGTCTTAACATTTTTTTCTTCTCGAGAAGAACTTTCGCTCCTTCAGGCTCCTTAGTTCCTCCCCAAGGTTTCTTTGGTACTTTCTTTCGTCTTCATTATATCCTCAAGAGGTATTGGGGTGTCTGTAGTTCTAACAAGTTCAAGTCGGGATCTTCCTCGTCTTTTGGAGCATCTTCAAGATTAATATCAGTTCTTTGGGCTCCTCCTTAGAGTCTTTTTGGTATTTTTTCGCCATCTTTATAACCTTAAAAAGTACTGGTGTCTCTGTGTGTTTAATTGGTTCAGATTTGGAGCCTTCGTCTGTTTCTTCAGGTTTTTCGAATTCTTTTGGCTGCGACTTTTTCTGCTGTTCTTGAAATTAGGGTTTTCATTTTTTTATTATCCAACCACGGGTTTCTCGTCTTCTGGAGCATATTCAGTGTTAACTTTTTTTTCTTCTTGAGAGCTATTACATCTTCAGGCTCCTTTCTTTCTCCCCAAGGTTTCTTTGGTACTTTCTATCGGCTTAATTATATCCTCAAGATATACAGGTGTCCGTGTAGTTTTAATAGGTTCAAGTCGGAAGCCTTTGCCTTCTTTATCAGGTTTATACTATTATTTTAAATAGGGTTTTCCTGCTGCTCTTCGCATTTGGATTTTTTTTCTTAGGTTTTCAAAGCGTTGAATCTTCGTCTTTTCGAGCGCCTTCGCGATTAACATTCTTTTTCTTATTGAGATTAACTTTCCTTTCTTCAGGCTCCTCGTTAGGGCTCTTTTTGGTATCTTTTCGCCTTCTTTATATCTTCAAAAAGTACTGGTGTCTCTGTGGGGTTAATGGGTTCAGATTTGGAGCCTTCGTTTTCGTCTTCAGGTTCTTCGAACAGACTGATCTGCGACTTTTCTTGCTCCTCTTCAGGTTTGTGTTTCTTTTTTTTTATTTTCCAAGCACGGGTTTCTTGTCTTCCGGAGCCAGTCTTAACATTGTTTTCTCTTTTAGAGAAACTTTCACTTCTTCAGGTTCCTGTCTTCCTCCACAAGGATTATTTGGTATTTTCTTTCGTCTTCATTATATCCTCAAAAGGTACTGGTATCTCTGTAGTTTTAGTACGTTCACGTCGGGATCTTCTTCGTCTTTTGGAGCATCTTCAGGATTAACATTATTTTTCTTCTTGAGACAAATTGTCAGTTCTTCGGGCTCCTTAGTCTTTCTTTGGTATTTTTTCGCCTTCTTTGTATCCTCAAGAAGTACTGGTGTGTGTCTCTGTGATTTTCTTCAGATTTTTAGAATTGTTTTAGCTGCGACTTTTCCTGCTGTTCTTCAAGTTGGTTTTTTTTTTATTATCCAAGCACGGGTTTCTTGTCTTCTGGAGCTTCAATTTTAACTTTTTTTTCTTATTGAGAGGAACTTTCACTTCTTCAGGCTCCTTTCTTCCTCCCCAAGGTTTCTTTGGTACTTTTTCGGCTTCATTATATCCTCAAGAGGCATTGGTCTACTTTTAATAAGTTCAAGTCGGGATCCTTCTTCGTCTTTTGGAGCATCTTCATGATTAACATTCTTTTTCTTCTTGAGACACACTTTCTTTCCTTCAGGCTCCTCTTTAGGGTTTCTTTGGTATTTTTTCGCCTTCCTTATATCTTCAAAAAGTGTCTCTGTGGGGTTCATAGATTCAGGTCTGGAGCCTTCGTCTTCTTCTTCAGGTTTTCCTTGCTGTTTTAGCTGCGACTTTCCTGTTCCTCTTCAGGTTTGGGTTTTTTTTTTATTTTCCAAGCACGGGTTTTTTGTCTCTTGGAGCATCTTCAGTCTTAACAGTTTTTTTTTTGAGAGCAATTTTCACTTCTTCAGGCTCCTTTGTTCCCTTTCAACGATTTTTTGGTACTTTTTTTTTATGTTCATTATATTCTCAATAGGTACTGGTGTCTCTGTGGGTTTAATGGGTTCAGATTTGGAGCCTTCGTTTTCGTCTTCAGGTTCTTCGAACAGACTGAACTGCGACTTTTCTTGCTCCTCTTCAGGTTTGTGTTTCTTTTTTTTTAATTTTCCAAGCACGGGTTTCTTGTCTTCCGGAGCCAGTCTTAACATTGTTTTCTCTTTTAGAGAAACTTTCACTTCTTCAGGTTCCTGTCTTCCTCCACAAGGATTATTTGGTATTTTTTTCGTCTTCATTATATCCTCAAAAGGTACTGGTATCTCTGTAGTTTTAATACGTTCATGTCGGGATCTTCTTCGTCTTTTGGAGCATCTTCAGGATTAACATTATTTTTCTTCTTGAGACAAACTGTCAGTTCTTCGGGCTCCTTAGTCTTTCTTTGGTATTTTTTCGCCTTCTTTGTATCCTCAAGAAGTACTGGTGTGTGTCTCTGTGATTTTCTTCAGATTTTTAGAATTGTTTTAGCTGCGACTTTTCCTGCTGTTCTTCAAGTTGGTTTTTTTTTTATTATCCAAGCACGGGTTTCTTGTCTTCTGGAGCTTCAATTTTAACTTTTTTTTCTTATTGAGAGGAACTTTCACTTCTTCAGGCTCCTTTCTTCCTCCCCAAGGTTTCTTTGGTACTTTTTCGGCTTCATTATATCCTCAAGAGGCATTGGTCTACTTTTAATAAGTTCAAGTCGGGATCCTTCTTCGTCTTTTGGAGCATCTTCATGATTAACATTCTTTTTCTTCTTGAGACACACTTTCTTTCCTTCAGGCTCCTCTTTAGGGTTTCTTTGGTATTTTTTCGCCTTCCTTATATCTTCAAAAAGTGTCTCTGTGGGGTTCATAGATTCAGGTCTGGAGCCTTCGTCTTCTTCTTCAGGTTTTCCTTGCTGTTTTAGCTGCGACTTTCCTGTTCCTCTTCAGGTTTGGGTTTTTTTTTTATTTTCCAAGCACGGGTTTTTTGTCTCTTGGAGCATCTTCAGTCTTAACAGTTTTTTTTTTGAGAGCAATTTTCACTTCTTCAGGCTCCTTTGTTCCCTTTCAACGATTTTTTGGTACTTTTTTTTTATGTTCATTATATTCTCAATAGGTACTGGTGTCTCTGTGGGTTTAATGGGTTCAGATTTGGAGCCTTCGTTTTCGTCTTCAGGTTCTTCGAACAGACTGAACTGCGACTTTTCTTGCTCCTCTTCAGGTTTGTGTTTCTTTTTTTTTAATTTTCCAAGCACGGGTTTCTTGTCTTCCGGAGCCAGTCTTAACATTGTTTTCTCTTTTAGAGAAACTTTCACTTCTTCAGGTTCCTGTCTTCCTCCACAAGGATTATTTGGTATTTTTTTCGTCTTCATTATATCCTCAAAAGGTACTGGTATCTCTGTAGTTTTAATACGTTCATGTCGGGATCTTCTTCGTCTTTTGGAGCATCTTCAGGATTAACATTATTTTTCTTCTTGAGACAAACTGTCAGTTCTTCGGGCTCCTTAGTCTTTCTTTGGTATTTTTTCGCCTTCTTTGTATCCTCAAGAAGTACTGGTGTGTGTCTCTGTGATTTTCTTCAGATTTTTAGAATTGTTTTAGCTGCGACTTTTCCTGCTGTTCTTCAAGTTGGTTTTTTTTTTATTATCCAAGCACGGGTTTCTTGTCTTCTGGAGCTTCAATTTTAACTTTTTTTTCTTATTGAGAGGAACTTTCACTTCTTCAGGCTCCTTTCTTCCTCCCCAAGGTTTCTTTGGTACTTTTTCGGCTTCATTATATCCTCAAGAGGCATTGGTCTACTTTTAATAAGTTCAAGTCGGGATCCTTCTTCGTCTTTTGGAGCATCTTCATGATTAACATTCTTTTTCTTCTTGAGACACACTTTCTTTCCTTCAGGCTCCTCTTTAGGGTTTCTTTGGTATTTTTTCGCCTTCCTTATATCTTCAAAAAGTGTCTCTGTGGGGTTCATAGATTCAGGTCTGGAGCCTTCGTCTTCTTCTTCAGGTTTTCCTTGCTGTTTTAGCTGCGACTTTCCTGTTCCTCTTCAGGTTTGGGTTTTTTTTTTATTTTCCAAGCACGGGTTTTTTGTCTCTTGGAGCATCTTCAGTCTTAACAGTTTTTTTTTTGAGAGCAATTTTCACTTCTTCAGGCTCCTTTGTTCCCTTTCAACGATTTTTTGGTACTTTTTTTTTATGTTCATTATATTCTCAATAGGTACTGGTGTCTCTGTGGGTTTAATGGGTTCAGATTTGGAGCCTTCGTTTTCGTCTTCAGGTTCTTCGAACAGACTGAACTGCGACTTTTCTTGCTCCTCTTCAGGTTTGTGTTTCTTTTTTTTTAATTTTCCAAGCACGGGTTTCTTGTCTTCCGGAGCCAGTCTTAACATTGTTTTCTCTTTTAGAGAAACTTTCACTTCTTCAGGTTCCTGTCTTCCTCCACAAGGATTATTTGGTATTTTTTTCGTCTTCATTATATCCTCAAAAGGTACTGGTATCTCTGTAGTTTTAATACGTTCATGTCGGGATCTTCTTCGTCTTTTGGAGCATCTTCAGGATTAACATTATTTTTCTTCTTGAGACAAACTGTCAGTTCTTCGGGCTCCTTAGTCTTTCTTTGGTATTTTTTCGCCTTCTTTGTATCCTCAAGAAGTACTGGTGTGTGTCTCTGTGATTTTCTTCAGATTTTTAGAATTGTTTTAGCTGCGACTTTTCCTGCTGTTCTTCAAGTTGGTTTTTTTTTTATTATCCAAGCACGGGTTTCTTGTCTTCTGGAGCTTCAATTTTAACTTTTTTTTCTTATTGAGAGGAACTTTCACTTCTTCAGGCTCCTTTCTTCCTCCCCAAGGTTTCTTTGGTACTTTTTCGGCTTCATTATATCCTCAAGAGGCATTGGTCTACTTTTAATAAGTTCAAGTCGGGATCCTTCTTCGTCTTTTGGAGCATCTTCATGATTAACATTCTTTTTCTTCTTGAGACACACTTTCTTTCCTTCAGGCTCCTCTTTAGGGTTTCTTTGGTATTTTTTCGCCTTCCTTATATCTTCAAAAAGTGTCTCTGTGGGGTTCATAGATTCAGGTCTGGAGCCTTCGTCTTCTTCTTCAGGTTTTCCTTGCTGTTTTAGCTGCGACTTTCCTGTTCCTCTTCAGGTTTGGGTTTTTTTTTTATTTTCCAAGCACGGGTTTTTTGTCTCTTGGAGCATCTTCAGTCTTAACAGTTTTTTTTTTGAGAGCAATTTTCACTTCTTCAGGCTCCTTTGTTCCCTTTCAACGATTTTTTGGTACTTTTTTTTTATGTTCATTATATTCTCAATAGGTACTGGTGTCTCTGTGGGTTTAATGGGTTCAGATTTGGAGCCTTCGTTTTCGTCTTCAGGTTCTTCGAACAGACTGAACTGCGACTTTTCTTGCTCCTCTTCAGGTTTGTGTTTCTTTTTTTTTAATTTTCCAAGCACGGGTTTCTTGTCTTCCGGAGCCAGTCTTAACATTGTTTTCTCTTTTAGAGAAACTTTCACTTCTTCAGGTTCCTGTCTTCCTCCACAAGGATTATTTGGTATTTTTTTCGTCTTCATTATATCCTCAAAAGGTACTGGTATCTCTGTAGTTTTAATACGTTCATGTCGGGATCTTCTTCGTCTTTTGGAGCATCTTCAGGATTAACATTATTTTTCTTCTTGAGACAAACTGTCAGTTCTTCGGGCTCCTTAGTCTTTCTTTGGTATTTTTTCGCCTTCTTTGTATCCTCAAGAAGTACTGGTGTGTGTCTCTGTGATTTTCTTCAGATTTTTAGAATTGTTTTAGCTGCGACTTTTCCTGCTGTTCTTCAAGTTGGGTTTTTTTTTATTATCCAAGCACGGGTTTCTTGCCTTCTGGAGCTTCAATCTTAACTTTTTTTTTTCTTCTTGAGAGGAACTTTCACTTCTTCAGGCTCATTTATTCCTCCACAAGGTTTCTTTGGTACTTTTTCGGCTTCATTATATCCTCAAGAGGCATTGGTCTACTTTTAATAAGTTCAAGTCGGGATCCTTCTTCGTCTTTTGGAGCATCTTCATGATTAACATTCTTTTTCTTCTTGAGACACACTTTCTTTCCTTCAGGCTCCTATTTAGAATTTCTTTGGTATTTTTTCGCCTTCCTTATCTCTTCAAAAAGTACTGGTGTCTCTGTGGGGTTAATAGATTCAGGTCTGGAGCCTTCGTCTTCTTCTTCAGGTTTTCCTTGCTGTTTTAGCTGCGACTTTCCTGTTCCTCTTCAGGTTTGGGTTTTTTTTTTTATTTTCCAAGCACGGGTTTTTTGTCTCTTGGAGCATCTTCAGTCTTAACAGTTTTTTCTTCTTGAGAGCAATTTTCACTTCTTCAGGCTCCTTTGTTCCCTTTCAACGATTTTTTGGTACTTTTTTTTTCATGTTCATTATATTCTCAATAGGTACTGGTGTCTCTGTGGGTTTAATGGGTTCAGATTTGGAGCCTTCGTTTTCGTCTTCAGGTTCTTCGAACAGACTGATCTGCGACTTTTCTTGCTCCTCTTCAGGTTTGTGTTTCTTTTTTTTTAATTTTCCAAGCACGGGTTTCTTGTCTTCCGGAGCCAGTCTTAACATTGTTTTCTCTTTTAGAGAAACTTTCACTTCTTCAGGTTCCTGTCTTCCTCCACAAGGATTATTTGGTATTTTTTTCGTCTTCATTATATCCTCAAAAGGTACTGGTATCTCTGTAGTTTTAATACGTTCACGTCGGGATCTTCTTCGTCTTTTGGAGCATCTTCAGGATTAACATTATTTTTCTTCTTGAGACAAATTGTCAGTTCTTCGGGCTCCTTAGTCTTTCTTTGGTATTTTTTCGCCTTCTTTGTATCCTCAAGAAGTACTGGTGTGTGTCTCTGTGATTTTCTTCAGATTTTTAGAATTGTTTTAGCTGCGACTTTTCCTGCTGTTCTTCAAGTTGGTTTTTTTTTTATTATCCAAGCACGGGTTTCTTGTCTTCTGGAGCTTCAATTTTAACTTTTTTTTCTTATTGAGAGGAACTTTCACTTCTTCAGGCTCCTTTCTTCCTCCCCAAGGTTTCTTTGGTACTTTTTCGGCTTCATTATATCCTCAAGAGGCATTGGTCTACTTTTAATAAGTTCAAGTCGGGATCCTTCTTCGTCTTTTGGAGCATCTTCATGATTAACATTCTTTTTCTTCTTGAGACACACTTTCTTTCCTTCAGGCTCCTCTTTAGGGTTTCTTTGGTATTTTTTCGCCTTCCTTATATCTTCAAAAAGTGTCTCTGTGGGGTTCATAGATTCAGGTCTGGAGCCTTCGTCTTCTTCTTCAGGTTTTCCTTGCTGTTTTAGCTGCGACTTTCCTGTTCCTCTTCAGGTTTGGGTTTTTTTTTTATTTTCCAAGCACGGGTTTTTTGTCTCTTGGAGCATCTTCAGTCTTAACAGTTTTTTCTTCTTGAGAGCAATTTTCACTTCTTCAGGCTCCTTTGTTCCCTTTCAACGATTTTTTGGTACTTTTTTTTCATGTTCATTATATTCTCAATAGGTACTGGTGTCTCTGTGGGTTTAATGGGTTCAGATTTGGAGCCTTCGTTTTCGTCTTCAGGTTCTTCGAACAGACTGATCTGCGACTTTTCTTGCTCCTCTTCAGGTTTGTGTTTCTTTTTTTTTAATTTTCCAAGCACGGGTTTCTTGTCTTCCGGAGCCAGTCTTAACATTGTTTTCTCTTTTAGAGAAACTTTCACTTCTTCAGGTTCCTGTCTTCCTCCACAAGGATTATTTGGTATTTTTTTCGTCTTCATTATATCCTCAAAAGGTACTGGTATCTCTGTAGTTTTAATACGTTCACGTCGGGATCTTCTTCGTCTTTTGGAGCATCTTCAGGATTAACATTATTTTTCTTCTTGACACAAACTGTCAGTTCTTCGGGCTCCTTAGTCTTTCTTTGGTACTTTTTCGCCTTCTTTGTATCCTCAAGAAGTACTGGTGTGTGTCTCTGTGATTTTCTTCAGATTTTTAGAATTGTTTTAGCTGCGACTTTTCCTGCTGTTCTTCAAGTTGGTTTTTTTTTATTATCCAAGCACGGGTTTCTTGCCTTCTGGAGCTTCAATCTTAACTTTTTTTTTCTTCTTGAGAGGAACTTTCACTTCTTCAGGCTCATTTATTCCTCCACAATTTTTCTTTGGTACTTTTTCGGCTTCATTATATCCTCAAGAGGCATTGGTCTACTTTTAATAAGTTCAAGTCGGGATCCTTCTTCGTCTTTTGGAGCATCTTCATGATTAACATTCTTTTTCTTCTTGAGACACACTTTCTTTCCTTCAGGCTCCTCTTTAGAATTTCTTTGGTATTTTTTCGCCTTCCTTATATCTTCAAAAAGTACTGGTGTCTCTGTGGGGTTAATATATTCAGGTCTGGAGCCTTCGTCTCCTTCTTCAGGTTTTCCTTGCTGTTTTAGCTGCGACTTTCCTGTTCCTCTTCAGGTTTGGGTTTATTTTTTTTTTAATTTTCCAAGCACGGGTTTTGTGTCTCTTGGAGCATCTTCAGTCTTAACACTTTTTTCTTCTTGAGAGCAACTTTCACTTCTTCAGGCTCCTTTGTTCCCCCTCAACGATTTTTTGGTACTTTTTTTTATGTTCATTATATTCTCAATAGGTACTGGTGTCTCTGTGGGGTTAATGGGTTCAGATTTGGAGCCTTCGTTTTCGCCTTCAGGTTCTTCGAACAGACTGATCTGCGACTTTTCTTGCTCCTCTTCAGGTTTGTGTTTCTTTTTTTTAATTTTCCAAGTACGTGTTTCTTGTCTTCCGGAGCCAGTCTTAACATTGTTTTCTCTTTTAGAGAAACTTTCACTTCTTCAGATTCCTGTCTTCCTCCACAACGATTATTTGGTATTTTCTTTCGTCTTCATTATATCCTCAAAAGGTACGTTCACGTCGGGATCTTCTTCGTCTTTTGGAGCATCTTCAGGATTAACATTATTTTTCTTCTTGAGACAAACTGTCAGTTCTTCGGGCTCCTTAGTCTTTCTTTGGTATTTTTTCGCCTTCTTTGTATCCTCAAGAAGTACTGGTGTGTGTCTCTGTGATTTTCTTCAGATTTTTAGAATTGCTTTAGCTGCGACTTTTCCTGCTGTTCTTCAAGTTGGGTTTTTTTTTATTATCCAAGCACGGGTTTCTTGCCTTCTGGAGCTTCAATCTTAACTTTTTTTTTTCTTCTTGAGAGGAACTTTCACTTCTTCAGGCTCATTTATTCCTCCACAAGGTTTCTTTGGTACTTTTTCGGCTTCATTATATCCTCAAGAGGCATTGGTCTACTTTTAATAAGTTCAAGTCGGGATCCTTCTTCGTCTTTTGGAGCATCTTCATGATTAACATTCTTTTTCTTCTTGAGACACACTTTCTTTCCTTCAGGCTCCTCTTTAGAATTTCTTTGGTATTTTTTCGCCTTCCTTATATCTTCAAAAAGTACTGGTGTCTCTGTGGGGTTAATGGATTCAGGTCTGGAGCCTTCGTCTTCTTCTTCAAGTTTTCCTTGCTGTTTTAGCTGCGACTTTCCTGTTCCTCTTCAGGTTTGGGTTTTGTTTTTTATTTTCCAAGCACGAGTTTTTTGTCTCTTGGAGCATCTTCAGTCTTAACAGTTTTTTCTTCTTGAGAGCAATTTTCACTTCTTCAGGCTCCTTTGTTCCCCCTCAACGATTTTTTGGTACTTTTTTTTCATGTTCATTATATTATCAATAGGTACTGGTGTCTCTGTGGGTTTAAGAAGTTCAAGTGGTGAGCCTTCGTCTACATTTTTTCAGGTTTTTCCTGTTGTTTTAGCTACGTTTTTTCCTGATCCTCTTCGCGTTTGGGCTTTTTTCTTAGGTTTTTCAAGCACGGATTCCTTGTCTTCTGGAGGATCTTCAGGATTAACATTATTTTTCTTCTTGAGAGAAACTTTCAGGCTCTTTATTAGGGTTTGCTATTTTTCACTTTTTTTATATCCTCAAAAAGTACTGGTGTCTCTGTGGTTCTATTTGTTACAGATTTGGAGCCTTTGTCTTCTTTTTCTTCCTGTCCATCTTCAGAACTTTTCAAAATTTTTTCAATTATTTAGGGTTCTTAACAATTTTTTTTTACCTACCTCTTAATTTATGTTTCAAATGAGAGTTTTAGTATCTCTACGCGGTTTAAAGACATAAGCACTTTTTTTATTTTTAAAGATAATTTTATCGAATTCGCACTTCTTTTCAGATAATTTTATCCAGAAAATGCACTAGTCAAGATACACGATAACCCTAAGTATGTAGAATAGTTGAGTTTGCACCTGGATCCAAAGCTTTGGTTGCGACCTCACCTCTTATGCTTAGGAGGCTGGTTGGGTGTGTTTTTCATGGAACAATCACGTGGGTTTATTTTGAGATGCCTTTCATGGACTTTCATTTTTGAGACACCTACATGCCTTTTCATGGTAAGGGAAAGCTATTGTTAGTCGGATAATTACCGACTGTGGTTTTCGGGATCAAGTTTCTTTTAAAGCTTTGCTAACGCTGGGCAAAGTTCCACACATTTCACGTAACCATCACGGTTTTAGTTCTAAAATCTTGTCCATGTCCATCTTGTAAATGATATTTGTAGTGACCTTTCGGATACAATAATTTTTCTAAAAAAAAAAATTTAAGCTTCTGTTGGAAATTGAACCCAGACCTTCCACTTGCTTGCGTTAGTAGTTTGATCGTCTGTGCAGCAAGTGGAAAGTGTGGGTTCGATTCCCAGCAAAAACTTTATTCTTTTTACATAAATATTCACAAAATACACATAAAATAAATAATTATATCCATTACGTCAAGCTGAATTCAATGGTTGCCACCAACAATATCGAGCCATGAATCCAAAATTATATCTCCAAGAATGGCGTTGCATATCAAAATATACAACTCCCAATTAGTCATACCCACGATACGAGTATCTCGCCGAGCAACAAACAGCGAAACTTAATTTCCAAATCTTGTTTATTACAAAAGTTCCCTCAAGTAGAATCTCTCTGAAATACTAGACAGGCCATATTCCGGAATATTACGTAATGCTTAAAATATAGTACACGTACAATGAGGAAGATTAGCGGAAAATGAACAGACACTTTTCAGAAGTTATTAGTTAAGCTTCATTTAATTAAGCTTTGAAAGCGGTACCCTTCCAGAGTTGCTTTTCCAGAGCAATATTAATGTCTGGACTAGGTTTTGCTGGCCCTAAACTTTTAAAAATTCAAAATATCAATGTAGATATTAGCTTAAAGGTGGCACGTTGTGGTAAGACTTGGAATTTTGTATAATGAAATATTTACTTAGTTTTTAAGGTTATCGAGGTTTTAGTTAAAACCTACTGCTTAAAACATAATAGATTGGGACTTCATATCCAAGTGCGCACTATCGAAACACGCTCCGCTTGAGTTTTCCATAATTGCCCCTAACCACAGGCACAAAGGACGCACATAATACAATTCGGTGCTGATCAAAAGGCCAATCACGTCTTGTTTAGCTATACTTGACCGTAACAATCACCAGTTTCATAGGGGAATATAAGGCACAGTCTAATATGAAGTTATATTAACCTAGTTTGTATTGCGTCTGTACAGGGTGTACAGCTTGAAGTAACAACACATTTTTGCTTAAAATTCCACTATTGGTTTATGTGATGGAATCACGTGCTTGATGACCCTAGAGGAAGAAGTCAATTGGTGAAAGGATTAGAGGTCTAGGCGCCCAATCAGCAAAAAGGCCTTTTTTTACTACTGGCACTAGATTGAAATTATTGTTTATCTGCTAACCTAATCTAACTTTTTTTTCTACTACTTACTTTTGGGTAATTTGCAATACAATTGCTGCTACTAATTGCCGAATACAAGTTTTTGTGTTAATTTTGATGTTGGAAACGGAATTTTGCACTATTCCTAGTTGAATTACAGAGAATACTAATTTACCTTTAAAAGGGCTCTGACGAAACACTTAGTTGATGTTTTGGTAACTTGTCTGCTGCTTTCCTTAGGACAAATATCTAAAATAAAATTTTTAGAACGGATAAAGGTGCTTCTAAAGTTTATGCTATTTCGATTTTCAAGAAATTTTCTTTTTTTATTAGTAGCTTGCGGTCTATAAAACACATTAAAAGAAAAAATTCTTGGATGACCCACTTTTCACTGAGAAACACGAGAAGATAAATTGAAAATATACGATAAAATTGACGCAAAAACTTTCGAGTTTGACAGTAGGGTTAAATATATATTTACAGCGATGCCAAACGTCAGAGTTCATCATTAAGAGCAATTATATGGTTGCATCAACAATGAAAATAAAAGAAAATTTCATAACTAATATTAGAAAAATTTAAAAGAGTTATTAATTTAGCACATAACTTTCGCGAATATGACCAATCAAACACTCTGACTGGGTATGTGCATAAAAAGTGAAAACTGAACTAACCTAGTAGTAGTAGTAGTAGTGGTAGTAGATATTGGGGGGGGGGGCGAAGCCTTGCCACTAAGGCCAGTTAGGTTACTAGACAAGGCTAGCATGTGAGTTCAGCTCTGTCTAGTTCAGCTTGCAAATAGACAATTGTAGACTCGGCAGTCCCTGATCGAAGAAAGAACAGAATAGACGTTAGAGTAGTTAGATGTATTTCTGTTTTATCCATTTTTTTTAATAACTTGTATTAGTTTTAAAGGTTGAATTAAACAATAATTTTTTAAAAACCTGTTACGATTATTCGTAAACATAAATTGGCGCAGCCGGTAGGATAGTGAAAGGGATTTCAAGTAAAAAACCCGTCGGTTTCAACCGGTTATTCATTCGAACCTAAGTGTTAAGAACTGGATCAGAAAACACTCAATTATCGTGTTAATCGGGTCTAGCAGTGTATTGGGTAGTAAGAAGAACCTGGGAGAAGAAAGAAGCGTGCAGCCTTCCTTTCTGTACGTTAATCCTTTTATAGTTTATCCTATCTAGGTCATTCTCCTCGAATTCATCAAATTCCACTGCGGAAAATAGCGAAAACGAGCTAGATATTGATTATGATTCTACTGCAGAAAACACAACTAATTTAGATAATTTTAATTTAGAAAAGTTATTCAATAACTTAGCAATTTGTAAAAAAAATCCTATAGTGGCACCCCCAAATTTCGATATAAAGCTTTTAGAAATCATTCCGAAATTTGACGGAAATCTACAGGAATTATCAGCTTATTTAGAAACTAGCAACAAGTTAATTAGTACATATTGGAATAGCGAAGACACCGAGTGTGTTCAAAATCTAACGGTTATCTATGGCATTTATGCTAAATTGATAGGATAAGCTTGCGAGCTTTTCCTATCAGTTTATAGCATTTGCGTCAACAAAGATTGGAAAACTGTAAAATCAGCGCTTATCGCCCATTTCGGTGATCAACGTGACGAAAAACGGCTTACTGTTTGATTTAGACCTTGTACTTGATATTGAAAACTTGTACCTTAACCTTGGTGTGACTTTCTCATAAAACATCAAAATATAAATTTTTAGAGAAAGTGGTGTCTTTTTAACCGATTTTAGTCCTAATTCTAATCTGAATTTCTCCAAAGACTCCAAATTTGCATTTTTGGCCACTCTGTGTAAATTCTTAATAATTTTTAACCCTAATCGTAACCTGAATTGGCCCAGAAAATTTTAGTCTCCATTTTTGACGTTTTGAGTAATTTTTAACTGATTTTGGCCATTATCTTAATTTGCATTTCCCCAAACTCTCTAAGTTTGTGTTTTTAAACCCTTGAGTCACTTTGCAGCGATTTTTGCCTTAATCTTAGATAGACATTTTTGGACGCTCTGTGTAATTTCTTAATCATTTTTAACCCTAATCTTAACCTGAAATGGCCCAGAAAATTTTAATCTGCATTTTTGACGCTTGAGTAATTGTTAACTGATCCTGGCCATTTTCCTAATTTGTACTTCCCTAAACCCTCTAAGTTTGTTTTTAATCCCTTTGAGTCACTTTTCAGCGATTTTTACCTCAATCTTATTGTGACTTTCTCATAAAACATCAAAATATAAATTTTTAGAGAAAGTGGTGTCTTTTTAACCGATTTTAGTCCTAATTCTAATCTGAATTTCTCCAAAAACTCCAAAATTGCATTTTTGGACGCTCTGTGTAATTTCTTAATTATTTTTAACCCTAATCTTAACCTGAATTGGCCCAGAAAATTTTAATCAGCATTTTTGATGCTTTGAGTAATTTTTAACTGATCCTGGCCATTATCTTAATTTGAATTTCCCCAAACTCTCTAAATTTGTATTTTTAAACCCTTTGAGTCACTTTTTACCGATTTCTGCCCTAATCTTAGATAGACATTTTTGGACGCTCTGTGTAATTTCTTAATCATTTTTAACCCTAATCTTAACCTGAAATGGCCCAGAAAATTTTAATCTGCATTTTTGACGCTTTGAGTAATTTTTAACTGATCCTGGTCATTTTCTTAATTTGTATTTCCCCAAACTCTCTAAGATTGTTTTTAAACCCTTTGAGCCACTTTTCGTCGACTTGTACCTTAACCTTGGTGTGACTTTCTCATAAAACATCAAAATATACATTTTTAGAGAAAGTGGTGTCTTTTTAACCGATTTTAGTCTTAATTCTAATCTGAATTTCTCCAAAGACTCCAAATTTGCATTTTTGGACGCTCTGTGTAATTTCTTAATCATTTTTAACCCTAATCTTAACCTGAAATGGCCCAGAAAATTTTAATCTGCATTTTGACGCTTTGAGTAATTTTTAACTGATCCTGGTCATTTTCTTAATTTGTATTTCCCCAAACTCTCTAAGATTGTTTTTAAACCCTTTGAGCCACTTTTCGTCGACTTGTACCTTAACCTTGGTGTGACTTTCTCATAAAACATCAAAATATACATTTTTAGAGAAAGTGGTGTCTTTTTAACCGATTTTAGTCTTAATTCTAATCTGAATTTCTCCAAAGACTCCAAATTTGCATTTTTGGACGCTCTGTGTAATTTCTTAATCATTTTTAACCCTAATCTTAACCTGAAATGGCCCAGAAAATTTTAATCTGCATTTTGACGCTTTGAGTAATTTTTAACTGATCCTGGTCATTTTCTTAATTTGTATTTCCCCAAACTCTTTAAGATTGTTTTTAAACCCTTTGAGCCACTTTTCATCGACTTGTACCTTAACCTTGGTGTGACTTTCTCATAAAACATCAAGATATAAATTTTTAGAGAAAGTGGTGTCTTTTTAACCGATTTTACTCCTAATTCTAATCTGAATTTCTCTAACGACTCCAAAATTGCATTTTTGGTCACTTTGTGTAAATTCTTAAACATTTTTAACTCTAATCTTAACCTGAATTGGCCCAGAAATTTTTAGTCTCCATTTTTGACGGTTTGAGTAACTTTTAACTGATTTTGGCCATTATCTTAATTTGCATTTCCCCAAACTCTCTAAGTTTGTGTTTTTAAACCCTTGAGTCACTTTTCAGCGATTTTTGCCTTAATCTTAGATAGACATTTTTGGACGCTCTGTGTAATTTCTTAATCATTTTTAACCCTAATCTTAACCTGAATTGGCCCAGAAAATTTTAATCTGCATTTCTGACGCTTTGAGTAATTTTTAACTGATCCTGGCCATTTTCCTAATTTGTATTTCTCTAAACTCTCTAAGTTTGTTTTTAATCCCTTTGAGTCACTTTTCATCAACTTGTACCTTAACCTTGGTGTGACTTTCTGATAAAACATCAAAATATAAATTTTTAGAGAAAGTGGTCTTTTTAACCGATTTTAGGCCTTATTCTAATCTGAATTTCTCCAAAGACTCCAAATTTGCATTTTTAGTCACTCTGTGTAAATTCTTAATCATTTTTAACCCTAATCTTAACCTGAATTGGCCCAGAAATTTTTAATCTCCATTTTTGACGTTTTGAGTAATTTTTAACTGATTTTGGCCATTATCTTAATTTGCATTACCCCAAACTCTCTAAGTTTGTGTTTTTAAACCCTTTGAGTCACTTTTCAGCGATTTTTGCCTTAATCTTAGATAGACATTTTTGAACGCTCTGTGTAATTTCTTAATCATTTTAAACCCTACTCTTAACCTGAAATGACCCAGAAAATGTTAATCTGCATTTTCGACGCTTTGAGTAATTTTTAACTGATCCTGGTCATTTTCTTAATTTGTATTTCCCCAAACTCTCTAAGATTGTTTTTAAACCCTTTGAGCCACTTTTCATCAACTTGTACCTTAACCTTGGTGTGACTTTCTCATAAAACATCAAAATATAAATTTTTAGAGAAAGTGGTGTCTTTTTAACCGATTTTAGTCCTAATTCTAATCTGAATTTCTCCAAAGACTCCAAATTTGCATTTTTGGATGCTCTGTGTAATTTCTTAATCATTTTTAACCCTAATCTTAACCTGAATTGGCCCAGAAAATTTTAATCTGCATTTTTGACGCTTTAAGTAATTTTTTTTTCTTAATTTGACTTTAGCACTTTTTGGAAATGGTGATCCTGGATTGGAGTGCTCTCTACAGGTAGTTTTCAGGCAACCGGATTGGTGAGTGATGACATACTAGTTAATGCGATTGGTTGAAAATGACCAGTTAGCGATCAACCCAATCCGGATAGCAATTTCCAAGTGTGCCCTTACCCTACATAACAGCAAAACTATTGAGTACGTACTTACACAGTGTGGCACATTCTTAACGCAAGTTTCGTGATATCTTAAAATATTGATTTGAGCCAAAGGCGGTGTCATGTAGTAGGGTTAGAGCTTCATTTAGAAAAGAGTGATCTTTAAACATGATGATTGATTGCCGATTCAAACATAAGTTTTTTTTTTAAGTAAGACATTACTACAGTAGTAAATTTTTTTATGTAGCAAATGCTATGACGATCTCTATTAGTTTTAGATATAACTGCGTCTTTAAAATTATATTTTTTTGCTTTAAGAATGTGTAGTTTCTAGGCGGCTTGAGATAGAGCCAAAAGCAATGCACTTTCCTAGTTTAGGTTTGAAAGATCTATCAATCAACACATTTTGTTTAAATTTAGAAGTTTAAAAAACGTGTTGGATTTTAGAAATTTTTAAAAGTAGTACAAACTGAGAGATAAATAAGCATTTTTTTTTCTAGTTTAGGTTCAAACCATTTGAGTGGTGCATCACAATCCAGGTGTCCTTTTCTGTTTCATTCTTTAATTTCACCAAATTATTCCATAGCCCTTCCTTCGGGTCCGTTGCATTAATTTTAATTACTTTCTGTACTTGTTGTCCAGCACTTGTTCTCGTTGTCTGCTCCATCATTTCGAAAGATTCCTGTAGATCCGCAAGTTCAGGGAACCTTTTGCGGTACAGCGCCTGTATGCTGTATTGCAACTTTTTATTCTCCTGTTCAAGCAGCACCACTTTCACTGTATTCTGTTTTGTTTCTAGAGGTTTTTGCTACTTTGATTTCGGTGTTCAAGTACAGCGTGTCAGGCCACGTTCTATCTGCTAATTCCGTCCATTCCCTATATACCTCAGTCCTGTTCAGACTCACAGTTTCCTCGTCCCCCTCGTTCCACTCCTCTGGGGTCTGTGTGTTTTGGTCACATGTACTTATTGCCACCTGTACATCTTGATCAAACATCATTTTCTCTACTGCTTCGTATTTTAAGCCCTCTTTAGTTGCCTCAGTTGCCTCGTTAGTCTTAGGCTTATTTCTTTTATGTCCCTGCTGGTGTTCTTTTCGATTTTGTTGTCCAGATCATTTATTAGATTTTTTGTGTCCTTTAACGCTCCTTTAAAGATAAGAAAGTCTTTACTGACAGTCTTCCTCCAGTGCCTGCTCCATCGATGTGTCCATTTTCTTCCGTTTCTTATTTATTGGGTCGCACACTGAACTCCGTCTTACCAGGGATCTGTTCAAAGACTTTAACTTTTGCAGCAGTGGTGCCTCATATACAGTGGCCCTCTCATCTGTGATTTCTCTAGACCTTGCAGCACCGGATTCGTTGGTCCCTGTTTGCTGTGTCGATGGTATTCCTCCAATGCCCCTCACAGTGGAACGATCATCGGAGGTACCCCTCTCGTGTATTCTCTCCGTATCTTTTTTTTGTCATCTCCATTTTTTCCAATATTTTTGCTAAGAGTAGAGATAAAGAGTAGATCTGATCTAACCTGAACTAACCCAACCTAAACATAAAAGGTGTAACTGAACTAACCTAACCAGGAAAACTAGAAATGAACTAAATTGAAGTAACTAGAGCTAACCTGAAATAATCGAAATTAACCTGATTCAAAAATTAAAAAATGCGGACTCTTAGGGGCTCGCTTTTTATAATTTTTTTCAGTTCTAGTTTTCCTGGTTAGGTTAGCTTAGGTTAGTCCAGTTTTAGTTTTGCTAATTAGGTAAAAATGGTATAATTTTCTACCTCTAACATAAAGAGTCGAACTGAACTAACCTAACCTAAACGTAAAAAGTGTAACTGAACTAACCTAACGAAGAAAACTAGAACTGGACTAACCTGAACTACCCAATAGAGGACCTAAAACGTTACCTGAATTAACCAGGTTTACCGAATTTGGAATTTCGCCCTATTCTCAGTAAAAAAATTAACGAGAATACTATCTTATCCTGAAAAGGGCTCGGACGAAACAGCTAGTTAACGAATTTGGGAAATGATGAATTCAAATACAATCTAAAGCGTTTTTCGGACTTTGAAGCCGTGGTCTAGTGGAATTTCTTCCTTACATTTCGTCTTGTTTTCATTTCTTCCTTACATTCTCTTACAGCTCACTTGCTTCATCGCCTTTGATAATGTCTGCCGGAGCTGTCAACGAAACGTCAGGAAGAACTTCTGTTGTACCACGTTCCGAAAAACACATTGCATTGTATTTTAAATTCTTCATTTCCAAAGTGTTTTATTTTAGGTATTTGTTCGGAAGAAGAAAAGACAAGATGCCGAAACGTCAATTAGGTGTTTCGTCAGAGCTCTTTTCAGGATAAAATAGTATTCTTGTTAATTTATTGGGAATAGTGCAAAATTCGTTTTCCAATATAAAAAAAAACACTGAAAAAATTGTATTGGGGCGAAATACCCATACGTAACCTCTACCTTTAGTAAACTCCTAACCTGAACCAACTTGTACTAATCTGAAATAACCTGAACCAACTTTAACTAATCGGAACAATATTTTACTACTTACTTATAACAGCTAGTTAACGTTTTTTCTTCAGAAAAAATGCCTAAAATAAAGAACTTGGGAAATGATGAATTTAAATACAATCTAAAGTGTTTTTCAGACTTTGAAGCCGTGGTCTAGTGGAATTTCTTTCTGACGTTTCGTCTACAGCTGCGGCAGACATTATCAAAGGCGATGCGGCAATGGGCGAAGTGATCTCCCGTGCTTCCCGACTTTGATTACGTTTCTAGATCTTTAAACACGACAAAAATTTCAAGGGGGAGGAGTAAATTACGTTTCTAAATACAGACTGGAAGCGAGTTCTACGGCATAGTTTAAATGCGCCAAAACTCCGCGCCACCACTACCCCCACCCCAGCCACTCCATTGCAGCGCTACGGCGAGAGAATAAATACCACGGAGCTCACCACAGTCGAATTAGTCGACGTCGGGAAGCACGGGAGCTCACTTGCTTCATCGCCTTTGATAATGTCTGCCGGGGAGCTGTCAACGAAACGTCAGGAAGAACTTCTGTTGTACCACGTTCCGAAAAACACATTGCATTGTATTTTAAATTCTTCATTTCCAGAGTGTTTTATTTTAGGTATTTATTCGGAAGAAGAAAAGACAAGATGCCGAAACGTCAATTAGGTGTTTCGTCAGAGCCCTTTTCAAGTTAAAAAAAAATCACTGAAAAAATTGTATTGGGGCGAAATACCCATACGTAACCTCTACCTTTCGTAAACCCCTAACCTGAACCAATTTTAACTAAACGGAACAATAGTTTACTACTTACTTATAGGTACTACTATTTTAGGTATTTGTCCTGAAGAGGAAAAGACGAGATGCCGAAACGTCAACAAGGTGTTTCGTCAAAGCTCTTGTCGCGATAAAATAGTATTCTCATTAATTTTACTGAGAATAGTGCGAAGTTCGTTTTCAAATATAAAAAAAAACAGTCAATAAATTGTGTTGGGGCGAAATACCTATAAGTACCATATACCCATAGTAAACCCCTAACCTGAACTAACTTGTACTACTCTGAAATAACCTGAACCAACTTTAACTAACTTAAACAATGTTTTACTACTTACTTATAGGTATTACACCCCAATTCAATTTTTTGGGGTTGTTGGAAACCGAATTTCACACCAGTTTCAACTGAGAATACCAATTTACCTCCCCGCGAAAAGGGCTCGGACGAAACGCTTAGGTGACTATAAGGTTTCGTCTACAGCTGCGGCAGACATTTACGATGTCTACCGCATTTAGATTCGATTGTCCGAGCCCTTTGCAAGGTATATTGATATTCTCAGTGATTTTATTGAGAATAGTGCCAAATTCGGGTTCCAACTTCATAAAAAACACTCAAAAAAATTGTGTTGAGGCAAACAACCCATAAGGAAGTAGTAATAAAAATGCTTCAATAATTTGCCTCAAATATTTAGGAGTTATGTATTGAACTAACCTGAGATAATAAAATAATATGAACTAACCGGTAATAATCTTAATTAACCTGAACTAACCTTAATTAATCTGAACAAGCCTGACTAACCTGCACTAACAGGTACTAATCTTAATTAACGTGAACTAACTTTAACTAATCTAAACAAGCCTGATTAACCTGAACTAACTTCATGGTATAAAGGGTGCTTCATAATGAAATTGGACATAAACATATTAGACACTTATCTCAGAAAGGGCTCTAATTATTTAAATGATTGCCGGCTACCCGAAAACAGCCAAGAGAAATAAGAAAATTGGACCGTTATCGACGGTTTATCTTCACACGAAGGGCATAAATTGGCCAATCGGACGATAATCAAAATGGAAAGGTCTTAAGGTTCGAGGGATATCGACCTTTATATATTTTATTCGGCCGCTTGATAATGAAAGTCGCGTGCTCGTGAACTAATCGTTCCTTTTATCTGATTGCTCTATAAAGAATGCGAAGGTAATCCGGGATGTTTTGCCCAATTTGCAGCCTTCGAGCTCCGAGTAGCAGTTATATCAAATTGTGCAAACGACTTCTACCGCAGGAGGCGGTCTAATGGATCGTTTTAGATCTGAAAATTATGCATGTAAATCTGTCATACATTTCAAGACGAATATCCGCCAAATGCCTTCTAAGCACTTGACGAAACCCCTTTTAATCAGCCAGGTATTTACCTTCTAATCCGTCAGTCATTAAACGGATTTAGATTTGCAGTTTGGGCTTTATACCTTACAAAATGAGCTCAATTAATTCGACAAACGAACATCCAGTTAGGGCCGCTGCAAGAAGAATAATAATATATAGTTGCCATCATCAGATAAGCGTAAAAGAAAATCTAAACTTTCATCCTGGAACAGCACAGGCTTTAATGTAGCTGTCGGGGAAGTCACCCTAGGGACCGGAAACAATGTGCGAAATATAATAGCGACCGCCCTTATGCGGAAGCTAGATTATCTAAATTTTAAAATAACACTCTCGGCTTAGTTAATCATACGCTTTGTATAATTACTCTTAACCAGAGCCAAACGAATTTGTGTGGGAGAGAAATAGTTTAGCTTGTTACGATATTATAATAAGAGTATAGAAGTTTTTTTACAATTTGCGCTCAGTAAAGTGTAGTAGTTATTCAAAGCCAATTCAATCCAGGATAATTCAAGGACTTTCTTCCACCTTAGCCATGACAAGCGCTTGGTTGTGACTTCGAAAATCGCAATGGCGGGTTTTTTATCACATGCATTTGTGAGTGGAAAGTAGCATTTTACCGCACATCGTTGTCATGCTTGACATCCGTGGGGTTAACATTTTAACTCGTAGTGAGTACCTTTAACGTTACTTATATCACGAAAGTGGATAGAGATGCTAAAAAATCTTAAGTTACCAATAAATTTCTAAGAAAATAAGCACAAACCAGCTAACTTTCTTCGAAAATGTCCAAAGGTGAGGGGAAATTACGACATTTTTCTCAACCAGCATCGGAAGTTCCGTAGGTGCAATATTTTCTGAGTTAGACCCCTTCAGAAGGCAACTTTTAAGCACTTTTTTGAATCGCGTTTTTTAATAGTAATAATAATAATAATAGTAATACTATAGGTCGTACATTATAACTTTACGTGCGCAGGCAGCCATGATATTTTTCCATTAGATTGGCACTTCTGAATTGTTAGCTCTGGTTTGCCACCCTGCTTCTTTAAGCCGAGTCCATAACCACCAAAAAACAAGCCGAGTCCATAACCATAACGAGGTGCAAAATCGAAATCTTTCAATAAAATTGATTTTTGACAACATTCAACCAATCGTCTTCTAAGGATCTGTTTACCTATGAAATTAGCTTAATGTCAGTGTCAAAGGAGCCACCAGCAACCGCTATTTACAAATTGGACGTTGTCTAATTTTTTGCTCTTTTCAAGTCTGCGTGTTTTTATATAAATCCTACTAATTTGAAGATCTACCGTAAAGTATTCACTTCTGTTTGGTTACCCGGAAGGAAGAACTAACTGGGAAGACCTGGAAGGAATACCTAATAAGCCCGATCACTTCAGAATTATGTACCATCAAGTGTATTATGTACAACAAGTGCTCATGGCTTTCAAACGCGTAGAGATAGGCGTTGGAAATAGCTACAAAATCGCCAGGGATTTAGCGTTAAGAAGTTGCTTATTAATATTTCAAAGTTGGGTGGAGGTACTAAAAATCTTACTAAATCAATCAATTTCTATGAAAAAACTTACTAGAGAACAGGCGCAACCTCGCCAGGACTAAGCCGACAAGGTTACTTTTAACATAAATAAGTTGCTTACAAATATTTCAAAAAGAGGTGGAGATACTATAAGTTAATCCTTGTAAAAAGAGTCAAATTTGTCTAGAATTTTCTTCTTCATAAAAACTAGGGGAGCGATAGTTCCCTCTCTAATACAAGATGTGTCGTAAATCGGCTCGGATCGGAAATTACGAAAACTCCATCTTATTTTTACGTGAAAAAATCTTGGCTTAAGCCCCGGGTAATTTCCTCGGTCTTGAAAGTGTCGCTGGGGACAATATTATTGTAATTTTTACATAATGGCCCATGATTGATCAACGTTGTTGAACCCGGCGGTAATGAATGGCCGATTAAACGATTAGCTCGGGGTTTTCTAATGGGTCGCAGTCAGGAAAACGATTATTGTTACCAAAGATTGTGTAGCCCCGGTGCCACTACTCAAATTGCTCTTGTAAGCAATTAGGTTTTTTTAAATGAGATTTTATCCTGCTTAACAGGCCGGCGTTGGGGTGGGGTTGTCGGGTGCAAAAATCCGACAAAAAACCCAATCAAAAGGAACAATTAGATCTCGTTTCTACACCTTTTATTCGTACAACCCGGGATTATTCGCGTATGGAAATAAGCCGGGGAAAAACCGTTTTTAATGCGATGGCGATGCGGTTAACTTGGCGAACACAATTCCTTCGTTACGAAACGCCACTCGGATTTTATAATTCCTTTTGCTCTTTTCCATCTATTTCGTTTCAGTTCAGTTATGCACTTTTCCAAAAGGTTAGCACGCTTGTTGGCTACGCCCAAGTCTAGAATCCCATAACTCCTATTATTAGGACTGAAATTTTTATTAGTCCGCAGCTTATTGAGCCTACTTATAAAAGCAACAAAGCGCACGAATATCCCTAATGTCCCACGTGAGTATCTCGACATAAATTGAGGATATCAAGCTGCCATTTCAGTGGATACGGACGAAACGCGTACTTAAGATAAGTATGAGCATAAAATAAAAAGGAGCGATTTGGTTTGATGTATTTCGGCTTATGACGGGAGCCATGAAGGGGGACACGCGGCTTCAGGAATCTTTAAAGTTGGCCCTACGTGTATAGCCCGCCCTCAAGAACAAGGGGAATTAACCCTGCTTAAAACGGGACGTCAGAACACGGCAACAAGGGTTCAACTGACCATCTGGGATTACGAGCCGGCTTGAATTCGAAATATGCAACGGGATCACCAAATATTGCTCGGGGGATTATTACGTCAAAAAAGATTAAACCTTTAAAGTTAATTTTTCATATACAGCTTGATGAGATGGGAAATTAGGGACAGAAAAATATTAAGATTTCATTCAACACAGCGACTGAAAATGTTTAAACTTACTTTACAACTTTCATGCGCAGCCCCCTGAGACGTTCCCTGAAATGACAATGGTCCTTAATTGCTTTTAGTCAGTAGAAGCGTTATGACAAGTACGTGAAGGCGCTTTGACTTGTAGCCGAATTGGCATTAATGTCAACTCAATAACTGCTCAACTGGTGGTTAGCTCATGCCTTATTTTCATTTTTGTTGTATATATTTGGCAGTTTTTTCTTATAACTTTTCAACTGTTGGGGATTCCTAAGCAAGAGGCGTAGGTACTTCAATGAATGGGCACTTCAAATATATATTCGGTTTGGTCGGAAGGGTTGGGGAGAGGGGCGATGAGCAGTGGCGTACCAAAATAAAAATAGCGTTTTTTTCGATACTCAAATTTACGGCTTCTTTACCGGCACTCCGTCGATAGGTGGGGTTTAGAATGCCGCATTGCAATAGACTACCGAAAACAAGTATATCTGATGTTTCGAATTTTTGCTTAAAACACGTCAGAATAACGGTATTGCCTTATATTAAAATTATTGCTCTATAAGTCTGGCACGCCCAAACAATCGGCTTTTTGTATATGACTAACAATCGTTTGGAGTTCACCTGTTGTGTGTTGTGTCTTTCACGCTGGTGCAAGCAACAATATTTTCGGAGAGAAAACCTCCTATAAAGAGGGTAATAAAACTCACTCAAAAACAGCAAAAAATGTTTACAAAATTTCTTTCAAACTATCCAAAGGGGGGGGGGGGTGGGGGGTTATTGCGACTTATTTTTCAATTCTGAAATTTGACAATCGAGAACGCTTCGACATATTCCTCTTCTTGATGTCCTATTTCACCTCCCACCATCGGAATTTCTTATAGGATTGCAAACGTGCCATTTCGATCAAAAACAGCAAAAACCCCTCTTTGGGTGTTAAATGCATTCGAATTGAGTTTTTTATGTTCTTAGAGGATTGCAAACGTGCCATTTCGATCCAAAAAAAAGCAAAAAAACCTTCTTTAGGGGTTAAATTCATTCGAAATGAGTTTTGTTATATTTTTAGGGGATTGCAGACGTGCCATTTCGATCAAGAACAGCAAAAAAACCTTCTTTAGGGGTTAAATTCATGCGAATTGAGTTCGTTGCATTCTTAGGGGATTGCAAACGTGCCATTTCGACCAAAAATATCAAAAAACCCTCTTCAGGGGATAAATTCATCCGAATTGACTTTGTTACGTCCTTAGGGGATTGCAATTGTGTCATTTCGATCAAGAACAGCAAACACCCCTCTTTGGGTCTTAAATGCATTCGAATTGAGTTTGTTACGTTCTTAGGGGATTGCAAACGTGCCATTTCGATCCAAAAAAAGCAAAAAAACCTTCTTTAGGGGTTAAATTCATTCGAAATGAGTTTTGTTATGTTCTTAGAGGATTGCAAACGTGCCATTTCGATCAAGAACAGCAAAAACACCTCTTTGGGTGTTAAATGCATTCGAATTGAGTTTGTTCTTTTCTTAGAGGATTGCAAACGTGCCATTTCGATCAAAAACAGCGAAAAACCTTCTTTAGGGGTTAAATTCATGCGAATTGAGTTCGTTGCATTCTCAGGGGATTTTGCAAACAGCGAAAAACCTTCTTTAGGGGTTAAATTCATGCGAATTGAGTTCGTTGCATTCTTAGGGGATTTCAAACGTGCCATTTCGACCAAAAATAGCAAAAAACCCTCTTCAGGGGATAAATTCATCCGAATTGACTTTGTTACGTCCTTAGGGGATTGCAATTGTGTCATTTCGATCAAGAACAGCAAAAAACCCTCTTTGGGTCTTAAATGCATTCGAGTTGAGTTTGTTACGTTCTTAGGGGATTGCAAACGTGCCATTTCGATCCAAAAAAAGCAAAAAAACCTTCTTTAGGGGTTAAGTTCATTCGAAATGAGTTTTGTTATGTTCTTAGAGGGTTGCAAACGTGCCCTTTCGATCAAAAACAGCAAAAACCCCTCTTTGGATGTTAAATTCATTCGAAATGAGTTTTGTTATGTTCTTAGAGGATTACAAACGTGCCATTTCGATCAAGAACAGCCAAAACCCCTCTTTGGGTGTTAAATGCATTCGAATTGAGTTTGTTATTTTCTTAGAGGATTGCAAACGTGCCATTTCGATCAAAAACAGCAAAAAAACCTTCTTTAGGGGTTAAATTCATGCGAATTGAGTTCGTTGCATTCTTAGGGGATTGCAAACGTGCCATTTCGACCAAAAATAGCAAAAAACCCTCTTCAGGGGATAAGTTCATCCGAATTGACTTTGTTACGTCCTTAGGGGATTGCAATTGTGTCATTTCGATCAAGAACAGCAAAAACCCCTCTTTGGGTCTTAAATGCATTCGAGTTGAGTTTGTTACGTTCTTAGAGGATTGCAAACGTGCCATTTCGATCAAAAACAGCAAAAACCCCTCTTTGGGTCTTAAATGCATTCGAATTGAGTTTGTTACGTTCTTAGGAGATTGCAAGCGTGCCATTTCGATCAAAAATAGCAAAAAAACTTTCTTTAGGGGTTAAGTTCATTCGAAATGAGTTTTGTAATGTTCTTAGAGGATTGCAAACGTGCCATTTCGATCAAAAGCAGCAAAAAACCTTCTTTATGGGTTAAATTCATGCGAATTGAGTTCGTTGAGTTCTTAGGGGATTGCAAACGTGCCATTTCGACCAAAAATAGCAAAAAACCCTCTTTAGGGGATAAATTCATCCGAATCGACTTTGTTACGTTCTTAGGGGATTGCAATTGTGTCATTTCGATCAAGAACAGCAAAAACCCCTCTTTGGGTCTTAAATGCATTCGAGTTGAGTTTGTTACGTTCTTAGGGGATTGCAAACGTGCCATTTCGATGCAAAAAAAGCAAAAAAACCTTCTTTAGGAGTTAAATTCATTCGAAATGAGTTTTGTTATGTTCTTAGAGGATTGCAAACGTGCCATTTCGATCAAAAACAGCAAAAACCCCTCTTTGGATGTTAAATTCATTCGAAATGAGTTTTGTTATGTTCTTAAAGGATTACAAACGTGCCATTTCGATCAAGAACAGCAAAAACCCCTCTTTGGGTGTTAAATGCATTCGAATTGAGTTTGTTATTTTCTTAGAGGATTGCAAACGTGCCATTTCGATCAAAAACAGCAAAAAAACCTTCTTTAGGGGTTAAATTCATGCGAATTGAGTTCGTTGCATTCTTAGGGGATTGCAAACGTGCCATTTCGACCAAAAATAGCAAAAAACCCTCTTCAGGGGATAAGTTCATCCGAATTGACTTTGTTACGTCCTTAGGGGATTGCAATTGTGTCATTTCGATCAAGAACAGCAAAAACCCCTCTTTGGGTCTTAAATGCATTCGAGTTGAGTTTGTTACGTTCTTAGAGGATTGCAAACGTGCCATTTCGATGCAAAAAAAGCAAAAAAACCTTCTTTAGGAGTTAAATTCATTCGAAATGAGTTTTGTTATGTTCTTAGAGGATTGCAAACGTGCCATTTCGATCAAAAACAGCAAAAACCCCTCTTTGGATGTTAAATTCATTCGAAATGAGTTTTGTTATGTTCTTAAAGGATTACAAACGTGCCATTTCGATCAAGAACAGCAAAAACCCCTCTTTGGGTGTTAAATGCATTCGAATTGAGTTTGTTATTTTCTTAGAGGATTGCAAACGTGCCATTTCGATCAAAAACAGCAAAAAAACCTTCTTTAGGGGTTAAATTCATGCGAATTGAGTTCGTTGCATTCTTAGGGGATTGCAAACGTGCCATTTCGACCAAAAATAGCAAAAAACCCTCTTCAGGGGATAAGTTCATCCGAATTGACTTTGTTACGTCCTTAGGGGATTGCAATTGTGTCATTTCGATCAAGAACAGCAAAAACCCCTCTTTGGGTCTTAAATGCATTCGAGTTGAGTTTGTTACGTTCTTAGAGGATTGCAAACGTGCCATTTCGATCAAAAACAGCAAAAACCCCTCTTTGGGTCTTAAATGCATTCGAATTGAGTTTGTTACGTTCTTAGGAGATTGCAAGCGTGCCATTTCGATCAAAAATAGCAAAAAAACTTTCTTTAGGGGTTAAGTTCATTCGAAATGAGTTTTGTAATGTTCTTAGAGGATTGCAAACGTGCCATTTCGATCAAAAGCAGCAAAAAACCTTCTTTATGGGTTAAATTCATGCGAATTGAGTTCGTTGAGTTCTTAGGGGATTGCAAACGTGCCATTTCGACCAAAAATAGCAAAAAACCCTCTTTAGGGGATAAATTCATCCGAATTGACTTTGTTACGTTCTTAGGGGATTGCAATTGTGTCATTTCGATCAAGAACAGCAAAAATCCCTCTTTGGGTCTTAAATGCATTCGAGTTGAGTTTGTTACGTTCTTAGGGGATTGCAAACGTGCCATTTCGATGCAAAAAAAGCAAAAAAACCTTCTTTAGGAGTTAAATTCATTCGAAATGAGTTTTGTTATGTTCTTAGAGGATTGCAAACGTGCCATTTCGATCAAAAACAGCAAAAGCCCCTCTTTGGATGTTAAATTCATTCGAAATGAGTTTTGTTATGTTCTTAAAGGATTACAAACGTGCCATTTCGATCAAGAACAGCAAGAACCCCTCTTTGGGTGTTAAATGTATTCGAATTGAGTTTGTTATGTTCTTAGAGGATTTCAAACGTGCCATTTCGATCAAGAACAGCAAAAACCCCTCTTTGGGTGTTAAATGCATTCGAATTGAGTTTGTTATTTTCTTAGAGGATTGCAAACGGGCCATTTCGATCAAAAACAGCAAAAAAAACCTTCTTTAGGGGTTAAATTGATGCGAATTGAGCTCGTTGAGTTCTTAGGGGACTGCAAACGTGCCATTTCGACCAAAAATAGCAAAAAACCCTCTTCAGGGGATAAATTCATCCGAATTGACTTTGTTACGTCCTTAGGGGATTGCAATTGTGTCATTTCGATCAAGAACAGCAAAACCCCCTCTTTGGGTCTTAAATGCATTCGAATTGAGTTTGTTACGTTCTTAGGGGATTGCAAACGTGCCATTTCCATCCAAAAAAAGCAAAAAAACCTTCTTTAGGGGTTAAATTCATTCGAAATGAGTTTTGTTATGTTCTTAGAGGATTGCAAACGTGCCATTTCGATCAAAAACAGCAAAAACCCCTCTTTGGATGTTAAATTCATTCGAAATGAGTTTTGTTATGTTCTTAGAGGATTACAAACGTGCCATTTCGATCAAGAACAGCAAAAACCCCTCTTTGGGTGTTAAATTTATTCGAAATGAGTTTTGATATGTTCTTAGAGGATTACAAACGTGCCATTTCGATCAAAAACAGCAAAAAAACCTTCTTTAGGGGTTAAATTCATTCGAAATGAGTTTTGTTATATTCTTAGGGGATTGCAAACGTGCCATTTCGATCAAAAACAGCAAAAAAAACCTTCTTTAGGGGTTAAATTCAATCGAAATGAGTTTTGTTACATTCTTAGGAGATTGTAAACGTGCCATTTCGATCAAAAATAGCAAAAAACCCTCTTTAGGGGATAAATTCATCCGAATTGACTTTGTTACGTTCTTAGGGGATTGCAGTTGTGTCATTTCGATCAAGAACAGCAAAAACCCCTCTTTTTGGGTCTTAAATGCATTCGAATTGTGTTTGTTACGTTCTTAGGGGATTGCAAACGTGCCATTTCGATCCAAAAAAAAGCAAAAAAACCTTCTTTAGGGGTTAAATTCATTCGAAATGAGTTTTGTTATGTTCTTAGAGGATTGCAAACGTGCCATTTCGATCAAAAACAGCAAAAACCCCTCTTTGGATGTTAAATTCATTCGAAATGAGTTTTGTTATGTTCTTAGAGGATTACAAACGTGCCATTTCGATCAAGAACAGCAAAAACCCCTCCTTGGGTGTTAAATGCATTCGAATTGAGTTTGTTATTTTCTTAGAGGATTGCAAACGTGCCATTTCGATCAAAAACAGCAAAAAAACCTTCTTTAGGGGTTAAATTCATGCGAATTGAGTTCGTTGCATTCTTAGGGGATTGCAAACGTGCCATTTCGACCAAAAATAGCAAAAAACCCTCTTCAGGGGATAAGTTCATCCGAATTGACTTTGTTACGTCCTTAGGGGATTGCAATTGTGTCATTTCGATCAAGAACAGCAAAAACCCCTCTTTGGGTCTTAAATGCATTCGAGTTGAGTTTGTTACGTTCTTAGAGGATTGCAAACGTGCCATTTCGATCAAAAACAGCAAAAACCCCTCTTTGGGTCTTAAATGCATTCGAATTGAGTTTGTTACGTTCTTAGGAGGTTGCAAGCGTGCCATTTCGATCAAAAATAGCAAACAAACTTTCTTTAGGGGTTAAGTTCATTCGAAATGAGTTTTGTAATGTTCTTAGAGGATTGCAAACGTGCCATTTCGATCAAAAGCAGCAAAAAACCTTCTTTATGGGTTAAATTCATGCGAATTGAGTTCGTTGAGTTCTTAGGGGATTGCAAACGCGCCATTTCGACCAAAAATAGCAAAAAACCCTCTTTAGGGGATAAATTCATCCGAATTGACTTTGTTACGTTCTTAGGGGATTGCAATTGTGTCATTTCGATCAAGAACAGCAAAACCCCCTCTTTGGGTCTTAAATGCATTCGAATTGAGTTTGTTACGTTCTTAGGGGATTGCAAACGTGCCATTTCCATCCAAAAAAAGCAAAAAAACCTTCTTTAGGGGTTAAATTCATACGAAATGAGTTTTGTTATGTTCTTAGAGGATTGCAAACGTGCCATTTCGATCAAAAACAGCAAAAACCCCTCTTTGGATGTTAAATTCATTCGAAATGAGTTTTGTTATGTTCTTAGAGGATTACAAACGTGCCATTTCGATCAAGAACAGCAAAAACCCCTCTTTGGGTGTTAAATTTATTCGAAATGAGTTTTGATATGTTCTTAGAGGATTACAAACGTGCCATTTCGATCAAAAACAGCAAAAAAACCTTCTTTAGGGGTTAAATTCATTCGAAATGAGTTTTGTTATATTCTTAGGGGATTGCAAACGTGCCATTTCGATCAAAAACAGCAAAAAAACCTTCTTTAGGGGTTAAATTCAATCGAAATGAGTTTTGTTACATTCTTAGGAGATTGTAAACGTGCCATTTCGATCAAAAATAGCAAAAAACCCTCTTTAGGGGATAAATTCATCCGAATTGACTTTGTTACGTTCTTAGGGGATTGCAGTTGTGTCATTTCGATCAAGAACAGCAAAAACCCCTCTTTTTGGGTTTTAAATGCATTCGAATTGTGTTTGTTACGTTCTTAGGGGATTGCAAACGTGCCATTTCGATCCAAAAAAACGCAAAAAAACCTTCTTTAGGGGTTAAATTCATTCGAAATGAGTTTTGTTATGTTCTTAGAGGATTGCAAACGTGCCATTTCGATCAAAAACAGCAAAAACCCCTCTTTGGATGTTAAATTCATTCGAAATGAGTTTTGTTATGTTCTTAGAGGATTACAAACGTGCCATTTCGATCAAGAACAGCAAAAACCCCTCTTTGGGTGTTAAATGCATTCGAATTGAGTTTGTTATTTTCTTAGAGGATTGCAAACGGGCCATTTCGATCAAAAACAGCAAAAAAACCTTCTTTAGGGGTTAAATTGATGCGAATTGAGCTCGTTGAGTTCTTAGGGGACTGCAAACGTGCCATTTCGACCAAAAATAGCAAAAAACCCTCTTCAGGGGATAAATTCATCCGAATTGACTTTGTTACGTCCTTAGGGGATTGCAATTGTGTCATTTCGATCAAGAACAGCAAAAACCCCTCTTTGGGTCTTAAATGCATTCGAATTGAGTTTGTTACGTTCTTAGGGGATTGCAAACGTGCCATTTCGATCCAAAAAAAGCAAAAAAACCTTCTTTAGGGGTTAAATTCATTCGAAATGAGTTTTGTTATGTTCTTAGAGGATTGCAAACGTGCCATTTCGATCAAAAACAGCAAAAACCCCTCTTTGGATGTTAAATTCATTCGAAATGAGTTTTGTTATATTCTTAGGGGATTGTAAACGTGCCATTTCGATCAAAAACAGCAAAAAAACCTTCTTTAGGGGTTAAATTGATGCGAATTGAGTTCGTTGCATTCTTAGGGGACTGCAAACGTGCCATTTCGACCAAAAATAGCAAAAAACCCTCTTCAGGGGATAAATTCATCCGAATTGACTTTGTTACGTCCTTAGGGGATTGCAATTGTGTCATTTCGATCAAGAACAGCAAAAACCCCTCTTTGGGTCTTAAATGCATTCGAATATTGAGTTTGTTACGTTCTTAGGGGATTGCAAACGTGCCGTTTCGATCCAAAAAAAAGCAAAAAAGCCTTCTTTAGGGGTTAAATTCATTCGAAATGAGTTTTGTTATGTTCTTAGAGGATTGCAAACGTGCCACTTCGATCAAAAACAGCCAAAAACCCCTCTTTGGATGTTAAATTTATTCGAAATGAGTTTTGTTATGTTCTTAGAGGATTACAAACGTGCCATTTCGATCAAGAACAGCAAAAACCCCTCTTTGGGTGTTAAATGCATTCGAATTGAGTTTGTTATGTTCTTAGAGGATTGCAAACGTGCCATTTCGATCAAAAACAGCAAAAAAACCTTCTTTAGGGGTTAAATTCATTCGAAATGAGTTTTGTTATATTCTTAGGGGATTGCAAACGTGCCATTTCGATCAGAAACAGCAAAAAAACCTTCTTTAGGGGTTAAATTCAATCGAAATGAGTTTTGTTACATTCTTAGTGGATTGTAAACATGCCATTTCGATCAAAAATAGCAAAAAACCCTCTTTAGGGGATAAATTCATCCGAATTGACTTTGTTACGTTCTTAGGGGACTGCAGTTGTGTCATTTCGATCAAGAACAGCAAAAACCCCTCTTTTTGGGTCTTAAATGCATTCGAATTGTGTTTGTTACGTTCTTAGGGGATTGCAAACGTGCCATTTCGATCAAAAACAGCAAAAAAACCTTCTTTAGGGGTTAGATTCATTCTAAATGAGTTTTGTTATAGAAAAGTAGCAATAACGAATGTGCCTGAATTCACTTTTTTCAAATTGCAGACGCAATAGAGAAATTTCTTCGATTCCTCCTGCATTTTCCTGCACGGAAAGAATTAAAATTTATTAAAGCAGACTTCATTAGGAGAAGTTCCAAGTAAAATACCAACCAAAAGCGCGAGCAATAAAAACAAGATTTCGGCTTGTTTAATATAATAACCGACGTTAAAAGGACATTCCGAGCCCTCAGGCAAATCCTTCATGGGAAATATGAAAAATTGCGGGCATAAAAAGTTTGCGGATTGCGAAATTAGAGCCAGAAAATAGGCAGCAGAAATGTATAAGGCGATTTGGACGAAATAACTTGTCATATTTTACTTTTTAAATTTATGCCTGTTCCGCTCTCCTTCCCAACGTTATCTGGAGAAGGATATCCGCCTTCCGGAGATCCCGTTTATTAATAAAGTTTTCCTGTGATTTTTTAAAGGTTGCGTGTGCCAGTTTCTTTGATTGTTGCCCATTTGTCTTTAGCCTCGATTCGGTTACAGGTTGGTAACTTTGGTTACGTTAATTCGCTCCCAGGCTTATTGCCCCAACAGCTTATACCAGTCAATACGATTTCCGTTCTTTCCTAAGAGGCAACATCGAATTGAAAATCTCGGGTGTTTTCATATATGGAGACCATATTGTGCTCTCGACGTCCCAATGGCAGATCTCGAAAATTTCATATCGCCATCCAGGTATTTTCATTACATATTTCGCATTCTCCGTAAAACTATTTCTGCGGATTGTGTTATGAGTAGTCGTTCGAGGTTCGGGATAATGTCACAAAGGGAGAGCAGGTACGGAATTAGTTATTTAAATTTATGTAGCAGGGAGTAGAACAGGCAGGTGTTGGCACGACATAATTTGCTCAGATTAATTACTGCGATAAGTCCTGAAAAGCAATTAACTGGCAGATAGTCGACCTAACACGACAGTCGAAGTGTTTGAGACCTGTCAGAAGTTCTATGGTAAGTAGGTGTACGTGGTACCACTTTCGGAACTTTGGAGATATTTATAGGAGAAACAATTTGGGACCGAAATGAGTCGACTAAACCACATAATTTTAGCCCGAAAGTTAATATTTTCCGAGATACAGGATGTCAAAAGTATAGTTGATTTCAATTCGAATTACTAGTAGGAAAAAGTTGTACTAGAAATACAACTTTTTTGTTGCTAGGCGATGGAACTTTGATGTGTGGAGAGCATATAGGTTGAAACAAAAATGTTACGAGAGTTGTTAGTGATGCACGCAGCGTTCTCTAGATGCAACTTATTTTTTTTTTTTTTTTTACTTTGAAACTTATCTTGCTGCGAAGTGAATTCTTTTCTTAACTCCCTTGTTAATGAACGAGTATTTTCTAGGTTGCTCATTGGGCGAGATGCTTTATTTTTGTGATAAAACACATATTAATAATTGTAGAGTCACTCGTTTAATAATAGTTTGTTACTACCGAAATAGAAAATCGTTCGTTTTTGCTATCGTGTCTATTGAAATATTAGCTAAGTTTTCGTGACAATAAGGAAGCTTATTGTCACGAATCAACAAATCAACAAATCAAAATTACACAACTAATGGAAATTTCATGGATGGGGGGGGGGAGGGGGGCGAGGACATAAGGAAGAAGAAAAAATATGGAACTATCGGTTCTTTGATTCTAAAGTTATAAGCAGAAGCCCCACACTTTTATCAAATTCAAAAAAACTTTAAAACTTTGTTAGAGACTCTAGAACTTAGAAACTGTAAAAAATATGCATGTTTTAAAATAGAGTTTTCTGCGAAAAAGGTTAAAAATTTCGATCACTAACATACTTGGGAGAAAATAAATTTCTTTCAACTTTTTTAGAAACTGTTGTTTTGGCGAAATTCCAAGAGCCCAACTACCAAGTGTAGGGCCAAAAATCGTTGAAAAGGGACTCAAAGGGTGAAAAAATATAAATTTGGAAGGATTGGAAAAATTTTGGTTAGGATTCAAATTCAAATTTAAAATTTCTTTATTTCAGATAATGTATAATACATGAAATGAAATGACGTCAAATAGACAAAGAAAAAAAAAATGTAACAAGAGCACGGTCTACTCGTGTCTAATGGCCAATGCTAAACCCTTCTTACACTGTCATAATATTCGTCCAAAGTATACGGTTCTATTTCTATTAAAAAGTTTTTTACCTCCCGCTTAAACTTTTTTTGGGAATTTATCATCAACTTAAATTTATGTGGTAGCAAGTTATACAATTTTAAACACATGTAGTGTGGACATTTTTTCTGTTTGCGCCAGTCAGTGAATAGGATAATTTACATTTAAAATTCGGGAAGAACGCACTGATACTAAATTAAAACGGTCTTTGTTTCTGGAGAAAAACATCAAAGACTCGTAAATATACAAACTACAAACAGTCATGATACCCAACTTCTTAAACTCCCCTCTGCAGCTAGCCAAGTAGTTCATGTTTTTTATTGACTTTAGGACCCTTTCTTGAACCACAAACAAACTTTGAGCGCCACTCATTGCTCAAAAAAAAAAATCCTTATTTGATTACTGATTCAAAATTTGCTGAATCTATTATTTTGACAGTTTTTTGATTCATATACTTGCCGATGAGCCGTATGCAATAGCAAATAGAATTTGCCCTCCTAGTTAGCTTATTGATATGAAATCCCCAGTCCAGATGTTCGTCAATATAAAGACCTAAGAATTTAGCTTCACTGGACAAGGGTTTCTCTATATCTGCTATTGTGAGGTACGATGGTTTTTTGATTGTGGAATTTCTTGTGGTGAATAGTACATAGTTGGTTTTTTCTTTATTTATCATTAATCTATTTTGAGCAAACCAATTACATACTGATTTTAACAATTCATCTACTTCAGTCGTCAGACAATTAATGTTTTTATTTCCAACAATAAAATTTGTGTCATCTGCATATGTAATTAGGGTTTTGTTGGCCGCCTTTATTAGCTGCGACAGATCATTGACAAATAATATGAAAAGCAAAGGGCCAAGTATACTACCTTGTGCAATGCCAATATCATTAGGTAACATTCGAGATTTTCCGGTTTTTCCGGCTATTGTAACGCTCACAATTTGCTTACGATCGTACAGATATGAAACGAGCCATTTTTTTACATTTCCCGTAATCCCATGATTCTCCAACTTACGAACAAGTAGTTCCCTATCCAAAGAATCATAAGCTTTTGACAAATCCAACATGATCCCAAGTGCCACCTCCCCACTCTCCAGGTGCTCCATTACATTACGGACGAATTCAAATATAGCCGTTTTAGTCGATTTCCCTTTAATGAATCCGTGCTGACACTTATCAATGATGTTACATTGATTTATAAACTTAATTAGTCTAGTATTCATGGCGTATTCAAAAAATTTGGAAAAACTTGGGAGTAAACTTATTGGTCTATAATTTTTTACGCAACCTGGGTCATCCTTTTTATACAGGGGCTTAATAAGTGCCACTTTCAGTGACTCAGGAAAAATACTGCATCCGAATGAATTATTTATTATATATGCTAAGATAAACTGGATCTCTGGCGCTACTAACTTTAAAATACTTATCGGGATTTCATCTACCCCAGAGCTACTTTTATTTTTAATTTTTGTTGCTATTTCACATATTTCGATAGGCGTTACTGGGGGTAAAAACATAGAACTAGTATTTTCATTGATTATACACTCAAAAGGAAACACTGCCAATCTGTCCAGTAATTCCGGGATTTCCGGGGTTAAATACTCATTGTATTCGTTGGCGACCTCTACCTGGTCTCCCTCTATCTTTACCTCAGAGTCACATTTACTTTTTCCTACTATCTCCCGACAAATTGTATGATCAAATGACTTACCTGTGAGGAAATTTGATCCAAATTATACGAGCACTCCTGTCCGAAATTATTACTTACATTGTAGTATCGTCTGTTTTCCCGAGAAAGCGTACACTGTTTAAAGAAAGAATAAGATCGGGCAACTACGCCCCAATCCCCCAGTCCGCTCACCCTCAATCCTTCGTCATTCTTGTTTGTGGCGTCACATGGACTTCAAGATCACCTGAGGGTGAGGAAGACAATGGGTCATCATCATCATCATCAACTAGCCTCTTTGTGTCCACTGCTGAACATAGGCCTCCCCTTTCTCTGCCCATTCTCTCCTATTTTGGGCCGTCTGGATCCAGTTGGTTGTGATTCTCTTTAAGTCATCCGTCCAACGCGTTGGAGGTCTTCCCCTATTACGTTTGTCGGCTCGAGGTCTCCATTCTAGTAGCCTCTTTGACCACCTGCCGTCTGTTAGTCGCGCCAAATGTCCAGCCCAGTTCCACTTGAGCCTGGCGATACGTGCAATAACGTCTGTGACGCCAGTTCTCTGTCGTATTTCTTCATTTCTGATATGGTCTCTCAACGACACGCCCAGCATTGACCTCTCCATTTTACGCTGTGTTCTTTTAAGTTTGTTGGCCGATACGGTGGTTAGGGTAAGTGTCTCGGCTCCGTACGTCATGACCGGCAGCACGCACTGATTAAAGACTTTTCTCTTTAGGCATATTGGTAGGTTGCCCTTCAGCACGTCCCTGAGTTTTCCAAAAGCCGCCCATGCCAAGTTTGTTCTCCTACTTAATTCGCAAGTTTGGTTGTCCCTAGAGATTCGGATTTCGTGGCCTAGGTATGTATATTTGTCTACCATTTCTATCACTTTGTCGTCCACTAAGATGTTTCCACTGGGAACCAGGTTTGTCATGAACTTTGTTTTTGAAATATTAATATGTAGACCGACCTCAGCACACACCTGCTGAAGTTCCTGTAGCATTGCTCTGGTGTTCCCCAGATTATCGGCCGTCAGTACTATGTCATCCGCAAAGCGCAGGTTCGTTAGCCTCTTGCCGTCTATGTTTATGCCTTTTTCCTCCCATTTGAGCCTCTTAAATGCGTATTCCAGGACTGCAGTGAATAATTTTGGGAACATCGTGTCTCCTTGTCGTACTCCTCTTCTGATTGGGATACGTTCGGTGTTTTCACGTAGCTTTACCACCATAGTCGCGTTCTTGTAGATGTTGTAGATTAACTTCGTATAACGATAGTCGACGCGACATTCCTGCAGCGTTTTTAAAACGGCGCTTGGCTCAACTGTATCGAAAGCTTTATGGAAGTCTACAAAGACCAGAGCTAGCGGTTTATTGTACTCTATGGACTTTTCAATCAGTGCCCTTACGGCTTGCAGATGATCGTTGGTTCCAAAACCGGTGCGGAATCCCGCTTGTTCCAATGGCTGATAGAAGTCAAGTTTGTTCTCTAGTCTATTTGTTATTATTTTCGTAAAAAGTTTATAGAGGTGATTTAAGAGGCTTATTGGTCTGTAATTCTCTAGCTCGGTTATATCTCCCTTTTTGTGTAAAAGTATTGCAGTCGCGTTGTGCCATTTCTCTGGTATTGTGCTGTTAAATAGGCAGAGGTTGAATAGCGCCCTTATCTTCTTGAGTACGTAGGGACCTCCTATCTTAATTGCGTCGGAAACTACCGCATCCTCTCCAGGAGTTTTATTGTTTTTGGTCTTTTACAAAGCAAACTTGATTTCTTCTAGGGAGATATCCGGTAGTTCCTCAGAGCCTTGATTTATAACACCTTTCCTGGCTGATATCATATCAGGTTCTAGATCCATATTTGTATTTTCCTCTCTGTGGCTCCTGTATAGTGATTGATAAAAGTCCTCCACAACTTTTAGTATTTCTTCTCTGTTTGCTGTTATATTTCCTTGTTTGTTCTTGAGTTTCGTTATCTCTCTTCTTCCACTTCCCAGATCTCTACGTAGTACTTTCATGCTCTTGTTCTTCTCTATAATCTGTTCAATTGCGTTTCTATTGTATGTTCTGATATCTTTTCTTATGGCCGTAGACACTTGTTTGTTCATTTCTTTGAGCTCTGCGCGAGTCGTTGATTTTTGACCTCTTCTATCTCTTCTCTCCTTCATCAGTTCTCTGGTGGCTATGCTGATTTTTTCGTCTTTTTTAGTCTTTGGGCAGTGTTCTTTCTGGCTCTCCTGTATGGCCGTAACTATTGCATTATTCAGTACGTTCATGTCGTCGTGATAATTAGAGTTTTTCAGTATGTTCTCGATTGTCTGTTGGAATCTTTCTATATCCGGCGGGCTCGTCCAATTTTTGTAATCGCTCTTTTTGATCATTCTATGTCTTTCCTTGCCGATGTTAATTATTATCTTTGCTCGCACCATTCTGTGGTCGCTACCCGTTGTCAGCTTGTTCAGGACTGAAACGTCTTTGACTATTTGTTTTTTGTCGGTTATTATATAATCTATTTCGTTTTTGGTACGGCCATCTGGACTTTCCCAGGTCCATCTTCTGTTTGGTGTTTTCTTGAAGAAGCTATTCATTTGGTATAGATTATTTTGCAGCAAAAAACTCAGTAGGGTCTCTCCACATTCATTTCTGCCCTCTAGACCAAACTTTCCTACCGCAATCTCCGCCTCGTGGGTCCTTGGACCCACCTTAGCATTAAAGTCTCCGCACAGGATAGTAAAGTGCGTTCGTTCTTCTTCTAGGGCCATTGTAATATCATCATAGAATTTGTCTATTTCCTCATCGGTATGTCCTGTCGTTGGTGCGTATACTTGAACCACTTTGATGCTGTATCTTGCGTTTAGCTTAAGAACCATATATATCACTCTTGTTGATATTGCCTTTATGGCCACAATGTTATTGCAGTGACGTCTGTGTATCAGAAAGTCGGTTCCTCCTACAGAGGTGTCGTTCTCGCCTATATGGTAGAAGTCATGTCCGGATTTTAATTTGGAGTGTTGTTCGCCTCGTCTTCTTACCTCACACAAACCAACTATGTCCCAGTTTATCTCATCCAGTTCCATCTCCAACTCGACCAGTTCTTCGTCCGATAGCAATGTCCGTGCGTTGTATGTTGCCACGTTTAGTCTTCGGTGTTTTATAGGATTTGCCAATATATTGTCCCCCCAGAATCCTTGGGACAGACCGATTTCTCATCGGTGCGAGATTTTGGAACTATTGTCCTACTCGCCTGGGGTAATTGAAGTTTTGTAACTGGCATTTTCATAGGGGGTTTTTAGCCATAACTCACCACGCTGGCCAGACGGGTTGGTGAGTTTGTTCAGCCGCTCCTAACATGGAGAAACAGACGCTGTCTGCAGCCGCCCACTCTGGGTCAGACGCTGCATATTTGCACTTGGCAAACAGTGTTGGTTCTTCCGCCTTCTTCACCGTTGGTATGTAAATAAACAATACTCTTCCGCTTCCAAAGCCGTTGGCCGGGTTTCACGTGTATCCTCGCCAGGAGCCCTCACATGGTACTATCAGCCGGGCCAGCTGAACCATGGTTTTTTAACGAGGTTGATACTCCTCCCCCTCCTCCTTTTCCATCCGGGCTTGGGACCGGCAACGGCGGAGTTCTTTTTCTTGATGGCCGTTGGTAATTTTTTACTCGCCCTGTATTAAAGTGACATCTTGGGGGGTAGGTTTAAAAGTCCCCAAGGATATGCCCTTTCCCCTGGTTCATCAATCACGCTCATTGAGCCAGTGGTCTAATATTAAGGGGGTCTAGGAGGCCAAGAATTTGACCATTACAAACAAAATTAAAAAAAAACCGTCCCAATTTTGCGAATTTTTTTAGATTTTCCTATTTAACTTATCCGAATCAGACGTCAAAACTTATCATCTACACTTACGAGGAATTCTATTTATGGGGAGCCCTATACCCCACATAGCCCAGGAGTTACGGTAAAGACGCGACAAATTTGTGTACCGAAAAAACCGCTTTTTTGTGTTTGGTACGCCACTGGTCGCCCCCCCCCCCCCCCCGTGCGGACCTCCAAACCAACCGCATTTTTGGAAAGCCCGTTCATTTCTGTACTACACCCCTCGCAGCGTCTGAAGCAACAAAATCCCAAAAATCTACAACCAAAATGCTTCCTGGGAGACGGCTTTATATCCTCACTGTGCTTCAAAATCGGCAACCGAAAGGGTCTATCTTCAAAATTACTGAACTATTGGGACTTTCTTTGATAGTGAGAGAAAGAGAACATAAAGAAGAAGAGAAAACAGATGGAATTATTCTGATCGGTTCATGGGTCTAAAATTATAGACGATCAAATGTGGAAACCAAGGAAAAAGACGTAATAAATTTTTTTGGTCAACTTCAGAAAATAATTTTTTTATATCGTTTTTGATCGAAATGGGACGATCGTCGTCACCTACGAATGTAACCAACTTAACTGAAATTAAGTAAGTCCCAAAAGTGAATTTTTAAACTGCCTCAAAATCGAATACCAAAAGGATTTATCTCCGAACTTATTCCACCTACAAGCCTTCTGGTTTTGAGAGGTAAAAGAGGACATTAAGAAGAACAAAAAACTATTGGATTCACTCTGATCTGAAAAATGAAAATCGAGAAAAAAGACTTTTTGCTTATTTTTCATAAGTTTCGCAAAAATATTTCTCCAATATTTTCTTTTAATGTTAAGTCTGCGGCAACAAAGCAAATAGAATACATCTGCTCTTCCAAAAAGCACCCTTTTAATTACTTACACGTTTTGATTTATTAAAAACTCCGAGCTGATGGTGGTGTTTGTACCGAAGGTGCAATGCAGCGCTTTCCATTAATTTGACTTTTGTAGGAGCATTGTAGCAATTAGAACTGACAAAAGGGACGTAAACCACTCAATCAGAACCAACTTTAATCGGGTGGAAACTATATTTTCCACCGACTTAATTCTTTCAGAAGCAAAAGAATGGCTGGAGCTTCGCAGGAAAATTGCCGAAATAAGCTGCTTTTAGCTATATTTAGTTTTATTACAAGCGACTTACCCTCTTTGTATTTTCTTTTGAGGTTTTACCCTCTCATTTGCAGAAACCAACGGAACGTTCCGCGTCTAGTTTTAAATTTCGTTTCGCATAATGCGACTGTTAATTTGCACTCGGAGCGGCATAAATCATGATCTGTGTGCCGCTGCTTTTCATATGGGTAATATCAATGACTAATATTACTTAGACGTAGCTAGCACAAAGCACGCATTAGCGTATAGGCAGGTATATCGAAACATTAGTCAACTGCCCTATTCACAATCCATTGTAATGTGTGCTTTGTTGAGTTATGGCAGAGGTACTTGTTTAATTATCTGCATATTGCGCTCACAAGACGTTACTTTTAATGGCAAAAAGCGATATGCGTTCTGACATATAATTGGAAACCAATTTCATTAAGATTCCTCCATTGCTCTTACCATGTAGAACTTCAAATTGGAAGCGTATTCCCATCTGAAAACTAGCCTTCTCCGTTACGAAATTTCAATAGCGGACAAGGTGAATCTCTAATGAAGCTACAAATTGAGGTGTATTCCAAGGGCCAAGAAATTTTGTACTGTATGTATAGAGAGGCTAAAAGCTCGGTAAACACCGCTTTAATGAGGTCAGAAAAAAGTCTATTGTCCTCAAGCGAATCGAGTGACACGCAAACGTTTTCAGATACCAGTTTCTTTTGTTATCCAAATACCCATCAGCAATAAATTCGTTAGTAAATAACCACTTAAGGGGCTACACGAAACCGGGAGCTAATTGCACCCGAAAATAACCAACAAACCTGGATTTCTCCTCCGAGATCCCCCTAAGGCCGTGTGATGTTCAAAATATAATTTTCTTAACGGAGCGACGAGTCCCCTATCTGACGGGTCAATTTTAATCCCCCAAGATGGGGCCATTAAGGATCGGCAGGCCCGCCTGGTCGTTTTCCTTATCTATGCCGCAATAGTCACAGAAATACACACGCCATTTTGCGCCCTATGACGTAATTTTCGCTCACGATAAACGTCGCTCTATAGTGAATGGCTCTTTTTTCAGAAACCGAAATCGAAATTTGGATTCAGTTAACGCAAAGAATGACAAAAGTTATTTTTTTTGTTTCAACACGGACATTAAAAATGTTTTTACTAATAGAATTTAGCAAACATTTCATTATAGAGAGAGGATTAGTATATTATCCAACAAGCATATAATGTAGGTCATCATTACCGAAGGTGTCGTTTGAGCCCACGAGGTTAGCCACAGGCGCAATTTCTCAAGATTAATGCTAATTTTCATCCTCTTGTGAATAATGTTCATTATTCACAAGTGAATGAGTTGTCATGGTAACGAAACATGTCGTAGGCAAGTGACACCTCAAAAAGTAAGCTGCCCTAAACATGAAATCGGCAGGAACCACCTCTTCTTGTGGTGCCTTATTCTCTGCGATCGTTGGCGATTATCATGGCTATTCTTACTCTATCAGCTGCCTTTCTAAATAGTTTTAACAATGTCATCCCAAACCACTGGCGCACACTGGCGCATTTTCGCGATTTCTTGGTCATAATAGAAAAAATAAAATTTATTACTTTTGCAAATAATGCTTTAATTTCGCTTGATTAATTAACCCTCTTCAACAAGCTATCTATTTCGCTAAAGATAAATACGGTAAATAGCAATATGTTAATTCAAAGTTGGCCCCTTGGATATCTTTTCAACTTATGGTATATGATAATTTTAAAGCGCATATTTTAGAAAAATGCCTTATGAGAATTTTACCCCAATGACACAATATTTGTTAAATTGCTTATACTACCTTGAACCAGAGATTGACTCACATTATTATTACTCACATTAAGATTATCAAGTGGTGCAAGTATTTTTTTTGCTGTTTGTTCTTTGTTAGTCATCGAATCCTCGATATATCCTTATGCGACATTTGTAGAGCGCCAGCCCCCATGTCTTTTTAAAGCTGACATATCGCCTCCATTATCCATCAATAAAGTAGCTGATGTTCTACGTAGGCAATGCCCTGTATACATTTTGGCATTTGGTAATTTCAAAAAGGAAGCAACTTCTTGCGGAACATATGCAATTTTATGTTTACCAATTACTGCTTTTTGGCATTTGCCATTTTGGTATTTTACCAAAAATCTGTTTATGTTAATGTTCTTGCGAAGATCCATATACTTTCTACATATACTTAAATGGAAATTACCCAAAATGGTAAATTATCGGGATTTGTAGGTTTTGGTATTAGGAATTTTCACAAGGATTGCTGAGCCTAAATCTGAGATATCCTGTAGAGTAATATTTGTCAACTCATCACATCCGCATGCTCCTGAGACTCCTAATATCAATATAACCTAAAATATTTGCAACATTTAAATACATGTATACCTCCTACATATGTCCATTGTCATGACTCAAAGGTTTAAAAATACAAATCTAAAGAATTTCGGAAAATTCAAATTAAGATAATGGTCAAGATCAGTTAAAGATTACTCAAAGCGTCAAATATGCAGATTAAAAGTTTCTGGGCCAATTCAGGTCAAGATTAGGGAGCGTCCAAAAATGGAAATTTGGATTCTTTGGAAAAACTCAGATTATAGTTAGGACTAAAATGGATTAAGATACCACTTTCTATAAAAATTTATATATTGATGTTTTATGGGAATGTGAAACTAAGATTAGCAACAAATTTAAAGAGATTGGAGAAATTCAAATTAGGGTAATGGCCAAGATCAATTAAAAATTACTCAAAGCGTCAAAAATGCAGATTAAAGGTTTCTGGGTTAATTCAGGTCAAGATTAGGGTCAAAAATGATTACAAAATTAGACAGAGCGTCCAAAAATGCAAATTTGGGGTCTTTGGAGAAATTCAGATTAGAATTAAAACTAAAATTAATTAAAAAGACCCAACTTACTCTAAAAATGTAAATTTTTATGTCTTATAAGAAAGTCAAACTAAGATTAAGACAAAAGTCGGTGGAAAGTGACTCAAAGGGTTTAAAAATATAAATTTAGAGAAATTGGACATATTTAAATTAGGATAATGGCCAAGATCAGTTAAAAATTACTCAAAGCGTCACAAATGCAGATTAAAGGTTTCTGGGTTAATTCAGGTCAAGATTAGGGTCAAAAATGATTAAAAAATTACACAGAGCGTCCAAAAATGCAAATTTGGGGTCTTTGGAGAAATTCAGATTAGAATTAAAACTAAAATTGATTAAAAAGACACAACCTACTCTAAAAATGTAAATTTTTATGTCTTATAAGAAAGTCAAACTAAGATTAAGACAAAAGTCGGTGGAAAATGACTCAAAGGGTTTAAAAGTATAAATTTAGAGAAATTGGAAATATCTAAATTAGGATAATGGCCAAGATCAGTTAAAAATTACTCAAAGCGTCACAAATGCAGATTAAAGGTTTCTGGGTTAATTCAGGTCAAGATTAGGGTCAAAAATGATTAAAAAATTACACAGAGCGTCCAAAAATGCAAATTTGGGGTCTTTGGAGAAATTCAGATTAGAATTAAAACTAAAATTGATTAAAAATAACCAACTTACTCTAAAAATGTAAATTTGTATGTCTTATAAGAAAGTCAAACTAAGATTAAGACAAAAGTCGGTGGAAAATGACTCAAAGGGTTTAAAAATATAAATTTAGAGAAATTGGAAATATTCAAAATTAGGATAATGGCCAAGATCAGTTAAAAATTACTCAAAGCGTCACAAATGCAGATTAAAGGTTTCTGGGTTAATTCAGGTCAAGATTAGGGTCAAAAATGATTAAAAAATTACACAGAGCGTCCAAAAATGCAAATTTGGCGTCTTTGGAGAAATTCAGATTAGAATTGAAACTAAAATTGATTAAAAAGACCCAACTTACTCTAAAAATGTAAATTTTTATGTCTTATAAGAAAGTCAAACTAAGATTAAGACAAAAGTCGGTGGAAAATGACACAAAAGGTTTAAAAATACAAATTTAAAGAAATTGGAGAAATTCAAATTAGGATAATGGCCAAGATCAATTAAAAATTACTCAGAGCGTCAAAAAATGCAGATTAAAGGCTTCTGGGTTAATTCAGGTCAAGATTAGGGTCAAAAATGATTACAAAATTACACAGAACGTCCAAAAATGCAAATTTGGGGTCTTTGAAGAAATTCAAATTAGAATTAAAACTAAAATTGATTAAAAAGACCAAACTTACTCTAAAAATGTAAATTTTTATGTCTTATAAGAAAGTCAAACTAAGATTAAGACAAAAGTCGGTGGAAAATGACACAAAGGGTTTAAAAATACAAATTTAAAGAAATTGGAGAAATTCAAATTAGGATAATGGCCAAGATCAATTAAAAATTACTCAGAGCGTCAAAAATGCAGATTAAAAGTTGCTGGGCCAATTCAGGTCCAGATTAAGGTCAAAAATGATTAAAAAATTACACAGAGCGTCCAAAAATGCAAATTTGAGGTCTTTGGAGAAATTCAGATTAGAATTAAAACTAAAATTGGTTAAAAAGACCCAACTTACTCTAAAAATGTAAATTTTTATGTCTTATAAGAAAGTCAAACTAAGATTAAGTAAGACAAAAATTGGTGCAAAATGACTCAAAGGGTTTAAAAATACAAATTTGAAGAAATTGGAGAAATTCAAATTAGGATAATGCCAAGATCAGTTAAAAATTACTCAAAGCGTCAAAAAATGCAGATTAAAGGCTTCTGGGTTAATTCAGGTCAAGATTAGGGTCAAAAATGATTACAAAATTACACAGAACGTCCAAAAATGCAAATTTGGGGTCTTTGAAGAAATTCAGATTAGAATTAAAACTAAAATTGATTAAAAAGACCAAACTTACTCTAAAAATGTAAATTTTTATGTCTTATAAGAAAGTCAAACTAAGATTAAGACAAAAGTCGGTGGAAAATGACACAAAGGGTTTAAAAATACAAATTTAAAGAAATTGGAGAAATTCAAATTAGGATAATGGCCAAGATCAATTAAAAATTACTCAGAGCGTCAAAAAATGCAGATTAAAGGCTTCTGGGTTAATTCAGGTCAAGATTAGGGTCAAAAATGATTACAAAATTACACAGAACGTCCAAAAATGCAAATTTGGGGTCTTTGAAGAATTTCAGATTAGAATTAAAACTAAAATTGATTAAAAAGACCAAACTTACTCTAAAAATGTAAATTTTTATGTCTTATAAGAAAGTCAAACTAAGATTAAGACAAAAGTAGGTGGAAAATGACACAAAGGGTTTAAAAATACAAATTTAAAGAAATTGGAGAAATTCAAATTAGGATAATGGCCAAGATCAATTAAAAATTACTCAGAGCGTCAAAAATGCAGATTAAAAGTTGCTGGGCCAATTCAGGTCAAGATTAAGGTTAAAAATGATTAAAAAATTACACAGAGCGTCCAAAAATGCAAATTTGAGGTCTTTGGAGAAATTCAGATTAGAATTAAAACTAAAATTGGTTAAAAAGACCCAACTTACTCTAAAAATGTAAATTTTTATGTCTTATAAGAAAGTCAAACTAAGATTAAGTAAGACAAAAATCGGTGCAAAATGACTCAAAGGGTTTAAAAATACAAATTTGAAGAAATTGGAGAAATTCAAATTAGGATAATGCCAAGATCAGTTAAAAATTACTCAAAGCGTCAAAAAATGCAGATTAAAGGCTTCTGGGTTAATTCGGGTCAAGATTAGGGTCAAAAATGTTTAAAAAATTACACAGAGCGTCCAAAAATGCAAATTTGGCGTCTTTGGAGAAATTCAGAGTAGAATTAAAACTAAAATTGATTAAAAAGACCCAACTTACTCTCTACCCAACTACCTCTAAAAATGTAAATTTGTATGTCTTATAAGAAAGCCAAACTAAGATTAAGACAAAAGTCGGTGGAAAATGACTCAAAGGGTTTAAAAATATAAATTTAGAGAAATTGGAAATATTTAAATTAGGATAATGGCCAAGATCAGTTAAAAATTACTCAAAGCGTCACAAATGCAGATTAAAGGTTTCTGGGTTAATTCAGGTCAAGATTAGGGTCAAAAATGATTAAAAAATTACACAGAGCGTCCAAAAATGCAAATTTGGGGTCTTCGGAGAAATTCAGATTAGAATTAAAACTAAAAGTGATTAAAAAGACCCAACTTACTCTAAAAATGTAAATTGTTATGTCTTATAAGAAAGTCAAACTAAGATTAAGTAAGACAAAAATCGGTGGAAAATGACTCAAAAGGTTTAAAAATACAAATTTAAAGAAATTGGAAAAATTCAAATTAGGATAATGGCCAAGATCAGTTAAAAATTACTCAAAGCGTCAAAAAATGCAGATTAAATGTTTCTGGGTTAATTCAGGTCAAGATTAGGGTCAAAAATGATTAAAAAATTACACAGAGCGTCCAAAAATGCAAATTTGGCGTCTTTGGAGAAATTCAGATTAGAATTAAAACTAAAATTTATTAAAAAGACCCAACTTACTCTAAAAATGTAAATTTGTATGTCTTATAAGAAAGTCAAACTAAGATTAAGACAAAAGTCAGTGTAAAATGACTTAAAGTGTTTAAAAATACAAATTTAAAGAAATTGGAGAAATTCATATTAGGATAATGGCCATAATCAGTTAAAAATTACTCAAAGCATCAAAAATGCAGATTAAAAGTTGCTGGGCCAATTCAGGTCAAGATTAGGGTCAAAAATCATTAAAAAATTACACAGAGCGTCCAAAAATGCAAATTTGGGATCTTTGGAGAAATTCAGATTAGAATTAAAACTAAAATTGTTTAAAGAGACCCAACCTACTCTAAAAATGTAAATTTTTATGTCTTATAAGAAAGTCAAACTAAGATTAAGACAAAAGTCGGTGGAAAATGACTCAAAGGGTTTAAAAGTATAAATTTAGAGAAATTGGAAATATCTAAATTAGGATAATGGCCAAGATCAGTTAAAAATTACTCAAAGCGTCACAAATGCAGATTAAAGGTTTCTGGGTTAATTCAGGTCAAGATTAGGGTCAAAAATGATTAAAAAATTACACAGAGCGTCCAAAAATGCAAATTTGGGGTCTTTGGAGAAATTCAGATTAGAATTAAAACTAAAATTGATTAAAAATAACCAACTTACTCTAAAAATGTAAATTTGTATGTCTTATAAGAAAGTCAAACTAAGATTAAGACAAAAGTCGGTGGAAAATGACTCAAAGGGTTTAAAAATATAAATTTAGAGAAATTGGAAATATTCAAAATTAGGATAATGGCCAAGATCAGTTAAAAATTACTCAAAGCGTCACAAATGCAGATTAAAGGTTTCTGGGTTAATTCAGGTCAAGATTAGGGTCAAAAATGATTAAAAAATTACACAGAGCGTCCAAAAATGCAAATTTGGCGTCTTTGGAGAAATTCAGATTAGAATTGAAACTAAAATTGATTAAAAAGACCCAACTTACTCTAAAAATGTAAATTTTTATGTCTTATAAGAAAGTCAAACTAAGATTAAGACAAAAGTCGGTGGAAAATGACACAAAAGGTTTAAAAATACAAATTTAAAGAAATTGGAGAAATTCAAATTAGGATAATGGCCAAGATCAATTAAAAATTACTCAGAGCGTCAAAAAATGCAGATTAAAGGCTTCTGGGTTAATTCAGGTCAAGATTAGGGTCAAAAATGATTACAAAATTACACAGAACGTCCAAAAATGCAAATTTGGGGTCTTTGAAGAAATTCAAATTAGAATTAAAACTAAAATTGATTAAAAAGACCAAACTTACTCTAAAAATGTAAATTTTTATGTCTTATAAGAAAGTCAAACTAAGATTAAGACAAAAGTCGGTGGAAAATGACACAAAGGGTTTAAAAATACAAATTTAAAGAAATTGGAGAAATTCAAATTAGGATAATGGCCAAGATCAATTAAAAATTACTCAGAGCGTCAAAAATGCAGATTAAAAGTTGCTGGGCCAATTCAGGTCCAGATTAAGGTCAAAAATGATTAAAAAATTACACAGAGCGTCCAAAAATGCAAATTTGAGGTCTTTGGAGAAATTCAGATTAGAATTAAAACTAAAATTGGTTAAAAAGACCCAACTTACTCTAAAAATGTAAATTTTTATGTCTTATAAGAAAGTCAAACTAAGATTAAGTAAGACAAAAATTGGTGCAAAATGACTCAAAGGGTTTAAAAATACAAATTTGAAGAAATTGGAGAAATTCAAATTAGGATAATGCCAAGATCAGTTAAAAATTACTCAAAGCGTCAAAAAATGCAGATTAAAGGCTTCTGGGTTAATTCAGGTCAAGATTAGGGTCAAAAATGATTACAAAATTACACAGAACGTCCAAAAATGCAAATTTGGGGTCTTTGAAGAAATTCAGATTAGAATTAAAACTAAAATTGATTAAAAAGACCAAACTTACTCTAAAAATGTAAATTTTTATGTCTTATAAGAAAGTCAAACTAAGATTAAGACAAAAGTCGGTGGAAAATGACACAAAGGGTTTAAAAATACAAATTTAAAGAAATTGGAGAAATTCAAATTAGGATAATGGCCAAGATCAATTAAAAATTACTCAGAGCGTCAAAAAATGCAGATTAAAGGCTTCTGGGTTAATTCAGGTCAAGATTAGGGTCAAAAATGATTACAAAATTACACAGAACGTCCAAAAATGCAAATTTGGGGTCTTTGAAGAATTTCAGATTAGAATTAAAACTAAAATTGATTAAAAAGACCAAACTTACTCTAAAAATGTAAATTTTTATGTCTTATAAGAAAGTCAAACTAAGATTAAGACAAAAGTAGGTGGAAAATGACACAAAGGGTTTAAAAATACAAATTTAAAGAAATTGGAGAAATTCAAATTAGGATAATGGCCAAGATCAATTAAAAATTACTCAGAGCGTCAAAAATGCAGATTAAAAGTTGCTGGGCCAATTCAGGTCAAGATTAAGGTTAAAAATGATTAAAAAATTACACAGAGCGTCCAAAAATGCAAATTTGAGGTCTTTGGAGAAATTCAGATTAGAATTAAAACTAAAATTGGTTAAAAAGACCCAACTTACTCTAAAAATGTAAATTTTTATGTCTTATAAGAAAGTCAAACTAAGATTAAGTAAGACAAAAATCGGTGCAAAATGACTCAAAGGGTTTAAAAATACAAATTTGAAGAAATTGGAGAAATTCAAATTAGGATAATGCCAAGATCAGTTAAAAATTACTCAAAGCGTCAAAAAATGCAGATTAAAGGCTTCTGGGTTAATTCGGGTCAAGATTAGGGTCAAAAATGTTTAAAAAATTACACAGAGCGTCCAAAAATGCAAATTTGGCGTCTTTGGAGAAATTCAGAGTAGAATTAAAACTAAAATTGATTAAAAAGACCCAACTTACTCTCTACCCAACTACCTCTAAAAATGTAAATTTGTATGTCTTATAAGAAAGCCAAACTAAGATTAAGACAAAAGTCGGTGGAAAATGACTCAAAGGGTTTAAAAATATAAATTTAGAGAAATTGGAAATATTTAAATTAGGATAATGGCCAAGATCAGTTAAAAATTACTCAAAGCGTCACAAATGCAGATTAAAGGTTTCTGGGTTAATTCAGGTCAAGATTAGGGTCAAAAATGATTAAAAAATTACACAGAGCGTCCAAAAATGCAAATTTGGGGTCTTCGGAGAAATTCAGATTAGAATTAAAACTAAAAGTGATTAAAAAGACCCAACTTACTCTAAAAATGTAAATTGTTATGTCTTATAAGAAAGTCAAACTAAGATTAAGTAAGACAAAAATCGGTGGAAAATGACTCAAAAGGTTTAAAAATACAAATTTAAAGAAATTGGAAAAATTCAAATTAGGATAATGGCCAAGATCAGTTAAAAATTACTCAAAGCGTCAAAAAATGCAGATTAAATGTTTCTGGGTTAATTCAGGTCAAGATTAGGGTCAAAAATGATTAAAAAATTACACAGAGCGTCCAAAAATGCAAATTTGGCGTCTTTGGAGAAATTCAGATTAGAATTAAAACTAAAATTTATTAAAAAGACCCAACTTACTCTAAAAATGTAAATTTGTATGTCTTATAAGAAAGTCAAACTAAGATTAAGACAAAAGTCAGTGTAAAATGACTTAAAGTGTTTAAAAATACAAATTTAAAGAAATTGGAGAAATTCATATTAGGATAATGGCCATAATCAGTTAAAAATTACTCAAAGCATCAAAAATGCAGATTAAAAGTTGCTGGGCCAATTCAGGTCAAGATTAGGGTCAAAAATCATTAAAAAATTACACAGAGCGTCCAAAAATGCAAATTTGGGATCTTTGGAGAAATTCAGATTAGAATTAAAACTAAAATTGTTTAAAGAGACCCAACCTACTCTAAAAATGTAAATTTTTATGTCTTATAAGAAAGTCAAACTAAGATTAAGACAAAAGTCGGTGGAAAATGACACAAAGGGTTTAAAAATACAAATTTAAAGAAATTCGGAAAATTCAAATTAAGATAATAGTCAAGATCAGTTAAAGATTACTCAAAGCGTCAAATATGCAGATTAAAAGTTTCTGGGCCAATTCAGGTCAAGATTAGGGAGCGTCCAAAAATGCAAATTTGGATTCTTTGGAAAAACTCAGATTAGAGTTAGGACTAAAATGGATTAAGATACCACTTTCTATAAAAATTTATATTTTGATGTTTTATGAGAATGTGAAACTAAGATTAGGGCAAAAATAGGTGAAAAATGACTCAAAGTGTTTAAAAATACAAATTTAAAGAGATTGGAGAAATTCAAATTAGGGTAATGGCCAAGATCAGTTAAAAATTACTCAAAGCGTCAAAAATGCAGACTAAAGGTTTCTGGGTTAATTTAGGTCAAGATTAGGGTCAAAAATGATTACAAAATTACACAGAGCGTCCAAAAATGCAAATTTGGGGTCTTTGGAGAAATTCAGCCACAACTTACTCTAAAAATGTAAACTTTTATGTCTTATAAGAAAGTCAAACTAAGATTAAGTAAGACAAAAATTGGTGAAACATGACTCAAAGGGTTTAAAAATACAAATTTAAAGAAATTGGAGAAATTCAAATTAGGATAATGGCCAAGATCAGTTAAAAATTACTCAAAGCGTCAAAAAATGCAGATTAAAGGCTTCTGGGTTAATTCAGGTCAAGAATAAGGCAAAAATGATTACAAAATTACACAGAACGTCCAAAAATGCAAATTTGGGGTCTTTGGAGAAATTCAGATTAGAATTAAAACTAAAATTAATTAAAAAGACCCAACTTACTCTAAAAATGTAAATTTTTATGTCTTATAAGAAAGTCAAACTAAGATTAAGACAAAAGTCGGTGGAAAGTGACTCAAAGGGTTTAAAAATATAAATTTAGAGAAATTGGACATATTTAAATTAGGATAATGGCCAAGATCAGTTAAAAATTACTCAAAGCGTCAAAAATGCAGATTAAAGGTTTCTGGGTTAATTCAGGTCAAGATTAGGGTCAAAAATGATTACAAAATTACACAGAACGTCCAAAAATGCAAATTTGGGGTCTTTGGAGAAATTCAGATTAGAATTAAAACTAAAATTAATTAAAAAGACCCAACTTACTCTAAAAATGTAAATTTTTATGTCTTATAAGAAAGTCAAACTAAGATTAAGACAAAAGTCGGTGGAAAGTGACTCAAAGGGTTTAAAAATATAAATTTAGAGAAATTGGACATATTTAAATTAGGATAATGGCCAAGATCAGTTAAAAATTACTCAAAGCGTCAAAAATGCAGATTAAAGGTTTCTGGGTTAATTCAGGTCAAGATTAGGGTCAAAAATGATTACAAAATTACACAGAGCGTCCAAAAATGCAAATTTGGGGTCTTTGGAGAAATTCCGATTAGAATTAAAACTAAAATTGATTAAAAAGACACAACTTACTCTAAAAATGTAAACTTTTATGTCTTATAAGAAAGTCAAACTAAGATTAAGTAAGACAAAAATTGGTGAAACATGACTCAAAGGGTTTAAAAATACAAATTTAAAGAAATTGGAGAAATTCAAATTAGGATAATGGCCAAGATCAGTTAAAAATTACTCAAAGCGTCAAAAAATGCAGATTAAAGGCTTCTGGGTTAATTCAGGTCAAGAATAAGGCAAAAATGATTACAAAATTACACAGAACGTCCAAAAATGCAAATTTGGGGTCTTTGGAGAAATTCAGATTAGAATTAAAACTAAAATTGATTAAAAATAACCAACTTACTCTAAAAATGTAAATTGTTATGTCTTATAAGAAAGTCAAACTAAGATTAAGTAAGACAAAAATCGGTGGAAAATGACTCAAAAGGTTTAAAAATACAAATTTAAAGAAATTGGAGAAATTCAAATTAGGATAATGGCCAAGATCAGTTAAAAATTACTCAAAGCGTCAAAAAATGCAGATTAAATGTTTCTGGGTTAATTCAGGTCAAGATTAGGGTCAAAAATGATTAAAAAATTACACAGAGCGTCCAAAAATGCAAATTTGGCGTCTTTGGAGAAATTCAGATTAGAACTAAAACTAAAATTGATTAAAAAGACCCAACTTACTCTAAAAATGTAAATTTGTATGTCTTATAAGAAAGTCAAACTAAGATTAAGACAAAAGTCGGTGGAAAATGACACAAAGTGTTTAAAAATACAAATTTAAAGAGATTGGAGAAATTCAAATTAGGGTAATGGCCAAGATCAGTTAAAAATTACTCAAAGCGTCAAAAATGCAGATTAAAAGTTGCTGGGCCAATTCAGGTCAAGATTAGGGTCAAAAATGATTAAAAAATTACACAGAGCGTCAAAAAATGCCAATTTGGGGTCTTTGGAGAAATTCAGAATAGAATTAAAACTAAAATTGATTAAAAAACCCAACTTACTCTAAAAATGTATTATTTTTTTTTTTTTTTTTTTTTTTTTTTTTTTTTTTTTTTTTTTTTTTTGTCTTCGAGTTAGATTTTGTAAGAGAATTATCTCAAGACAGAGAGGAACACCAACACTGATGATGAGATTAATCACAGGGGACCTGAACACTTATGAAAGACTGATAAACGACCGTACCATCTACTTTCTAGGCAGAATATTTAAAATCGTGGAAAGTAAGCCACCGGCTCCTATTCCTGCTCCATGCAACCGATGTAACCTATTCGACCATCGTACAGAAGACTGCAAGAGCCCAACGAAATGCAACAGATGTCAAGGACCACACACAACGTCCTCATGCAAATCACCGCTCCCCATAAAATGTGCCAGCTGCAAATCAGAAGAGCACGCAGCATGGAGTATGAAGTGCCCCAACAGACCTACCGCTCCAATTGAGGGTATTCCCAATGTTAAAATCAAATGCCTTAACAAGAGATCGACCGACGTGTCAAAATCAATAACGGAGGGAAGTAGAATTCATTTGCCTATAACAACTCACGACTATATAATAAACAAATACAAGCATCAACTGAACAAAACAAGCAATACAAACAGAGAAGAGCTATTAAAAAAAATGCGAAAACAATTTATCGATGACTTCAACATTGACACCTCGGTCGTTTTCTTTGGCACTCATATGTATATATTAATGATTGACCTGCTCCTACCAAACACAAACTCCCACACAGAACCCCAAGACCAACTAAAACAAACAATCACAAACGTAGAAAATTCACGTTAAAATTACTTTATGCCAATATCAACGGACTAAACCGCAAAAAACATCTGATTTACAACTACATAGAATGTAATGACATTGACTGCTGCATGTTCGTAGAAACTAAAACCAAACTGGGACAGACACAGACATACAGAGACTGGCAGTATATCTGCAAGCACGGCAACACGATAAATAATGCAAGAGGAGGGGCAACGGTCTTACTCAAACCAAAAGCAAAACTAGGCAAAGCAAATCCACCTGCTCTTAACAACCCTTTAAACGACTGCCTTCATTTTACCATTCCATACAGAAATGACAACATTCATGTTTTCCTAGTATACATACATCCATTCTCCAACATAGAACAAAACATACTGACTAAAGTATGCCTCTACAAATACGCAATAATTATCGGAGATCTCAACCTCAACAGACAGAAAACGAGACAGCTAAACACCTTTATAGAAAACTCCGACTTTGTAAAGCAACATACGCCTCCGACATTTTTAATGCCAGAGAATAGAGACTCAACACCAGATGTCTTACTTTACACAAGAAATCTTACTAACAACATAAATAACGTGACTCTGACCAACGAACTGGGGTCAGATCATTTGGCGGTTACATTTGATCTAGACCTTCAGCGGATGCAACCTATGACCTCTACAAACCAAAACGTTGAAAAACTAAACCTGAACAAAACTGACGCGGATAGAGTGAGGGACCAAATTCATAACTACATCCAAACACAGACACATCCCATCTCAATTGAAAAAACCCAACAGCAACTGACACTGGCAATAGAAAAATCTTCACCCCGGACAAGCAGATCCTTTTACCAACACACCTTACCGAAATTCATCCTGAGATTGATTAAACACAAACTCTACAGACTCTACATACACATACAAGACAATGAACTAAAAAGAAAAATCAACCAACTGAACAGAAACATAAAGACGATGATCGACCAATATCGACAAGACAAATGGCTGAAGGCATGCCAAGAAATCGAAAAAGACCAAGGAAAAGCGTATTGGCAAAAAATAAAGAAACTGTCACGCTATAAAAAAAACAACGCCACTGGTATGATTAACGAAAACGGAACAGAACGATGTACAGACAAAGACAAAGCGGACGCCTTTGCCAGACATTTCCAGGGGGCTTTCAGTGCGTCAACAAATCCTAAATTTGATGCAGACAACTGGAATCTTGTAAATAACTGGTACGATAACTACTTTACACAACAATCTGACCACCCATACACACTAATTACAGACACGGAATATGACGAGGCACTGACTAAAATCAAAGATACAGCGCCGGGAAAAGACAAAATAAAGGGTAAAATACTTAGAAACCTAACCCCAGAAACCCACGCGTACATACTTAACCAACTGAACGACTGTATTATAAATAACAATATTCCAAGGACATGGAAAAATGGAATAATAATACCCATTCCAAAAAACGGTTTAGATAACACACTAACACAAAACAATAGACCTATTACATTACTCCCAGTGTTAAGTAAATTATGTGAACACATAATTAAAAAAAGAATTCAAGAACTGATCGGCAAATATATTCCAATATACCAATTTGGATTTAAGACGAAACACTCGACTATCCACCCACTTTTTGTTCTGACTAACAACATACAAACAACACACCTAAACGGTGAAAAAACAGCAAGTCTATTTATGGATATTAACAAGGCCTTTGACAGCGTCTGGCACGGGGGTCTCCTGTACAAACTTCACCAACTTCAAACACCAAAATACTTACTTTTTACTATTAAAAACCTACTTGAAAACAGACAACTAGAAGTGCGAATTGATAACACTCTTTCTTTCCCTTTTTCTCCTGAACAAGGACTCCCTCAGGGTTCGCCGCTTTCACCCTTGCTTTATAACTTGTATTGCCATGATATATACAACTATCATCTTCCCGATAGAGACCACCTAGACAAAACAGCTTATATACTACAATACGCAGACGACACAGCCCTCATTGTACACGACAAGACCACTAAAAAGGCAGTTGAAAGACTGCAGACACTAACGAACGACACAATGGCCTGGTTCTACAAATGGAGACTAACACCAAATGCCACAAAAAACCAACTCCTTCTTTCAAACCACCAAATTAAGGCAGACTCCCCAACAATAACAGCAGACGGTCACACAACCGAACCAAAAAACGACATAAAATACTTGGGAGTAACAATCGACAAAAAATTAAAATTTACTAAACACGTACGAAATACTAGAGTGGAAATTATTAAAAGGACAAAACACTTTCGATCCCTGACATACAAAAACAAAGGAATTAGCACAAAAACGGCTATAAAAATATACAAATCCATTTGCAGACCACTGTTAGACTATGGACACGTGCTAAGAGTAAATGCGTCAGAGAATACTAAACAATACACACAAACAACAGAACAAATCGCATTAAGAATGATAACCAAGATAAGACACCCCGAAAACCCGCTGCATAATCCTTCCAACCAACTACTCTACGAACGCACACACATGACAAAAATAAGTGAAAGACTGATACAACTTCAGACTAAATGGAAAAACAACCCACACAATATGACTCTACTGAACCCACTTTGCTTAACAAGATAAAATAGACAGTCCCGCTTCGTTTTCCCTACAACCACCCTAATGGAACATTTCCAAACGTAGAGAGGCCAAGCTCAGAAATGAGTCGCTTTTCTTCCTTTCCCTAAGTTTGTAATATTTGTATATGGAATTCATTTGTGTAATATTATAACGTGGGCAGAAAGACCAAATGGTCGATAGCCTATTTCCCTGGAAATAAAGATGTTATATATATATATGTAAATTTTTATGTCTTATAAGAAAGTCAAACTAAGATTAAGTAAGACAAAAATTGGTGGAAAATGACTCAAAGGGTTTAAAGTTCAGGTCTGTTCAGGTGTTACCTGAATTTCACAAAGCAAAATTTATTGTCATTTCTAGTTGTCATATTAATTTAAAGTTAAATATTTTTTTACTGTTATAATTGGTGGTTAACAGGGAGTTTTTTATTTAATCAAAATGCTGGTTTACACAACAGAAAAACGAGTCGATATGATCTTCATTTTTTTTTTTTTCGAGGCCACGTTCGTCGACTGGAGACCATGTTTTTCAAGGTAGCTCGGCTTGTTGCGACATGTTTCCCGCGCGAGCTCAAGCCTAAACGATGTGAAAAACGTCAAGGCGTTTTGCATGAGCCTCGGAAATTTTAGCAGTGGTACCCGTCAGGGTCGCTTGTTGGGAACATGGACGTATGACTCACTGCGGCCGGGATAGTATGACCTCGTGGAGGCGTCAAGGTGGAATGAAGGTCCGTGACAAGTGTGGACCGAGCCCAAGGTCAACTGATTTTCAAGGTCACGTGACTTTTCAAGGTCATGAGCGCGTATTTCAAGGTCAACGTCTAGCCACCTTGTCTGGCGTTATTTAGGAGGCTCATGGATGTTTCTGTGACCTTGAAAGTGGGCTAGAATCCGCTTTGATTATCTACTCACGGGCTTTTCCCTATTGAATATTTTGTTTTATTTCATCATACTTGTTCGTAAACATAGCTGCAGATACAATAGCAACACACAAATCTTCCTCGCTACTCCAATACATCCTTTCCTGCGGTAGTTGATAGTAACCAGATAGAAAAAGAATTGCCATAAATGTTCTGATTTCCTCTTGGGTAACTCTAAACTCATGGCGATTATGTTGGCTGGCATACAAAAGTGTTTGTTCAACGATATAGTCAACAACAGGATTCAGAGAAAGGAAACCATCAACAGACCCTTTTTGTTGTGTGTACTCATGTAAAACAGCGCCAGTATTTCATTTTCTATAAACAGGTTCAGATTTATTCCAATTGCAGTCCAAATTTTCTTTTTTTGTGTTAGTTTTCAAGCTCAAGTTACTTAGTGGCTCGTCATCTCTGCTATTGCAATCGTCATCATCCACACTGATATTTCTGATTACTTCGACGCGTTCGGTTACATCGTTTTGAATTAGACGGTCAACATCAGGAGGTAGAATGACCAAATCATCGTCTTCCTCGAAATCATCTAGAGCACCTGGAAGGAAGTTGTGGTAGCAAACGTTGAAACCGGATCATCAAGAAAAGTTGGAAGCCATATCTGCATCATCATCATCATTCGAGTATACTCTATTTTGAAGTATTTTTTTCCTTTCAAAATCAAAAACTATCATGTCAAACAATAGTAAATCTAAACAAACATACAATTTAGTAACACTTCTTATTTACATGAAAAAATTTTCACTAATGGAGCTTTTTGTTTTTGTTATTTGGTGTAATCTTACAAGTGTCCATGTGCTCATCAAAGATTCAAGACGAACTGCTAAAAACTCTACGTAGATTTCTATATCCAAATAACATAAATTAGTTGAGACCAATCTTGGAAACCTCTTTCATCCAAAAAGTTTTATTCCCTCATGATGGATAGATGGCGGTGTAGGCAATAAATAGCAGTGTACCTGTTTGGGTACAGCCGTCAAAAATGGGTTAATTAAGCACCCCATTTTCGAACATCTAACTTTCATTATTGAAGAAGTAAGTATAGTATCCGTTGTCCTCAGATCGTTTATTAAGACTGCAAATGGACATCAATTACTAAAACGAAATTTCAAGATAATTTAAGCCACACTACGCAGGTATGTGTAACGTCATTTCGCCTCATGAATATAAATTTGACTGCCAACGGGGCTGATGCCCGAATGTAGGCTCCAGTTTAAAGACTAATTTGCGGTACACTGTTAATATTTAGGACGATTTAGTGGGATTGGCAGCAATAAAGAACCAACTCCTGCAAATGCACTTTTTCAACACTCGGTTACAAAAAATTTTGCCAAACTAATAGCGTTATGTCATGAAACGTAATGAATGAAAATAAATCAATAGACACTCAAAATTGTACTCTCTATATGCAAAAAAACAACCGTCATCCAGATTTCACAATATGTGTCTCTATTTATCTTACCCGGTCATGTTCGAATCCTATTTAGATTTAAATTTCTACATGGGGATCAATCTGTTGGTGATATCGTTTTTAATGTTTTAATGCACCCTGATAGGCGCGTGCATTATTTGATATTTTGTGCGGCTGACAAAACCGGCTGCCCTTTGTTAATTTTGCTAATTTGTTTTATAATGGTCGGATAGGATTTTTTTCCATTTCGGGGCGGACAAAATACGCCAGGTTTGTGCGTTGCATCGGATTTTAATTGAAATGGTATTTTTTTCCCTTTCACGTCGACTTCCCATAAATACAATTTAAAATTAACAATAATGCCCCTGCTACTACAACCTTCCATAAACCAAACTAAATTACGTTGTTACACCAGGGTACGAAATTATTACCGTATACAAAATTATCGTAGGCCTAAAGGAAGGAGAGGATCCGAGCGACGTAGGATCGTCTACTATTAATTATATCGAAAATATAATTAACCGGGGAACCGAAACAGGCACGATTCATACGGACCTATACGTCACGTACGGTAATAACTTTTGAGAGAGTTTCGTTGCCGCCAAGTTTCCGCCAAATAACAAAGTACAAGTTTAACGTCAGCACAACTTGACTACGAAAGGTTAAAATTGCTTCGAATGAATTTGCTCAAGTAGTCAAGGGAGGCAGTTAATCTTTGACGTTTAACTTGGATATGCTGAGCTCCTTTTAATTTGAATAAAAGCCTCTTTTGTGCAATTATTTACGAATTTTTACAAGGCTGCAATTTTTGCTTGCCCTATCATTTGGACCACAAGATTTTCTTTTAAAAGAGTTTCCACAATGTCAAGTTTGCTCCAGCCGTTTTTGAGATATTAAGGGAATTAATATTTTTAATATGTTTTTAAAAATGTAGCAATACTATAAGTGTAAAGTGGTTTATATTATCTTTTACGCATTTTAATAACTCTACACCAAAAGAATTTCAATATTTTTTGTCTTCGGTTTGTGTCCTTCTACAGTGTTGCCATTTTTTCCTGTTGGCATAATTCTGTTTTTATCCATCGTTTAGATCACATAATTTCCTTTTAGACGATACGCCTAAACACTTGGTTTGTTCCAGCTGTTTTTAAGATATCAAAGGAACTAGTGAACGAAATTTTCAGCTTTTTCGCAGGAAACTCTAGTTTAAAATATGCAAAAAGGCAATATTTACTAATTGGAAATTGAAAACTTATCTGCTTTCAATATTTCCAAAAATATTGCAGCGTTTAAGAAGGAATCAAACAGAAACAACTACTCCGAGGGCTAATACCCTATAATACTAATTAGTAAATATTGCCTTTTTGCATATTTTAAACTAGAGTTTCCTGCGAAAAAGCTACAAATTTCGTTCACTAACATATTTCGCAGAAAATAACTTTCTTTCAACTTTCATTAAGGGAATTATCATTTTGAATATTCATTCTTCAAAATGTCTTCGTAATATAAGTGTGAAATTGTCTCTTCACCTCTTACCGTTTTTAGTAGTTCTATACCAAAACATTTTTAAAATTATAACAACTGTAAACGAATTTCCAGTTACGTCCTTCTACAGTGTTGTCATTTTTACCAGTGACATAATTTTGTTTTTATCTATGCTCTATCATTTAGAACAGAAGATTTTCTTTTAGACAAGGTGCCACAATACCAGGTTTGCTTCCGCTAGATTTAAAATATTAAGAAAATTATCATTTTGTAAGAATTTTTAAGAGGAATTGTAAGAAGTAATTTCTTTTAAAATAGTTTTTATTTTTAAAAATATAAGAAATGTGAACAAATTTCTAATTTGTGTATTTCTACAATGTTGCAATTTTTTTCCAGTGACATAATTTTATTTTTATCTAAGCTCTATCATTTAGACCAGAAACTTCCATTCTTTTAGACGAGGTGCCACAATACTAATTTTGCGTCAGCTGGTTTTAAAATATTAAGAAAACTCTCTTTTTGTATGAATTTTTCAAAATGTCGCCATACTATATAAGTGTGAAGTGGTTCCTTTTAAAATTATTTTTAGTTTTAAAATTAAAGAAATGTCTTTCCTATTTGTGTCCTTCTACAGTGTTGCCATTTTTTTTCTAGCGGCATAATTTTGTTTTTATCTGAGCTCTATCATTTAGACCAGAAGCTTCCATTCTTTTAGACGAGGCGCCACAGTACTAGTTTTGCTTTAACAGTTTTTAAAATATTAAGAAAATTATCATTTTGTATGAATTTTTCAAAATGTCGCCGTACTATTAGTGTAAAGTGGTTTCTTTTAATACTATTTTTATTTTTAAAATTATAAAAAATGTGAACAAATTTCCAGTTTATGTCCTTCTACAATGTTGTCATTTTTTTCCAGTGACATAATTTTACTTTTATCTAAGCTCTATCATTTAGATCAGAAACTTCAATTCTTTTAGGCGAGGTGCCACAATACTGATTTTGCTTTGGCTGGTTGTAAAATATTAAGAATGTTATCATTTTGTATGAATCTTTCAACATGTCGCCCTACTGTAAGGGTAAAGTCATTTCTTTCAAAATTATTTTTATTTTTTAAATTATAAGAAATATGAACGGATTTCCGATATGTGTCATTCTACAGGGTTGCAATTTTTTTCCAGTAGAATAATTTTATTTTTATCTAAGCTGTATCATTTAGACCAGAAATTTTCTTTTAAACGAGGTGGCACAATAGTAACTTTGTTTCAGCTGGTTTTAAAATATTTAAAAAAACTCTCATTTTGTATGAATTTTTCAAAATGACGCCGTACTGTAAGGGAGAAATAATTTCTTTTAATATCGTTTTTTTTTTATTTTAAGAAGTGTTAATGAATTTCCGATTTCTGTCCTTCTACAATGTTGCCATTTTTTTCCAGTTACATAATTTTGTTTTTACCTAAATTTTATCATATAGACCAGAAGATTTTCTCTTAGACGAGGTGCCACAATACTAGGTTTGCTTCGGCTAGTTTTAAAATATTAGGAAAATTATCATTTTGTATGAATTTTTCAAAATGTAGCCGTACTGTAAGGGTAAAGTAATTTCGTTAAGAATTCTTTTGTGTTTTAAAATTATAGGAAATGTGAACGAATTTCCAGTTTGTGTCTTTCTACAGTGTTGCATTTTTTTCCAGTGAGAAAATTTTTGGTTTTATCTATGTTCTATCATTTAGAGCAGAAGATTTTCTTTTAGACGAGGTGCCACAGTAGTAGGTTTGCTTCGGCTAGTTTTAAAATATTAGGAAAATTATCATTTTGTATGAATTTTTCAAAATGTAGCCGTACTGTAAGGGTAAAGTAATTTCGTTTAGAATTCTTTTGTGTTTTAAAATTATAGGAAATGTGAACGAACTTCCAGTTTGTGTCCTTCTACAGTGTTGCATTTTTTTTCCAGTGAGAAAATTTTTGGTTTTATCTATGTTCTATCATTTAGAGCAGAAGATTTTCTTTTAGACGAGGTGCCACAGTAGTAGGTTTGCTTCAGATGGTTTTAAAATATTAATATCATTTTTAATTATAAAATTATAAGAAGTGTTAATGAATTTCCGATATCTGTCCTTCTGCAATGTTGCCATTTTTTTCCAGTTACATAATTTTGTTTTTACCTAAATTGTATCATATAGACCAGAAGATTTTCTCTTAGACGAGGTGCCACAATACTAGGTCTGCTTCGGCTAGTTTTAAAATATTAGGAAAATTATCATTTTGTATGAATTTTTCAAAATGTAGCCGTACTATAAGGGTAAAGTAATTTCTTTTAGAATCCTTTTTATTTTTAAAATTATAGGAAATCTGAACGAATTTCCAGTTTGTGTCGTTCTACAGTGTTGCAATTTTTTATCCAGTGAGAAAATTTTTTTTTTATCTATGTTCTATCATTTAGAGCAGAAGATTTTCTTTTAGACGAGGTGCCACAGTAGTAGGTTTGCTTCAGATGGTTTTAAAATATTAATATCATTTTTAATTTTAAAATTATAAGAAGTGTTAATGAATTTCCGATATCTGTCCTTCTACAATGTTGCCATTTTTTTCCAGTTACATAATTTTGTTTTTACCTAAATTGTATCATATAGACCAGAAGATTTTCTCTTAGACGAGGTGCCACAATACTAGGTTTGCTTCGGCTAGTTTTAAAATATTAGGAAAATTATCATTTTGTATGAATTTTTCAAAATGTAGCCGTACTGTAAGGGTAAAGTAATTTCGTTTAGAATTCTTTTGTGTTTTAAAATTATAGGAAATGTGAACGAACTTCCAGTTTGTGTCCTTCTACAGTGTTGCATTTTTTTTCCAGTGAGAAAATTTTTGGTTTTATCTATGTTCTATCATTTAGAGCAGAAGATTTTCTTTTAGACGAGGTGCCACAGTAGTAGGTTTGCTTCAGATGGTTTTAAAATATTAATATAATTTTTATTTTTAAAATTATAAGAAATGTTAATGAATTTCCGATATCTGTCCTTCTACAATGTTGCCATTTTTTTCCAGTTACATAATTTTGATTTTACCTAAATTGTATCATATAGACCAGAAGATTTTCTCTTAGACGAGGTGCCACAATACTAGGTTTGCTTCGGCTAGTTTTAAAATATTAGGAAAACTATCATTTTGAATGAATTTTTCAAAATGTAGCCGTACTGTAAGGGTAAAGTAATTTCTTTTAGAATCCTTTTCATTTTTAAAATTATAGGAATTGTTAATGAATTTTTGATATCTGTCCTTCTACAATGTTGCCATTTTGTTCCAGTTACATAATTTTGTTTTTACCTAAATTCTATCATATAGACCACAAGATTTTCTCTTAGACGAGGTCACAATACTAGGTTTGCTTCGGCTAGTTTTAAAATATTAGGAAAACTATCATTTTGTATGAATTTTTCAAAATGTAGCCGTACTATAAGGGTAAAGTAATTTCTTTTAGAATCCTTTTTATATTTAAAATTATAGGAAATCTGAACGAATTTCCAGTTTGTGTCGTTCTACAGTGTTGCAATTTTTTATCCAGTGAGAAATTTTTTTTTTATCTATGTTCTATCATTTAGAGCAGAAGATTTTCTTTTAGACGAGGTGCCACAGTAGTAGGTTTGCTTCAGATGGTTTTAAAATATTAATATCATTTTTATTTTTAAAATTATAAGAAGTGTTAATGAATTTCCGATATCTGTCCTTCTACAATGTTGCCATTTTTTTCCAGTTACATAATTTTGTTTTTACCTAAATTGTATCATATAGACCAGAAGATTTTCTCTTAGACGAGGTGCCACAATACTAGGTTTGCTTCGGCTAGTTTTACAATATTAGAAAAACTATCATTTTGTATGAATTTTTCAAAATGTAGCCGTACTATAAGGGTAAAGTAATTTCTTTTAGAATCCTTTTTATTTTTAAAATTATAGGAAATCTGAACGAATTTCCAGTTTGTGTCCTTCTACAGTGTTGCAATTTTTTTTCCAGGGAGAAAATTTTTGGTTTTATCTATGTTCTATCATTTAGAGCAGAAGATTTTGTTTTAGACGAGGTGCCACAGTAGTAGGTTTGCTTCAGATGGTTTTAAAATATTAATATCATTTTTATTTTTAAAATTATAAGAAGTGTTAATGAATTTCCGATTTCTGTCCTTCTACAATGTTGCCATTTTTTTCCAGTTACATAATTTTGTTTTTACCTAAATTTTATCATATAGACCAGAAGATTTTCTCTTAGACGAGGTGCCACAATACTAGGTTTGCTTCGGCTAGTTTTAAAATATTAGGAAAATTATCATTTTGTATGAATTTTTCAAAATGTAGCCGTACTCTAAGGGTAAAGTAATTTCGTTTAGAATTCTTTTTTGTTTAAAAATTATAGGAAATGTGAACGAATTTCCAGTTTGCGTCCTTTTACAGTGTTGCAATTTTTTTCCAGTGAGAAAATGTTGGTTTTATCTATGTTCTATCATTTAGACCAGAAGATTTTCTTTTAGACGAGGTGCCGCAATACTAGGTTTGCTTCGGCTAGTTTTAAAATATTAGGAAAATTATCATTTTGTATCAATTTTTCAAAATGACGCCGTTCTGTAAGGGTGAAGTAATTTCTTTTAAAATAATTTTTATTTTTAAAATTATAAGAAATGTGAACGAATTTCCGATTTGTGCTTCTAGAGAGTTGCCATTTTTCTCCAGTGACATAATTTTGTTTTTATCTATGCACTATTATTTAGACCAGAAAATTTCCTTTTATACCAGGAGCCACAATACTAGGTGCTTCAGCTGGTTTGAGATATTAAGAAAATGTCGCCATACTGTAAGGTTGAAGTAATCTCTTCCAAAGTTAATTTTATCTTTAAAATTATAAGAAATGTGAACGAATTTCCGCTTTGTGTCCGTCTACAGTGTTGCAATTTTTTTAAAGTGACATAATTGTGTTTTTATCTTAGCTCTATCATTTAGACCAGAAGTTTCCGTTCTTTTAGACGAGGTAACACAATACTAGGTTTCCTTCAGCTGGTTTTAAAATATTAAGAAAATATATAATTTTGTATGAATTTTTCAAAATGTGGCCGTATTGTAAGGGTGAAGTAAATTTTTTTAAAATTATTTTTATTTCTAAAATTATAAGAAATGTAAACGAATTCCCAGTTTGTGTCTTTCTACAGTGTTGCCATTTTTTTTCCAGTGACATAATTTTGTTTTTATCTAAGTTCTATCATTTAGGCTAGAAGATTTTCTTTTAGACGAGGTGCCGCAATACTAGGTTTGCTTCAGCTGGATTTAAAATATTAAGCAAATTCTCATTTTGTATCAATTTTTCAAAATGCCGCCGTACTGTAAGGGTGAAGTAATTTCTTTTAAAATTATTTTTATTTAAGCTCTATCATTTAGACCAGAAGATTTTTTTTAGACGAGGTTTCAGAATACTAGGGTTGCTTCAGCTGCTTTTAAGATATCATTTTGAATGAACTTTTAGTTCTTACAAATTTTAGTAGGTCTACACCAAAAGATTTTTAATATTTTTAGAAATGTGAAGAAATTACACATCAAATACTCAAAATTACATATTGAAAAAAAAATAAATTTTTGCCCGAATTTGTAACCGCCACTGTCTTGGCGTGGTCGGGCCTCGACGTCGTTAGATATCTTGAATCCCTGTGGGTAATTTTCAAATTGACCAGTGTTTAGAAAAACTTTCTCGTAAGATCGGGTATTTTGTCAACAGTCTTCCTGGAAATGTCCACATTTTCTCCTGCCATACAGTTTTCCACCATTTTCGGTCAATTTTCCATGTTCTAAGCTTTTAATGTTAATGTTTACATTTCGGAAAATCTCAGTTATAAGGGGCAGAAACCAATCTCCTGAATGCTTCCGATACCCTAGTTGAGTGGCAACCATTCGAGATTTTTGGCCAAAAATTGAAAAAAATCTGCATCTTTCGCTTCGAAATGCAAATAAGACCGTTTTGGGACGTCCTAACGAAAAAGTGGTTTCTAAGTACCAAAAAGAAAATATTCCAAGGTATTCCTTGAGATAGAAGCCCTTTGACTAAATGCACGGTCTCGCCACAAATATACCACAAAAGTGGTATTTTGAAATTTAAAGTTATTCGTCAAAATTTCAAATTCAATGCTAGGATCTCGATTTTTGGGCATGTCTGGGGTTCATATGCGTACTACTTCTCTAAATTATTTCAGATTTTTTGCTGCAAAACTGTGGAATCTACAGGGTGAAATGTGAGAAAAGTACACGAAAATTGACAAAAAATGTGGCCAGAAAAACTTTTGAAGCTCGCCCGGTATAAGAGCTAGACCAAAACTATCAAATGATTTTTTTTTCCATCCATATTTTATAGTTGCCCATATACAACTAAAACAGGGCCGCTCTATAGTTTTTGTAAGAATCGCAAAAAACTACTATACTATTTTGGACACTTTTTTTTAACACTCTTTGAAAATTTTTTACTCATACTGTGTTAAAGTGAAATCTTTGGAGGGATAGGATTAAAACTGCACAAGGATATGCCTTTTCCTCTGGTACCACAACTATTGTGCTAGTCGTCTAACTAAGGGGTACTAGAACGCTAAGAATTTGACCAGAAGAAAAAAAAACTGTCCCGATTTTGTCAATTTTTCTAGATTTTCCTATTTAATCTATCAGAATTAGACTTTAAAATATATCATATGCAGATGTGAGGAAATCTACTCGTGGATAGTCCTATACCCCAAATGTTCCCGGAATTACGGTAAAGACGCGATAAATTAGGGGTACCGAAAGAACCGCATTTTTTATTTTGGTACGCCAATGCTTGCCTCCCCCCCCCCACACATATACCACCAAACCGACCACGTTTTTGGAAAGCACGTTCATTCCTGTACTTACGCACAATACTGAAGAATCGTGTCAAATTAATAGTTCACAAGTTATAAGCATCACAAACAAAAAAAAAAACAAATATCTACGATCAAAGTACAGCCCTTATCCTACTTAAACAATTTTCTCAATAGACGATTCCAAGATTACGTCATTTGACATATGTTTGCCCCACAATATCACTGTCAAACGAAACTTGAAAATCGATCATCATTATCATGTTTCAGTTTTGATTTAAGATATTTTTAACTACAAGTATTCCCTAAAGTCTCTAAGCGGCCTAATCATCATCTGAAGTGTTGCTTTGAATTATGCCCTTATTGGAAATGTCTTATTCTTGTAATGTCGTTTATGTTCAAATGCGTACTGAATGAGATAATTGAAATACCGTTTCATTCTTTCGATTTCCTGATCTGCCTGGTTAGTGAACACTGAACATGGAAATGGAAATGCTTGGGTTTGAATTTCAAGCCTTAAAGGAAGCAAAAATGACTTAGCAAGAGACGTATTACCTGATATTTCATAACTGGTAAGTTCAACAGTAATTATTCTTAAAAAGTATTTAGATAGGTATATGTACAGGTATACTGGGGCATACCTACTTATTTATGTTTAAAATTGTAGGAAAACCTGCATTGCCCTGAAAGGAACCCAGGCTGGGAAGAAAGCCCTGCTTTTAGGCAAAGGAAGTTTTATACAATAATTTTAATTGCCTCCAGTCAAAAGTTGTGTCAGCAAGACAAATACATACTTTGATAATGATGTAGTTTAATTTTAGTTTAAACTTAAACACACAAAATCTTTTTTCTAATTTTGACATATAAAGTGGCACTTTTCAATACGGATGACAGTGACGTAACGTCCTACTTTTCGTAACTAGTTACGAAAAGTAAAATCTTTCGTAACTAGTGATGAAAAGTTGGTGTCACCCCCAGTTGCAGGTTTCGGCTGTGGCACACCGTTGCTATAGTTTTACGGTATTAAGTAGATACAAAGTGGTTTAAAAGTAAATATTGAAGTTTAATAATAATAATTCTCTCTCTAAGTAGGTATTTGTAGTCAAAATTAGAAAAAATCTTGTATGAAACACGTGACGAAAAACCTTTTTTGTGTTACAAAATTATGCCTTTCTACAGGCCCTCCAAAAAGTTGTAGGTATGTAATTGGTTCTGATCCATACAGTATTGTTTGTTTATAGTTTTTCATTGTAAGAATGTCTAACCACTTTTAAACATACTGTCATATATATTATAGATATTTATACTAAAATAGTTTAAACATTTTATTTGGTTTTAAACATACTACCATTTCGTTACATATTATCCTTTTATAAAAGTCCTGCTGAACTTGCCATTTAAATACTTATCTTCTAAATTCATCTTTTGTCCAACTACGTACAAGACATGTTTATATTTTTTTCATCATAAGAAAGTTCTGTGGACTTTTAAACGTATTAAAATATTTTAAACATATTAAAATATTTTAAACATACTATCTGCTTTTAAACATACCACTATTTTTGTTTAAAGGTGGTAGACAATGATGTACTATTAAGCCAAACATCTTGGACTTCCATTGTCTTTATTGAGTATTTTTACATGACGTTTTGAGCAGTGGAATCTCTGCTCATTTTCAAGTGAGGCTGGAATCTCTGCTTGTTTCAGTTTCACTTGAAAACGAGCGGAGATTCCACTGCTCGAAATGTCGTGTAAAAAACTCAATATAGACAATGGAAGTCCAAGATGTTTCCATAGCACTATTTTAGTACATACTGTCCTTTTATAAAAGTCCTGTTAAACTTACCATTTAAATACTTCTCTAAATCTGTCATTAGACCAACCACGTAGAATCCTTTTACAAGACATTCATGTCTTATTTCATATTTCATGTTTTACAATCAAGAATTTGGTACATTGGCTGGAATAAAAGCATTACAAAAATATTTTGTAATGTTTCAAGGAGGAGCTTCAATTGTTGTTGTCAAAGGTTGTAGCTAGCTAAGTGTGGCTTGGTGCTGGTTAAATTATAAACACTACTAAGTGGGGTTTTATAATGCCATTTTGGAGCTTCCGATCCGATTCTCTCTGAAGTTATCGCGTATATCGCGTTGTATCGTTATATCGCGTTAAAAGAACTGCTTCTGAAGTAACTATTAAGGAATACATCAGAAAGAAGCCCAGTTTTGAACAACTAGACATCATGGTTTGAGAGATTCCCACGGAAGAGGACCGTCTTAAATCTTTTGTGGTGGTAACTGATTTGGACCGTAAAGAGGAATTATATAACCCCAATTTCTGGCCTAGAGATGTGGGTGTGGGCCGGCTCAACTTCAACAAGCATCGAGAATTTATTAACAAATTAAATCCAAGATCTGCGAAAGAAGGAGCAAATTTTTCCTCCTAACCAATGGTGGCCCTAGACTAGAGCCATCACCTCAAGTAACACCATCAGCAGAAGACAAAAATCGAAACATGAATTACTTTACTTTACTCTACTTGAACACACAAAGCCTTAATAATAAAGTAGCCGAACTCGAATTATGAATCGAATAATAAATCTCCAAAGGTTTTTTGCGCCGTGGAACATTGGCTTCAAAATAAGGATATTGAAAGCCTGCATCTTGGAGGTTACCACTTACAATGTTATTCGTCAAGATCGAACTACAGAGGGGGCGGTACCGCTATGTTTTCAAAAAACTCCATAACTTTGGATAAGGCTTATTATTCCAGAAATTCAACAGAAAAGGATTGTGAATTTTGTTTTTCAGTAGCTAAGGTAATGAATAAAGTGATACTCTTACTATGTATGTACAGATCGCCGACTGGAAACTTAAATTTTTTCCTATCTGAGCTAGATGATATATTGTTTAACGTATGTGTAAAATATGATTTTATTCTGATTTGTGGCGATTTTAATATCGACTTCTCGTCTCGTAACACTGATTCTTTGTCGACTCTTGAACTCATGAGCTCGTACGGTCTGACACCTTTTGTACAGGACTACACAAGAGTGACACCCACAACGTCTACTCCGATAGACAATGTTTTTTCAAATATACCTCCTGATGAAGTAAGCTATGAAATTTATAAAACTTTCATCTCAGACCATTATGGCATATTAATCAAAATTAAATCTGTAAACATAATTAAAGACCAATTAAAAATTAAACGGAGAATATATAACAATCAAAACTATCGGCAGTTTGTAGCATATCTTGGTAGGGAAGACTGGCATGAAGTTGCTGGTGAAACGGAAGCTGACGAAATGTATAACGTTTTCTCCAACATATTTTTTCACTGGTTTAACCTAAGCTTTCCACTGGTTTATGCAAGCACCGGGCGCGAAACAAAAGAACCCCTAAAGAAAGAGATTAGGAACTATTCTGAATATCTAAAAGACATCTACGTTTGGTACCAAATTACAAAAAGTCAGGTAATCTATGCCTATTATAAGCAGGTCAGAAAAGAGTACAGGTTATTCCTGAAAGATTCTAATACGGCCATAAATGATAATCGAATAATGAATTCTAACAACAAATCCAAATCTGCATGGAACATTTTTAACAAATTAACTAATAAAACGAAAACTCAAAAGAATATTATACTTCAAAAAAATGATACCATTTTATCGGATCCCATGCAAATTGCGGAAACTTTCAGTTCTCAGTTTGACTTATCGTCCTCAATGGCAGTTACTAAACCTTTTAGTGCCCCAATGCAATTCCCTACTATTTTCATTCGACCTGTTCACCATACGGAAATTTATAATATAATCATGAACCTGCCCAATAAATATTCTTCGGGGCTTGACGATGTCCCTATAGCTGTTGTAAAGAGTGTCGCTCAATATATATCCTGGCCTTTAACGGATATTGTGAACCACTGTTTAGAATCGGGTGTTTTTCCACACAAATTAAAAGTAGCCAAAATAATTCCAGTCTATAAAAAAGGGTCATCGCATGAAGTTTCTACTTACAGGCCTGTATCATTATTGCAATCTTTCTCTAAGATATTTAAAAAAGCTATTGCAAATAGAATTTTTCACTTTCTGTGTGCCAACGAAATATTGAACGAATTTCAATATGGATTTATCCCGAGAAAATCTACCGACTTAGCAATATACAACACTACTAAATTAATTTACGAACTGCTTGAACAAAGAGAGTCAGTCTGTGGACTTTTCTTCGACATATCCAAAGCGTTCGACACAATAAACCATGAACTACTGCTTCAGAAACTGGAACCTTATGGCTTCCGAGGGGTATCTTACTCCCTAATAAAGTCCTATTTAAGTGGAAGGCAACAAACAATATGTATTAATCACGATGAAAGGGCAAATTTTTCCAAATTACAACCAATCAACAAGGGTGTACCTCAGGGCTCTATACTGGGTCCACTCTTGTTTATTTTATACTCAAATGATTTGCCAAAAACTTTCGAAAATGGCCTTGTATGTCAGTATGCTGATGACACGACAATAACTTTACACAGTAAATCAATGAATGACTTATCAATTATTGCTTCAAGAGTTGTTTCACAGATGTGTGAGTGGTGTGAAATAAATTATTTAAGCATTAACGCAGATAAAACGGGTTTAATTCAATTCACACAATGTTCAAAAAATGAATCTCTGTATGTAAAAATCACATCAAATTCAATACCCCTTTCTGACTCGGTGAGATTTCTGGGAATCCACATAGATCCTCACCTAAACTGGGAAGGACATATTACAAAGATAATATCGAGGTTAAACAGCTATTGTGTTTTGATCCGTAGATTACGTGAAGTACTCTCTATAAATATCATCAGAACGTTCTATATAGCATGTATTCAGTCCATAATTAGCTATGGTATTATATTTTGGGGTGCTGGAATGAGCGCCTCCGATGTCTTTATAGCTCAGAAAAGAATCATTAGATCAATCTACAATTTGCATCCGAAAACTAGCTGCCGACAGTACTTCACCCTGCTGAGAGTTTTGACTGTTCCTTCATTGTATATTTCAAGCCTTGCTCTATTTGTTAAAAGAAACATTCATCTATTTAAAAGAAATCATGAAAATTATCTTAACTCTATGTTTATGTCAACGAGAGGTTCAGCTAATATAGCCATTCCAAAACACAGATCCAGTTTTTATGAAAAGGGTTGCCACTATAGAGCCATAAAAGCTTTTCACTGGCTTCCACCTGAAATAAGGAAAACTGACAATATAGGGCTTTTTAAAAGAAAATTGGATATGTACCTAATCAATCAATGTATATATGAATTTAAGGTAATAGTATAGTTTCCTTAATCACTAGAGGGTCAACTTTTCTCACTACGAAATACAGTAAATATTAAAATTTATTGGATCATATTGTTCATATTTGTATTTTTCTACTCTGTTTAAGGATATGTTGATTTGTGGGTTATAATGTAATATTCAAAAATTAAAGTTTAGTCTTAGGTTTAGGCCTTGAGTTCCACACAAATTCTGACGTTGCTTTGTGATTCTGTATCATTTTGTCGGCAATAAATCATTTACTTACTTACTTACTTACTTACTTAAGTTAGGACAGGGTGTCAATGTCAATGAATGTCAAATTGTTTTTGGATATTAGGCAGGTAGGTATATTTACATTAAGTATATTATTTTCACTGTAAAATTATATGATACACAACATGTTTTTATATGCAGTTCGGAGCATGTCAATAAAAGTGATATTAAGTAACAATTAATACAACCCTAACAATACTGCAAATTTACACTAATAATATTAAATTGAAAAGTTCAGGAAGACGTTCTCAAGTTGGGTATGAATTTTTGACGCAAAAAGTTGGAGTAATAAAAGCATTTAGATAAAATGAATTTCACTCAAGTTGTCACCCCACTATTTTCTTTCAACAACTCAAAGAAAGAGATCTCTCACATTAAAATACAAGTGAAAATAATTTGCATTTTACATTCATGCACTTTCTTATATCTGGAGTTACCTATGTACTTTTATGGCAGTCATGTTAATTTTATGAAATTTTCTGCCTCCTTTGCAAAAAAATGTCTGCACTTGACCAACATATGTACATTTTTTTACTTGGTGAGAGATTCCTTGATTCACAGCCCACTTGACTCTGTTAAACCACACCTTGCAAATGAGGCTTATTGTGTAAGTAAATTGATATCTTGTCTTATCACATGTTCACACAGCACCTAAAACGAGAGGTAAATCAATTCATACATTATGTTCAAATTCATTCCACTAAGTATCAAGTAAAATTTCCTTGAATTTCACTAAATATTACTAAATTCAATTAAATTTCACTAAATATTCTATGTGCCCACAATAAAACTCACCAGTAATTATACCTCTGGGGTAAATGACCCTCGTGGGGTGCATTTTGAGGAAACCTATTAAAAAATTTAATTTATGTCACCATAAATTCTTCTGAATACCTACAACTAAATCTGCAAAATGTGTACACCCAGTGATTCTAAACCTAACATAGTCTTGATAAGCACCTTTAATAAGAACTTTACTTTAATGAGATTTCTGATGGAATTGAAAAGTTATGCGGTTATGCTAATGCCCAGTTTTATAAAGTCAAGTTGTCCTGCCCTAAGTATGTATAAAATATAAGGAGAAAACACAGCTGACAATTGGTTGAATTTCTGCCTGTATGGTTAAACTCAATTTGGTTAATTTTGTGACAAAAAAACAGCAGGCCCTAAATTGATATATGAGAATTCAGAAACATATAGCTATTCACACCATTTGATGAATATGCTAGTCTTGAAGTTAAGACTGTAGGAAAAACTATAAAAAAACGGCATAAGCTATAACTTTGGCTAAAGCAGTAGCTTGTTTAAATTGATCTTACCTTACTTAAAATTACATAAGCATCCTTGGTGACTTGTTTTGCATGGATCGAAAGAACTGCACCAGATTCATACAGTTTAAAAGCTTGTAGACTTTTATATGCTTTCAACTGCTGCTTAGTACCTACGTATAATAACTGTGCTTTAAAATAAAATAGTCTGCAAGATCCAGTAAGGTCACATTTGGCAAATCACAAATTGGGAAACTCAAATCTTGTGGCGAAAGGGAGTAAGGATCAATATTGTTTATAATTTCCACTTTCTGGTCATAAGGATACTTGACATCACCAGTAAGCTTGAAGTAATATTCACTTCTAAGCATTTTCGGCAAGAAATAAACGACTTTTTCAATAAGTTTCAATGTTCAAACCAACAACATCCATGTTATTCAAACGATTACACATCCAAATTAATAAACCGGCGGCGGGGTTGTCATTCTCACTATTTTTTTATACTTAAATTTATTTATGTTGTTTTAAAATCGGTAAGAGGAAAAATAATGTGAAAAAATGTAAATATGAACAAAAAATATTATTTTAATAAAAGATTTCTCACTCCAAAAGTACCAACGACATGTGAATTGTCATGATCCTTGTGGATCATTTCCGTATAAACACGGAAAGTTTCGTATGTTTGGCAACATGGTTTATTTGACCCACAATAAAGTATGGCGGACCTAATCAAAAACAGCTATTCTGGAATCGTCTATAAGGCTTCTGGGGAACGAAGTAATAACCTTCTTCTCGACAAGAGCATAATTTTAACGGCGAGACGAAGAAGATAAGGACAAGCAGTTTGCGTCCAAATCCATTGCTGAGGCATCACCACCAAATCCCTCCAAGGTTGGGGTCTTCAAAGCAAACACGAACTTCAATGACTGTTGTTCTCTTTTTAATGAGCTTAAGTTACGTTGTTTTAAAACTTTTTTTTCACTTAAATAAAAGTAAACAATGCTGCAAGGTTAAATTAAAAGAATGTATGTACGTGCTCAATCGTCAAAAAATAGCCTACGTGACCTCAGTCAGCTGGACCCAAAAAGACAATTGTAACATTTATACTTGCCCACCGTGCTTCAAACAATTCTTATCATTATTATTATTATCACTGATCCTTTTTTGTTCCTTTTCTGTGAGACAAACCAAACGAAAAATCCCCGTGCACTGGCACAAAGACTACTCCGAAATGGAGTTATTTCCGATATTATAAAGAGCCGGCGGTCAGTTCTTTGTGGCGGTCCGTTTTCCAGAAAATCACATTTCGAAAATGCTTTGCTCATCTGGAGGATTAACTTGAACCCGCCATTATCTCGAATGCACATCTCGCAAAAGGATAATTGACTTCCTTCGGGCCTCTTTTTTGATTTATATGAAAGAATAATATATTGATATATTCACGGTGAATTTAGTTCGTGATTGGAGGGGTATTATGGCGGGCAAACATTATCATCGGAGCCTTTAGTTCGATCTCTCTATTACAGGTGGTAAGGGGTAAATGAAATTACGTGCGACCAATAGCCAGCTGGCATGGATTTGTTTGCGACAAACATGTGGGATTCCTGCACAATAGCCGATTATCTACGTTATCGGCGATTGCACGGTCTTGCATTGCACTAAAGTAAACTTGCTGGTTAAATCAGGTTTCCCATGGCGATGGCATTAAGGATCCGTTAATTATGCCACCAAATCCCCTTCGCAACAAAAGTCGAAATAAACAAATTATTTGCTCGCCCCACAAATCTCGTCTAAGCTGGTATTTGGTGACGGTATCATTTTCTCAAATGAGAATCGGTCTCGAGAAAGTTTCAGTCTTAATTGAGAGTCGAAGGCGGACTTCAAAGATCAGCGTCGAATTTAAATATTGCCTTTTTCCCGGCCTGAGTTGCTTTCCCGACCTTTTAATTGAAATCCTAATGCGTATTTAAGTTTTTGCGAGCACGATGCTCTCTCTCCCGGTTGGAAAGTTACTTGCTTCGGGGTTCATTTGCATTTAATAATGTTTAGAGCGGGAAAAGTTGTCCTCCACACTAGGAGAAGAATGTCTCATGCAACGGGAATATGTTTGATGCTCGATGCACGCCAGTATACTTTTACAAAGTATAACGCACCATTGGAAAGAAAAAAGCTGTCTCGAAATGCAGTTAAAAACAAAATGGTAGCCATAAAAAAAAAACAAAAGTTGATAAAAGCTGTAAAACTGAAAACGTTATACCTCAGAAGGAATGGTTTTACAGATTTTGAGTGTCTTCTAAAACAAATATTTTGTTGAAAATGCATCATTTTGTTTATTTTAGCATTACTCAAAAACCTGTCCTTTTCATATTTCCCCGCTCTCGCCATTATTTCACAAATATATTTATATACAAAGTGTTTCAAAAAGATGCTGACAAACTAGGGCGCTATAGAGTCATCCAACTTTTGCTTATAAATCTCTAGCCGCAAATGCACCGTTTTTGAGATACAGGGTCTCAAAGAAATATTTTTTATGAGCTTTTGGATTATACAGGGTGATTCACGTTATCCGACAATGAAGATTATGGCTAAACTTTTAGATTTTAAAAAAGTTTTGTATATGGAATGGTGTATTATATATATACAATGTATTACAGTGGGAATGATGACCCGCAACATTACAACGGAGTTGCAATTATAATAGATAACAAAAATAATAAGTCTGTCAAATCATTTGTACCACTATCAGATAGAGTCGCACTATTACAACTAAAAGCCCATCCTAGAGATATCAATATTGTCCAGGTATACGCCCCCACAACAGAAAGCCATGAAAATGACATACTCAGGTTCTCTTTAGAAATCAAACAGTTGTTGAAGTTGACAAAAAAGAATGAAGTCAATATCATTATGGGAGATCTTAATGCCAAAGTAGGAGAAGGGAGAGTGGATGGCATAATTGGAAATTGGGTGAAAGAAACGAACGAGGCGATCTATTGGTGGAATTCTGCCAAGAAGAAAATTTTGTTGTGACAAATACGTGTTTCAAATTGCCAAAGCGAAGGCTATACACATGGAAGTCCCCCGGAGACACTAAGACTAACATAATTAGAAATCAAATTGATTACATATTAATTGATAAACGCTACAGAAATGGGATAAGTGATGTGAGAACGTACCCTGGAGCCGATGTCGGATCCGATCATAACCCTGTCGTGGGAACAATATTCATAAGACTAAAGAAGATCAAGCATCATATACAACGAAGACCCGATTTCGAAAAGCTTAAACATCCAGAAATCTGTACAGAAAGCACTGAACAACTAAACGTAGCAATTAAAAGAACAATAACGCAACAAGAACAACCGATAGAAGAATCATGGAGTTCTCTAGAACACGCAATTAACCAAATACAAACAGAAAAACTTAGTAAAGAACCAACAGCAGCAAAGAAACCCTGGATGAGCAATGAAATTCTAGACCTAATGGAAACTCGCAGGAAATATAAGAACATAAACATCGACAAATATAAAGAAACCCAAACCAACATTCAAAAATTAATCAGACACGCAAAGGAGAAGTGGATGAACGATCGATGTCAAGAATTAGAAGAACTACAAAAGAAACACGACCAGTTTAATATATACAAAAAAGTTAAAGAAATCACAGGAATAAGAAGGAAAGCCTAACAAACCAACTTCCTTAAAACAGAAAACAGTGAAATAATTACAGACCAGGAAGAAATGAAAGAAGAGTGGTCAGGATATATTCGAGAAATGTTTGATGATGAAAGGATAGAACCGGAACTAGAACGCGACAATGATTTGACATTAAATATCTTACCATCCGAAGTAAACGCAGCAATAAAAACAGCTAAAAGTGGAAAAGCTGCAGGACCAGACAATGTATACACAGAAATGCTAAAATTGCTGGACCAGGAAAATCTCCAACGACTCACCGACCTCTTTAATAAAATCTACAGTTCAGGAACGTACCCCCGTGATTGCCTCAAGTCAGTGTTCATACCGATTCCCAAGAAAAACACATCAAGAAAGTGCTCCGATTTCAGATTAATTAGCTTAATGAGCAATACTTTGAAAATTATGTTAAAAATATTACATCGACGTATCTACTTGAAATGCGAACAAAATATAAGCCCCGAACAATTTGGGTTTAGATTAGGACTGGGAACACGGGAAGCACTTTTCGGATTAACGGTTTTACTCGAAAAGTGTAGAGACCAAAGAAAAGACGTGTATTTGTGTTTCATTGACTACGAAAAGGCGTTCGATCGCATCAAGCATCCAACACTGTTACAACTGCTCCAAAAACAGGGTCTAGACTACGAAGACATAAGGCTTATAAAAAATTTATATTGGGAACAGAGGGGGTTTGTTCGGTTTGGTGACACCGTGTCGTCAGAGATACCGATAAGAAGGGGAGTACGACAGGGCTGTGTTCTCTCACCTCTTTTATTTAACATTTACTCCGAGTGCATATTTCAGCAAGCGTTGGAGGACTGTGAAATTGGCATAAAGGTGAACGGTAAAATACTTAACAACATACGCTACGCAGATGACACTGTCATCTTCGCAGACACTTCAGAAGGCTTACAGGAGCTGGTAGACAAGATTGTGAAATCAGGTGACCAACACGGCCTGAAAATAAATACAGCAAAAACCAAAACGATGGTCGTCAGCAGAAATCAAAATCTACAAGCCAATATACGAATATATGGTACTCCAATAGAAGAAGTGAGAAAATTCAGGTATCTCGGTTGCTGGGTTACCCAAAACCTGGATCCAGAGACCGAAATTCGAGCTCGAATTGAAAACGCAAGAGCCACGTTCGTGAGAATGAAGACATTTCTAACGAATACCACCCTGTCGCTCGATGCTCGATACCGTTTCGTGAAGTCATATATTTATTCTGTCCTCTTGTATGGCACGGAATCCTGGACAATGGGAAAGAGGATGATGCAGCGATTGGAGGCATTTGAAATATGGATCTTCCGCAGACTTTTGAAGATACCATGGACCCGAAGAATAACAAATGAAAATGTTATAAGAATGATGGGAACAGACAGGGAACTTTTACGACATGTGAAACAGCGCAAAACTGGTTATCTGGGACATGTATACAGAGGAGAAAAATATCAACTTTTGAGACTGCTTATGGAAGGAAAGATAGAAGGCCGAAGAGGACTCGGAAGACGAAAATGCTCATGGCTTAAAAATATAAGAGAGTGGACAGGATTAGACACATGCACCCTATTGAGAGCAGCAAGAAATAGAGAGGAGTTTGCTGGTATTGTCGCCAACCTTCAGTAATGAAAAAGGCACTTGAAGAAGAAGAAGAGATATGGAATGGATGGGGGTCTATTGGAAGTATATTTTAAAATTATTGTCATTGTATACAGGTGGTCTCAAAAGTATAAAATTGATTAAAGTTGATTTTTTTTAAATGAGACACCTTGTATGTTAATGTATTTTCGGTACCTACGGACAAAAGTAAAGGTAGTTATGGCATCAAAACCGTACCGTTCTTCAGATATTCGTAATTTTGTGAAAATGCAGCATCAAATTTAATGTTTAAAATTTCAGCCCTTGGTTTCTTTTCAACCACCGAAATTGGCTGGTGGGCTACTAATACATTGAATTTTTTGCGGTATATATTAAATATTAACTACTGTGTACCAAATGTAAAAAAATTAACACTAAATTATTGCAAACTTCAAACAGTAAAAACTCGTTTAATTTAAATTAGACACCCTGTATTTTATAGTATTATTAGATGCAGAATTTAGTTTCCTATCAAAACTATTAAACATTCCTATAGCTTGGTCTTTGCGTTTTCTTGGAAAATTGATTTTTTTCTGAATTTGAGCTGACATAAACGAATTAAGTAATCTACTTTACTTGTTACAATACCTGATTTTGAGAAAGAAAAATTTATTATCATTAGTACTGGGTGTTCACTAGAAAACTTCATTTAGGAGGCTATAAAATTTTGACAGAAAAGGATGGCATAATGAAAGTAAATGGACTTTTGTTTCTGCATTCTTTTCCTTTGACATTTCACAACCAACTAGACGAAGTTTTCTAATGTACACCCCGTATTTGTCAGATATTAATTTATAAGTTACAAAATTATGAGCATGAAGATTATTTAGCAGTCATCTGAATGTTAAAGTGTCTTTATTTAGCATAAAATATCAAATAAAACAATAAAACATTATATTACAAGAGTACAAAAAATTAAGTGCAACAATAGTGGCAATTTGAAATACAATAAATAACAAGTCAACATAAGAGTAAAACAAACAAAAACAAACAGTTATAAAATTTGTTCAAAATGACGACCGTCTGATTCTAAACACAAACGTATTCTGTTTTTAAAGCCTTCACTCACATTGCGTAACATATAGGGAGTTATACTTCTGAACGCCTCTCTGATTCGTTCCTTCATATTTTCTTTTGTGGTTGGTGGCGTATTATACACGATTCCTTCCACATATCCCCATAAAAAGAAATCGGGAGGCGTTATGTCAGGGGACCTTGGTGGCCAATGTTGTGCTCCATTCATTCCATTCCATCGATTTTGGAAACGAACATTTACGAACTCCCGAATTTCACGATGATAATGAGCAGGTGACCCATCCATTTGCAGCCACGTGGTTATTCTTATATCTAGAGGAACTTCTTCCAGTAAAATTGCTCAAAAAATTTAGAAACGACATTCCGTTTAAATGTTCGTCAAAAAAATAAGGTCCAATAACATACTCTCCCATTATGCCCCCACATACATTTACTGACCACCTATGTTAGTTATTAATAACTCTAAATTCATGGGGGTTAAAATCAGAATAATAATGAAAATTGTGTCGGTTAAAAGAACCATCGTAATGATAAGTACACTCATCACTAAATAGAACTGATTCAAAAAAATCTTCTTGTTCTCCAACTTTTTCTAACACCCACATACAAAAGTCCACTCGTTGGCCAAAATCGTTATCGGAGAGTTTTTGATGTAGTTGTATCTTATAATCGTGATATTTATGTTTTTGAAGAATCCTTGATACGCTTGCTTGGCTAATATTTAAGTTTTGTGCAATTTCTCGTTGTCCGACATGGGGATTTTCAACTACAGAGCCAATAACGGCTAATTCAGTTTCTTGGTTTTCTGTAACTGGTCTCGTTTTGGCAGTCGTTTCATACTGAACACTACCAGTTTGCCTAAATTGAACCAACAGTCTTTCAAAAACGGCTCTATTCGGTCGAGTTCGGTTAGGAAACCTTTCAGCATAAACTTTAAATTAATATGTGACAACTAGAAATGACAATAAATTTTGCTTTGTCAAAATCAGGTAACACCTGAACCGACCTGAACAGGTAAATTAGATTACTACATTCGTTTATGTCAGCGCAAATTCAGAAAAAATCAATTTTCCAAGAAAATGCAACGACCAAGCTGTAGGAATGTTTAATAGTTTTGATAGGAAACTAAATCCTGCATCTAATGATACTATAAAATACAGGGTGTCTAATTTAAATTAAACGAGTTATTACTGTTTGAAGTGTGCAATAATTTAGTGTTCACTTTTTTACATTTGGTACACAGTAGGACACAAAGAAACCAAGTGCTGAGATTTTAAACATTTAATTTGATGCTGCATTTTCACAAAATCACGAATATCTGAAGAACGGTACGGTTTTGATGCCATAACTACCTTTACTTTTGTCTGTAGGTACCGAAAATACATTAATATATAAGGTGTCTCATGTAAAAAAATTCAACTTTAATCAATTTTATACTTTTGGGGACCACCTGTATACAATGACAATAATTTTAAAATGTACTTCCAATAGACCCTCATCAATTACATATACAAAACTTTTTTAAAAACTAAAAGTTTAGCCATAATCTTCCGTGTCGAATAACGTGAATCACCCTGTATAACACATATCAACACATTTTGTACACGTTTTCCCATTGATTGGATGTACTTTATCAGTGTTAAAAAGCGCAATAGTTATGTGCCAGTGGCGTAGGTTTTGAAGTCGCCTGGAATAATTGTCGTACCTCTAACGTCTACGCCACTGAAAAAAAAGCAATTCGGAAGCATTTTGTGAAGGGAAAATATTTTCTACACGAAAGAGGTACTCTTAATAAAAGCGCCATTGTGCGCCGTTTTTTAATTAAATGTTATTTTATGATGAAAAACATGGCTAAAATAGCAAAACTTATCACTTATAATTTTTATTGATTATCACATAAAAATTTATAAACAAATCTACGCTTTAAAATTAGTTTTTTACTTGCATAACTAGTACTGAGATGTCAATGTCAAAACTATTTCTTTGACACCCTGTATCTCAAAAGCGGTGCGTCTGCAGATAGAGGTTTCTCAGCAAAATTAGATGACTTGACGTTTTCTATAACCTTCCAAAGTTTGTCAGCACCTTGCTGAAACACCCCCTATAACTTTCCCCATTGAACCACCTTCATAGGTTTTATATTTTCCGAGTTTCTACTATACACGTGGTCCCAAATTTGACCACACTATATATTGGGCTGTGATCCGTAGATTCTATGAGCGAAAATCTGAGCGGTCACCGTAGAAAAGAGCGGGACACTTTTGTTAGCTAATGGGAGTGAATTCAACTATAGAAACTAAGTAATTATTTTAACTGATTTTGCTCCCAATATTTACCTGAATTTTTCCTTAAACTTCAAATTTTCATTTTTCATTGCTTTAAGTCATTGTGGTCTTAATTCTAACCTGAATTTTTCCACCAACTCCAATTTTATATTATTAAACATTTTGAACAATTTTTAACCGAATTTGGCCTCAATCTTAACCGGAATATTTCTAGAAACCTTAATTTGCACTTTTAATTGTTTTGAGTCATAGTTTGATCTTAAACCTAGCTTAATTTTTTTCAGAAACCCAACATTTGCAACAATAAATATTTTGAGTCATTCTTAGGCACTTTTAAAGCAATTTTGGCCTAAATTTTCACCTGCATTTTTTACCTAAACTTTAAATTTGCTCTTTTCATTGTTTTGAGTCATTGTTAACGGAATTTGATTCTAACTCTGACCTGAATATTTTCACAACCGCGTTGAGTAATTTCTAACCGATTTTCGCCCCAATTTAAACATAAATTTTCCCAAAAACTTTAATTTTAATTTTTAATTGTTTTGACACAGTTTGATGTCCACAGCTTAATTGTAAACCTGGCTTTTTTCAGAAATTTGCTTTATTAAATGTGTTGTAATTTTTAGACACCTAAAATAATTTTTAACCTATTTTCGTCCTTTTTCAAGTTTTGTTTTTTGCAAAAAATTTTATATTTGCAGTTTTATTTGCTTTGAGGAATTATTAAAGAATTTTGATTCTAGTTTTAAACTGATTTTTTACCTAAATTTTAAGTTAGCATTCGTAACTATTTTGAGTTATTTTTAGAAACTTAAAATAATTTTTAACCGTTTTTGGCCCAAATTTGAACCTTAATTTTTGCATAAACTGTAAATTTGCATTTTTTATTGCTTTGAGGAATTATTAATAGATTTTGATTCTAATTTTATACTAAATTTTTTCACCAACTGCACCAACTAGTTAATAACGCCAAATTTGAATTATTAACTATTATGAGTCATTTGTATGAGTTTTGGCCCAAAGTTTATGCAAACACCTGAACTTTTTGCATAAACTTTAAATTTGCATTTTTTATTGCTTTGAGTCATTGTTAACGAATTTTGTTTCTAGTTCTAACCCGAGTTTTACACAAATACCAAATTTGCATCAATAAGTGTTTTGAGTAATTTTTAACCACTTTTGGCCCCAAACTTGACCTGAATTTTCCCAAAAAATTTTAATTTGTTTTTTAAATTTTTTGAGTCATACTTTGATCTCAAACCTAACCTGATTTTGAAGGATTTTGATCCTAAGTATAAGTTGAATTCTTTCCACAAACTTAAAATTTACATTAATAATTGCCTTTGAGTCATTTTTAACCGATTTCGGCCCCAATCTTAATTTGAATTTTCCCAAAAACCTTTAATTTGCTTTTTTTAATTGTTTTGAGACATAGTTTAATCTTATACCTAACCTTATTTTTCCAAAACCTCCAAACTTGTATAACTAACTATTTTGAATCATTTCTTAAATAATTTTTAACTAAATTCGTGTTTTTTATTGTTTTAAGTCGTATTTTTTATCTTAAACCTAATCTAATTTTTTTTTCAGAAATTCAAAATTTCCATGATTAAATGTTTTGAATCATTTTTAGAAACTGAGAATAATTTTTGACGGATTTTGTCAAATTTAACTTAAAAAAAGATTTAAGTCATTTTTAATCGATTTTGGTCCCAATCTTACCCTGAATGTTGTCAAACACTTTTAAATAAATTTGTATTTTTAATTGTTTTGAGACGTAGTTTGATCTTAAACCTTAGCTGACTTTTTTTTTTAGAAACTCCAAGTTTGCAATATTAACAATTTTGAGTCATTTTAAAACACTTAAATGATTTTGAAACGATTTCGGCTCCAATTTTAACCTGAATTTTTGCAGAAACTTTAAATTTGCATTTTTGTTGGCTTTGAGTCATTGATAAAGGATTTTGATCCTAAGTATATGCGGAATTTTTTCACAAACTTAAAATTTATATTAATAAATGCTTTGAGTCAATTTTAACGGACTTCGGTCCCAATCTTAACTTGAATTTTCGCAAAAACCTTTAATTTGCATATTTTAATTGTTTTGAGACATAGTTTAATCTTACACTTAACCTTATTTTTCCAAATTTCCAAACTTGTATAACTAACTATTTTGAATCATTTTTAGAAACTGAGATAAATTTTTGACGGATTTTGGCCTCAATTTTAAATGATATTTTCCATAAACTTTGAATATGTATTTTTTAATTGCCTTGAGTCATTCCTAAAGGATTTTGATTTTATATCTAATTTGAATTTTTCCAGAAACCCCAAATTTACATTATTAAAAGTTTTAAGTCATTTTTAGAAACCAAAAATAATTTTTAATCAATTTTGGCCCCAATTTTAACCTGATATTTTCCATAAACTTTAAATTTGTAATTTTTAGGGCTTTGAGTCATTGTTAAAGGATTTTGATTCTACCTCTAATCTGAATTTTTCCAGAAACTCCAAATTTAACTTAAAAACATATTTGAGTAATTTTTAATCTATTTTGGTCCCAATCTTACCCTGAATGTTCTCAAACACTTTTAAATAAATTTGTATTTTTAATTGTTTTGAGACGTAGTTTGATCTTAAACCTTAGCTGACTTTTTTTTTTCAGAAACTCCTAGTTTGCAATATTAAATATTTTGAGTCATTTTAAAACACTTAAATGATTTTGAAACGATTTCGGCTCCAATTTTAACATGAATTTTTGCAGAAACTTTAAATTTGCATTTTTTTTGGCTTTAGTCATCTTTAAAACCCCTTGTTTACCTTATTAAATATTTTGAGTAATTTTTAACCAATTTTGTCTCCAATCTTAACCTAAATTTACCCAAAAAACTTTAATTTGCATTTTTAATTGTTTTGAAACATAGTTTGATCTTAAGCAGAACCTGACTTTTTTGTTAAATTCCAAATTTGCATTACTAAATGTTTTGAGTCATTTCTAGACACTTAAATAAGTTTTAACAGATTTTGGCCCCAGCTCGAACGTGGAATTTTGCATAATTTTAAATGCATTTTTCAATGTTTTGAGTTATTGCAACAAGATTTTGATCCTAATTCTAAACTAATTTTTTCACAAATTCCAATTTTGCATTAATAGATATCTTTTTAGACATTTAAAGTAATTTTTAAACGAATTTGGCCCCAATTTTAACCTAAATTTTTTCATAAAGTAAAAATTTTTATTTCTTGTTGTTTTGAGGCCACTTTAGGCCACTTTGATCCTAATTTTAACCAAAATTTTTCCAAAAACCCCATATTTAGATTGTAAAACGATTTGATTCCCTTTTAACCGATCCTGGCCTAGATTTTCACCTAACTTTCCCCAAAAACTTTTAATATTTGCATTTTTGATTGTCTTGAATCATAGTTTGATTTTAAAACTAAACTGATTTTTTTTTTCACAAATTCCGAATTTGCTTTCATAAGTGCTCTTAGTCATTTTTAGACACTTAAGTAAAAAACTTTAGTTTGCATTTTTACTTATTTTTAAATCTTAACTCAATTTTTTCAGAAACTTCAAATTTGTATTATTAAATGTATTGAGTCATTTCCAGACACTTTTAAAATGCGAGATATTAAAGAAAAACAGTTATGGAACTAATTTCTCTCGTAATACATTTGCTACGTTCATAGGACACTAGAATCGTCGCGTTTCTATCGAAAAGTGCGTAAAAAAAATCAAAATGATCAAAGTGGGGATAATTTCTTCTTTTTATATAGTTTTCAATTTTGACAGCCTATAATTTTAGAACGAGTGGCCGATTGCAGTAAGTCCAACAATTGTTTTGCTCCTATCCAATTTTGTTTTCCCTACCACAAACTAATAGTTTCGTAAATAGAACTTTTCGAAAGGCTAATTTTCGGGCACTTTTAAAATGCACTTTTGAGACATTAAAAAAACAGTTATGGTACCAATTTTATTCGTTGTAAGTTTTACACAAACACCAGATTTGCATCAATAAGTGTTTTGAGTAATTTTTAACCACTTTTGGTTTGAGTCATAGTTTCATCTCAAACCTAACCTGATTTTTTCAAAAGCTCCAATTTTGCATTACTAACTCTTTTCAATTATTTTTAGGCACTTAAATTATTTTTAATCCATTTTGGTCACAACTTTAACCCGAATTTTTGCATAAACACTAAATTTGCATTTTTTATTGCTTTGAGTCATTGATAAAGGATTTTGATCCTAAGTATATGCGGAATTTTTTCACAAACTTAAAATTTATATTAATAAATGCTTTGAGTCAATTTTAGCGGACTTCGGTCCCAATCTTAACTTGAATTTTCCCAAAAACCTTTAATTTGCATATTTTAATTATTTTGAGACATAGTTTAATCCTATACCTAACCTTATTTTTCCAAATTTCCAAACTTGTATAACTAACTATTTTGAATCATTTCTTAAATAATTTTTAACTAAATTCGTGTTTTTTATTGTTTTAAGTCGTATTTTTTTATCTTAAACTTAATCTAATTTTTTTTCAGAAATTCAAAATTTACATGATTACATGTTTTGAATCATTTTTAGAAACTGAGAATAATTTTTGACGGATTTTGGCCCCAATTTTAAATGATATTTTCCATAAACTTTGAATATGTATTTTTTATTGCCTTGAGACATTCCTAAAGGATTTTGATTTTATATCTAATTTGAATTTTTCCAGAAACCCCAAATTTACATTATTAAAAGTTTTAAGTCATTTTTAGAAACCAAAAATAATTTTTAAAAAATTTTGGCCCCAATTTTAACCTGATATTTTCCATAAACTTTAAATTTGTAATTTTTAGGGCTTTGAGTCATTGTTAAAGGATTTTGATTCTACTTCTAATCTGAATTTTTCCAGAAACTCCAAATTTAACTTAAAAAAAGATTTAAGTCATTTTTAATCGATTTTGGTCCCAATCTTACCCTGAATGTTCTCAAACACTTTTAAATAAATTTGTATTTTTAATTGTTTTGAGACGTAGTTTGATCTTAAACCTTAGCTGACTTTTTTTTTCAGAAACTACAAGTTTGCAATATTAAATATTTTGAGTCATTTTAAAACACCTAAATGATTTTGAAACGATTTCGGCTCCAATTTTAACCTGAATTTTTGCAGAAACGTTAAATTTGCATTTTTGTTGGCTTTAGTCATTTTTAAAAGGTTTTGATGCTATTTCTAATTTGAAATTTACCAGAAACCCCTTGTTTACCTTATTAAATACTTTGAGTAATTTTTAACCAATTTTGTCTCCAATCTTAACCTAAATTTACCCAAAAAACTTTAATTTGCATTTTTAATTGTTTTGAATCATAGTTTGATCTTAAACAGAACCTGACTTTTTTGTTAAATTCCAAATTTGCATTACTAAATGTTTTGAGTTATTTCTAGACACTTAAATAAGTTTTAACAGATTTTGGCCCCAGCTCGAACCTGGAATTTTGCATAATTTTAAATGCATTTTTCAATGTTTTGAGTTATTGCAACAAGATTTTGATCCTAATTCTAAACTAATTTTTTCACAAATTCCAATTTTGCATTAATAGATATCTTTTTAGACATTTAAAGTAATTTTTAAACGAATTTAGCCCCAATTTTAACCTAATTTTTTTCGTAAAGTTAAAATTTTTATTTCTTGTTGTTTTGAGTCCATATTAGGCCACTTTGATCCTAATTTTAACCAAAATTTTTCCAAAAACCCCATATTTAGATTGTAAAATGATCTGATTCCCTTTTAACCGATCTTGGCCTCAATTTTCACCTAACTATCCCCAAAAACTTTTAATATTTGCATTTTTAATTGTCTTGAATCATAGTTTGATTTTAAAACTAAACTGATTTTTTTTCACAAATTTCGAATTTCCCTTCATAAATGCTCTTAGTAATTTATAGACACTTAAGTAATTTTAACCGATATTGGCCCCAATCTTAACCCGAATTTTCCCACAAACTATATATGTTGCATTTCTCATTGCGTTGTGTAAGTGTTAACGGAGTTTGATCCCAATTCTAACCTGATTTTTTTCACAAAACTCTAAATTTACACTTTTAAATGCTTTGAGTGGTTTTTAAGCAATTTTGGTCCCTATCTTAACCTAAGTTTTCAAAAAAACCTTTAGTTTGCATTTTTACTTATTTTTAAATCTTAACTCAATTTTTTCAGAAACTTCAAATTTGTATTATTAAATGTTTTGAGTCATTTCCAGACACTTTTAAAATGCGAGATATTAAAAAAAAAACAGTTATGGAACTAATTTCTCTCGTAATAGATTTGCTACGTTCATAGGACACTAGAATCGTCGCATTTCTATCAAAAGGTGCGTAAAAAAATCAAAATGATTAAAGTGGGGATAATTTCTTCTTTTTATATAGTTTCCAATTTTGACAGCCTATAATTTTAGAACGAGTAGCCGATTGGAGTAAGTCCAACAAATTTTTTGCTCCTATCCATGTTTCTTTTCCCTACCACAAACTAATAGTTTCGTAAATAGAACTTTTCGAAAGGCTAATTTTCGGGCACTTTTAAAATGCACTTTTGAGACATTAAAAAAACAGTTATGGTACCAATTTTATTCGTTGTAAGTTTTACACAAACACCAAATTTGCATCAATAAGTGTTTTGAGTAATTTTTAACCACTTTTGGCCCCAATCTTGAACTGAATTTTTCCAAAAAATTTTAATTTGCATTTTTTTGTTTTTTGAGTCATAGTTACATCTCAAACCTAACCTGATTTTTTCAAAAGCTCCAATTTTGCATTACTAACTCTTTTCAATTATTTTTAGGCACTTAAATAATTTTTAATCCATTTTGGTCACGACTTTAATCCGAATTTTTGCATAAACACTAAATTTGCATTTTTTATTGCTTTGAGTCATTGATAAAGGATTTTGATCCTAAGTATATGCGGAATTTTTTCACAAACTTAAAATGTATATTAATAAATGCTTTGAGTCAATTTTAACGGACTTCGGTCCCAATCTTAACTTGAATTTTCCCAAAAACCTTTAATTTGCATATTTTAATTGTTTTGAGACATAGTTTAATCTTATACCTAACCTTATTTTTCCAAATTTCCAAACTTGTATAACTAACTATTTTGAATCATTTCTTAAATAATTTTTATCTAAATTCGTGTTTTTTATTGTTTGAAGTCGTATTTTTTATCTTAAACCTAATCTAATTTTTTTTCAGAAATTAAAAATTTACATTATTACATGTTTTGAATCATTTTTAGAAACTGAGAATAATTTTTGACGGATTTTGGCCCCAATTTTAAATGATATTTTCCATAAACTTTGAATATGTATTTTTTATTGCCTTGAGACATTCCTAAAGGATTTTGATTTTATATCTAATTTGAATTTTTCCAGAAACCCCAAATTTACATTATTAAAAGTTTTAAGTCATTTTTAGAGACCAAAAATAATTTTTAATAAATTTTGGCCCCAATTGTAACCTGATATTTTCCATAAACTTTAAATTTGTAATTTTTAGGGCTTTGAGTCATTGTTAAAGGATTTTGATTCTACCTCTAATCTGAATTTTTCCAGAAACTCCAAATTTAACTTAAAAACATATTTGAGTAATTTTTAATCTATTTTGGTCCCACTCTTACCCTGAATGTTCTCAAACACTTTTAAATAAATTTGTATTTTTAATTGTTTTGAGACGTAGTTTGATCTTAAACCTTAGCTGACTTTTTTTTTTCAGAAACTCCAAGTTTGCAATATTAAATATTTTGAGTCATTTTAAAACACTTAAATGATTTTGAAACGATTTCGGCTCCAATTTTAACCTGAATTTTTGCAGAAACTTTAAATTTGCATTTTTTTTTGGCTTTAGTCATTTTTAAAACCCCTTGTTTACCTTATTAAATATTTTGAGTAATTTTTAACCAATTTTGTCTCCATTCTTAACCTAAATTTACCCAAAAAACTTTAATTTGCATTTTTAATTGTTTTGAATCATAGTTTGATCTTAAACAGAACCTGACTTTTTTGTTAAATTCCAAATTTGCATTACTAAATGTTTTGACTCATTTCTAGACACTTAAATAAGTTTTAACAGATTTTGACCCCAGCTCGAACCTGGAATTTTGCATAATTTTCAATGCATTTTTCAATGTTTTGGGTTATTGTAATGAGATTTTGATCCTAATTCTAAACTAATTTTTTCACAAATTCCAATTTTGCATTAATAGATGTCTTTTTAGACATTTAAAGTAATTTTTAAACGAATTTGGCCCCAATTTTAACCTAATTTTTTTCATAAAGTTAAAATTTTTATTTCTTGTTGTTTTGAGTCCTTATTAGGCCACTTTGATCCTAATTTTAACCAAAATTTTTCCAAAAACCCCATATTTAGATTGTAAAATGATTTGATTCCCTTTTAACCGATCCTGGCCTCAATTTTCACCTAACTATCCCCAAAAACTTTTAATATTTGCATTTTTAATTGTCTTGAATCATAGTTTGATTTTAAAACTAAACTGATTTTTTTTTCACAAATTCCGAATTTGCCTTCATAAATGCTCTTAGTCATTTATAGACACTTAAGTAATTTTAACCGATATTGGCCCCAATCTTAACCCGAATTTTCCCACAAACTTTATATGTTGCATTTCTCATTGCGTTGTGTAAGTGTTAACGGAGTTTGATCCCAATTCTAACCTGATTTTTTTCACAAAACTCTAAATTTACACTTTTAAATGCTTTTAGTGGTTTTTAAGCAATTTTGGTCCCTATCTTAACCTAAGTTTTCAAAAAAACCGTTAGTTTGCATTTTTACTTATTTTTAAATCTTAACTCAATTTTTTCAGAAACTTCAAATTTGTATTATTAAATGTTTTGAGTCATTTCCAGACACTTTTAAAATGCGAGATATTAAAAAAAAACAGTTATGGAACTAATTTCTCTCGTAATACATTTGCTACGTTCATAGGACACTAGAATCGTCGCATTTCTATCAAAAAGTGCGTAAAAAAATCAAAATGATCAAAGTGGGGATAATTTCTTCTTTTTATATAGTTTCCAATTTTGACAGCCTATAATTTTAGAACGAGTAGCCGATTGGAGTAAGTCCAACAATTTTTTTGCTCCTATCCATGTTTCTTTTCCCTACCACAAACTAATAGTTTCGTAAATAGAACTTTTCGAAGGGCTAATTTTTGGGCACTTTTAAAATGCACTTTTGAGACATTAAAAAAACAGTATGGTACCAATTTTATTCGTTGTAAGTTTTACACAAATACCAAATTTGCATCAATAAGTGTTTTGAGTAATTTTTAACCACTTTTGGCCCCAATCTTGACCTGAATTTTTCCAAAAAATTTTAATTTGCATTTTTTTGTTTTTTGAGTCATAGTTTTATCTCAAACCTAACCTGATTTTTTCAAAAGCTCCAATTTTGCATTACTAACTCTTTTCAATTATTTTTAGGCACTTAAATAATTTTTAATCCATTTTGGTCACAACTTTAACCCGAATTTTTGCATAAACACTAAATTTGCATTTTTATTGCTTTGAGTCATTGATAAAGGATTTTGATCCTAAGTATATGCGGAATTTTTTCACAAACTTAAAATTTATATTAATAAATGCTTTGAGTCAATTTTAACGGACTTCGGTCCCAATCTTAACTTGAATTTTCCCAAAAACCTTTAATTTGCATATTTTAATTGTTTTGAGACATAGTTTAATCTTATTTTAACTTTATTTTTCCAAAATCTTCAAATTTGTATAACTAACTATTTTGAATTATTTCTTAAATAATTTTTAACTAAATTCGTGTTTTTTATTGTTTTAAGTCGTATTTTTTTATCTTAAATTTAATCTAATTTTTTTTCAGAAATTCTAAATTTACACGATTAAATGTTTTGAGTCATTTTTAGAGAATGAGAATAATTTTTAATCAATTTTAGCCCCAATTTTAACCTGATATTTTCCATAAACTTTAAATTTGTAATTTTTATGGCTTTGAGTCATTATTAAAGGATTTTGATTCTACTTCTAATCTAAATTTTTCCAGAAACTCCAAATTTAACTTAAAAAAAGATTTGAGTCATTTTTAATCGATTTTGGTCCCAATCTTACCCTGAATGTTCTCAAACACTTTTAAATAAATTTGTATTTTTAATTGTTTTGAGACGTAGTTTGATCTTAAACCTTAGCTGACTTTTTTTTTCAGAAACTCCAAGTTTGCAATATTAAATATTTTGAGTCATTTTAAAACACTTAAATGATTTTGAAACGATTTCGGCTCCAATTTTAACCTGAATTTTTGCAGAAAATTTAAATTTGCATTTTTGTTGGCTTTAGTCATTTTTAAAAGGTTTTGATGCTATTTCTAATTTTAAATTTACCACAAACCCCTTGTTTACCTTATTAAATATTTTGAGTAATTTTTAATCAATTTTGTCTCCAATCTTAACCTAAATTTACCCAAAAAACTTTAATTTGCATTTTTAATTGTTTTGAATCATAGTTTGATCTTAAACAGAACCTGACTTTTTGTTAAATTCCAAATTTGCATTACTAAATGTTTTGAGTCATTTCTAGACACTTAAATAAGTTTTAACAGATTTTGACCCCAGCTCGAACCTGGAATTTTGCATAATTTTAAATGCATTTTTCAATGTTTTGGGTTATTGTAATGAGATTTTGATCCTAATTCTAAACTAATTTTTTCACAAATTCCAATTTTGCATTAATAGATGTCTTTTTAGACATTTAAAGTAATTTTTAAACGAATTTGGCCCCAATTTTAACCTAATTTTTTTCATAAAGTTAAAATTTTTATTTCTTGTTGTTTTGAGTCCTTGTTAGGCCACTTTGATCCTAATTTTAACCAAAATTTTTCCAAAAACCCCATATTTAGATTGTAAAATGATTTGATTCCCTTTTAACCGATCTTGGCCTCAATTTTCACCTAACTATCCCCAAAAACTTTTAATATTTGCATTTTTAATTGTCTTGAATCATAGTTTGATTTTAAAACTAAACTGATTTTTTTTCACAAATATCGAATTTCCCTTCATAAATGCTCTTAGTCATTAGAGACACTTAAGTAATTTTAACCGATATTGGCCCCAATCTTAACCCGAATTTTCCCACAAACTTTATATGTTGCATTTCTCATTGCGTTGTGTAAGTGTTAACGGAGTTTGATCCCAATTCTAACCTGATTTTTTTCACAAAACTCTAAATTTACACTTTTAAATGCTTTTAGTGGTTTTTAAGCAATTTTGGTCCCTATCTTAACCTAAGTTTTCAAAAAAACCGTTAGTTTGCATTTTTACTTATTTTTAAATCTTAACTCAATTTTTTCAGAAACTTCAAATTTGTATTATTAAATGTTTTGAGTCATTTCCAGACACTTTTAAAATGCGAGATATTAAAAAAAAACAGTTATGGAACTAATTTCTCTCGTAATACATTTGCTACGTTCATAGGACACTAGAATCGTCGCATTTCTATCAAAAAGTGCGTAAAAAAATCAAAATGATCAAAGTGGGGATAATTTCTTCTTTTTATATAGTTTCCAATTTTGACAGCCTATAATTTTAGAACGAGTAGCCGATTGGAGTAAGTCCAACAATTTTTTTGCTCCTATCCATGTTTCTTTTCCCTACCACAAACTAATAGTTTCGTAAATAGAACTTTTCGAAGGGCTAATTTTTGGGCACTTTTAAAATGCACTTTTGAGACATTAAAAAAACAGTATGGTACCAATTTTATTCGTTGTAAGTTTTACACAAATACCAAATTTGCATCAATAAGTGTTTTGAGTAATTTTTAACCACTTTTGGCCCCAATCTTGACCTGAATTTTTCCAAAAAATTTTAATTTGCATTTTTTTGTTTTTTGAGTCATAGTTTTATCTCAAACCTAACCTGATTTTTTCAAAAGCTCCAATTTTGCATTACTAACTCTTTTCAATTATTTTTAGGCACTTAAATAATTTTTAATCCATTTTGGTCACAACTTTAACCCGAATTTTTGCATAAACACTAAATTTGCATTTTTATTGCTTTGAGTCATTGATAAAGGATTTTGATCCTAAGTATATGCGGAATTTTTTCACAAACTTAAAATTTATATTAATAAATGCTTTGAGTCAATTTTAACGGACTTCGGTCCCAATCTTAACTTGAATTTTCCCAAAAACCTTTAATTTGCATATTTTAATTGTTTTGAGACATAGTTTAATCTTATTTTAACTTTATTTTTCCAAAATCTTCAAATTTGTATAACTAACTATTTTGAATTATTTCTTAAATAATTTTTAACTAAATTCGTGTTTTTTATTGTTTTAAGTCGTATTTTTTTATCTTAAATTTAATCTAATTTTTTTTCAGAAATTCTAAATTTACACGATTAAATGTTTTGAGTCATTTTTAGAGAATGAGAATAATTTTTAATCAATTTTAGCCCCAATTTTAACCTGATATTTTCCATAAACTTTAAATTTGTAATTTTTATGGCTTTGAGTCATTATTAAAGGATTTTGATTCTACTTCTAATCTAAATTTTTCCAGAAACTCCAAATTTAACTTAAAAAAAGATTTGAGTCATTTTTAATCGATTTTGGTCCCAATCTTACCCTGAATGTTCTCAAACACTTTTAAATAAATTTGTATTTTTAATTGTTTTGAGACGTAGTTTGATCTTAAACCTTAGCTGACTTTTTTTTTCAGAAACTCCAAGTTTGCAATATTAAATATTTTGAGTCATTTTAAAACACTTAAATGATTTTGAAACGATTTCGGCTCCAATTTTAACCTGAATTTTTGCAGAAAATTTAAATTTGCATTTTTGTTGGCTTTAGTCATTTTTAAAAGGTTTTGATGCTATTTCTAATTTTAAATTTACCACAAACCCCTTGTTTACCTTATTAAATATTTTGAGTAATTTTTAATCAATTTTGTCTCCAATCTTAACCTAAATTTACCCAAAAAACTTTAATTTGCATTTTTAATTGTTTTGAATCATAGTTTGATCTTAAACAGAACCTGACTTTTTGTTAAATTCCAAATTTGCATTACTAAATGTTTTGAGTCATTTCTAGACACTTAAATAAGTTTTAACAGATTTTGACCCCAGCTCGAACCTGGAATTTTGCATAATTTTAAATGCATTTTTCAATGTTTTGGGTTATTGTAATGAGATTTTGATCCTAATTCTAAACTAATTTTTTCACAAATTCCAATTTTGCATTAATAGATGTCTTTTTAGACATTTAAAGTAATTTTTAAACGAATTTGGCCCCAATTTTAACCTAATTTTTTTCATAAAGTTAAAATTTGTATTTCTTGTTGTTTTGAGTCCTTGTTAGGCCACTTTGATCCTAATTTTAACCAAAATTTTTCCAAAAACCCCATATTTAGATTGTAAAATGATTTGATTCCCTTTTAACCGATCTTGGCCTCAATTTTCACCTAACTATCCCCAAAAACTTTTAATATTTGCATTTTTAATTGTCTTGAATCATAGTTTGATTTTAAAACTAAACTGATTTTTTTTTCACAAATTCCGAATTTGCCTTCATAAATGCTCTTAGTCATTTATAGACACTTAAGTAATTTTAACCGATATTGGCCCCAATCTTAACCCGAATTTTCCCACAAACTTTATATGTTGCATTTCTCATTGCGTTGTGTAAGTGTTAACGGAGTTTGATCCCAATTCTAACCTGATTTTTTTCACAAAACTCTAAATTTACACTTTTAAATGCTTTTAGTGGTTTTTAAGCAATTTTGGTCCCTATCTTAACCTAAGTTTTCAAAAAAACCGTTAGTTTGCATTTTTACTTATTTTTAAATCTTAACTCAATTTTTTCAGAAACTTCAAATTTGTATTATTAAATGTTTTGAGTCATTTCCAGACACTTTTAAAATGCGAGATATTAAAAAAAAACAGTTATGGAACTAATTTCTCTCGTAATACATTTGCTACGTTCATAGGACACTAGAATCGTCGCATTTCTATCGAAAAGTGCGTAAGAAAAATCAAAATGATCAAAGTGGGGATAATTTCTTCTTTTTATATAGTTTCCAATTTTGACAGCCTATAATTTTAAAACGAGTGGCCGATTGGAGTAAGTACAACAATTTTTTTGCTCCTATCCATGTTTCTTTTCCCTACCACAAACTAATAATTTCGTAAATAGAACTTTTCGAAAGGCTAATTTTCGGGCACTTTTAAAATGCACTTTTGAGACATTAAAAAAACAGTTATGGTACCAATTTTATTCGTTGTAAGTTTTACACAAATACCAAATTTGCATCAATAAGTGTTTTGAGTAATTTTTAACCACTTTTGGCCCCAATCTTGAACTGAATTTTTCCAAAAAATTTTAATTTGCATTTTTTTGTTTTTTGAGTCATAGTTTCATCTCAAAGCTATCCTGATTTTTTCAAAAGCTCCAATTTTGCATTACTAACTCTTTTCAATTATTTTTAGGCACTTAAATAATTTTTAATCCATTTTGGTCACGACTTTAATCCGAATTTTTGCATAAACACTAAATTTGCATTTTTTATTGCTTTGAGTCATTGATAAAGGATTTTGATCCTAAGTATATGCGGAATTTTTTCACAAACTTAAAATGTATATTAATAAATGCTTTGAGTCAATTTGAACCGACTTCGGTCCCAATCTTAATTTGAATTTTCCCAAAAACCTTTAATTTGCATATTTTAATTGTTTTGAGACATAGTTTAATCTTATACCTAACCTTATTTTTCCAAATTTCCAAACTTGTATAACTAACTATTTTGAATCATTTCTTAAATAATTTTTAACTAAATTCGTGTTTTTTATTGTTTTAAATTTTTTTTTCAGAAATTCAAAATTTACATGACTAAATGTTTTGAATCATTTTTAGAAACTGAGAATAATTTTTGACGGATTTTGGCCCCAATTTTACATGATATTTTCCATAAACTTTGAATATGTATTTTTTATTGCCTTGAGACATTCCTAAAGGATTTTGATTTTATATCTAATTTGAATTTTTCCAGAAACCCCAAATTTACATTATTAAAAGTTTTAAGTCATTTTTAGAGACCAAAAATAATTTTTAAAAAATTTTGGCCCCAATTTTAACCTGATATTTTCCATAAACTTTAAATTTGTAATTTTTAGGGCTTTGAGTCATTGTTAAAGGATTTTGATTCTACTTCTAATCTGAATTTTTCCAGAAACTCCAAATTTAACTTAAAAAAAGATTTAAGTCATTTTTAATCGATTTTGGTCCCAATCTTACCCTGAATGTTCTCAAACACTTTTAAATAAATTTGTATTTTTAATTGTTTTGAGACGTAGTTTGATCTTAAACCTTAGCTGACTTTTTTTTTCAGAAACTCCAAGTTTGCAATATTAAATATTTTCAGTCATTTTAAAACACTTAAATGATTTTGAAACGATTTCGGCTCCAATTTTAACCTGAATTTTTGCAGAAAATTTAAATTTGCATTTTTGTTGGCTTTAGTCATTTTTAAAACCCCTTGTTTACCTTATTAAATATTTTGAGTAATTTTTAACCAATTTTGTCTCCAATCTTAACCTAAATTTACCCAAAAAACTTTAATTTGCATTTTTAATTGTTTTGAATCATAGTTTGATCTTAAACAGAACCTGACTTTTTTGTTAAATTCCAAATTTGCATTACTAAATGTTTTGAGTCATTTCTAGACACTTAAATAAGTTTTAACAGATTTTGGCCCCAGCTCGAACCTGGAATTTTGCATAATTTTAAATGCATTTTTCAATGTTTTGAGTTATTGCAACAAGATTTTGATCCTAATTCTAAACTAATTTTTTCACAAATTCCAATTTTGCATTAATAGATATCTTTTTAGACATTTAAAGTAATTTTTAAACGAATTTAGCCCCAATTTTAACCTAATTTTTTTCATAAAGTTAAAATTTTTATTTCTTGTTGTTTTGAGGCCTTATTAGGCCACTTTGATCCTAATTTTAACCAAAATTTTTCCAAAAACCCCATATTTAGATTGTAAAATGATTTGATTCCCTTTTAACCGATCCTGGCCTCAATTTTCACCTAACTATCCCCAAAAACTTTTAATATTTGCATTTTTAATTGTCTTGAATCATAGTTTGATTTTAAAACTAAACTGATTTTTTTTTTCACAAATTCCGAATTTGCCTTCATAAATGCGCTTAGTCATTTATAGACACTTAAGTAATTTTAACCGATATTGGCCCCAATCTTAACCCGAATTTTCCCACAAACTTTATATGTTGCATTTCTCATTGCGTTGTGTAAGTGTTAACGGAGTTTGATCCCAATTCTAACCTGATTTTTTTCACAAAACTCTAAATTTACACTTTTAAATGCTTTGAGTGGTTTTTAAGCAATTTTGGTCCCTATCTTAACATAAGTTTTCAAAAAAACTTTAGTTTGCATTTTTACTTATTTTTAAATCTTAACTCAATTTTTTCAGAAACTTCAAATTTGTATTATTAATTGAGTCATTTCCAGACACTTTTAAAATGCGAGATATTAAAAAACAAACATTTATGGAACTAATTTCTCTCGTAATACATTTGCTACGTTCATAGGACACTAGAATAGTCGCATTTCTATCGAAAAGTGCGTAAAAAAAATCAAAATGATCAAAGTGGGGATCATTTCTTCTTTTTATATAGTTTCCAATTTTGACAGCCTATAATTTTAGAACGAGTGGCCGATTGGAGTAAGTCCAACAATTGTTTTGCTCCTATCCATGATTCTTTTCCCTACCACAAACTAATAGTTTCGTAAATAGAACTTTTCGAAAGGCTAATTTTTGGGCACTTTTAAAATGCACTTTTGAGACATTAAAAATTTGGAAAATAACATACAAAAAATGAAAATAGATAGTACAATTGCGTCCGTAGGAATTTACAAGTGATGTTTGTGGCTTCAGCGGACAGAAGAATAATAATTTAAATTAAAGAAAAAGTGGGCCCTCAACCGGATTTGAACCAGCGACCTTCTGTAAACCGGACAGATGCTCTGCCAACTGAGCTTGTGGGTGATGTCAAAGCATGTTTGATGATCCTATATGAATGAGAAGCCGAGGCTCATCGGTCGTAAAATGTGTTCCTTTCCCTTCTAACTCCCACTTTACGTACTAACAATAATAATAATTTAAGTTGAAGAAACGGTATCCCGGTAAGCCAACGAATTTGACGTGGCTTTATATCTGAGTTGACAGAGCATCTGTCCGGTTTACAGAACGTCGCTGGTTCAAATCCGGCTGAAGGCCTACTTTTTCTTTAATTTAAATTATTATTTTTCTGTCCACTGAAGCCACAAACATCACTTGTAAAAAATAAATATGTTCAAGATTTTTTTGAAAATGACAAAAATTGGGGTATTGCTTCTTTTTCTGTTTTCAAATTAGATGGCCTATAACTTTAGGACGAGTAAACCGATTGGAGTAAGTCAAACAATTTTTTGTCCTTCTTTATATCCTCTTTCACACCCTGCTAACTGAAGTCCTATATAAACCTCTTCGATGGGCCAAATTTTAAACATTTTTAAACTTAACTCCCATTTTGGTGTATCCCAGTTTTATCAACAAAAAAAAAAAAAAAAAAAAAAAAACTAATTTAGTACCATTCTATTTTAACAATTATTGAACGTACCTGCAACAAATTTTTTCTCTCCAATGTACAATTGGTTGACGTTTTATGAACATTTTTCTTCTATCAACTTTTTTGAATGAATATTCAATAGACTTTATTACTCTATAAAGACTAGGTAGAACTGTTTGAAAAGTCCAGACATTCTTTGGCAAATTGGCTATTTTAAGGAATTTTTAAATGTTCGAAAAAAGATTAGTCCTATATTAGGCTGTAGATTCAGATTTAGAGTTCATAAAACTAGTGAAGAATAGAAACTTATTCAAAAAAAAATATAAAAATTAGAAAATCCAGAAAGTTTTACGGTAACGATTCAACGAATATTATGCTCTCCTTCTCAAAGTACGTACAGATAATAAGGAGAGATCAGTAGCGTCATGTCGGCTCTTAAATTTTGATGGCGATGCCATTGATACCAACAAAATGATGAGAATTTCCCCATATTTAAACTGACATTTTCACAAAAAAAGGCTGCCACTACAAATCAGATATTTTGTATAAATATCTTCTTGAAAAAGACTATAACTACGTCTGAGAGCAATACATATATTTTTGATATAAAAAAAACTTGTTTCCATAAATATTAAGAAAGTATCGATACCACACGTTATACGACCGAAACCATTCAGGTACAAGGTTCCACCCTATAACAATTCAATGGTGATTTTAGCTTCTGAACATGTGCCCTGGCAAACCGAATATTCCAATTGAATTCAAATTCGAACGAACTCGTTCGTTGGCCTTCCCCGTAATGATATAATTTACTAAATACAAAAACCCCCAATACTTAACGCGTATTTTCAAACGAGAGAGCATGTGATGGACGAGAGGAACAAAAATTTTAATTGAAAAGCCTTGTATGGCCTTTGCCGCACTCGAAGCCAATCGAAAATTCGACAAAACGCGAAACGAGGGCTGCTGATTAAAAACATTCTTCGGCCCTCTCACTTTGGCGCACTTTTCGGATGCAAGAATGGCGACCTGGATGGACGAGTTCTTTGCCAGGTGCTGTCCTAAGATATTAGTATCTTGCGACGATCCACTCTGTCGGTAACTGCATTTTTATTGGCCGCAGGCTCAATCTGGCCTGAAATATGTCTTTTTCGGGGGCAGGCATGTTTTATGGTTCTGTTTTTTGCAAAAAGCGTCAGGCCCATATCAATTTTATGTTCTACGTTTGCAAAGAGGTGGCCATAAAATCGCGCATACTTTTTCAGGGCGTTATTTAGTGTGGACCCGGATTACCAACTTACAAGCTAAAAATAACAAACTGCGCCATAAAAAACTGTAACGGTGACATTCCAGGTAGATGGATACTATTCAGTTATGGATAATATGACAAGAGGGGGTATTCCTTCTTTTTTTCCATTTCCAAATTTGACTGTACATCACTTTAGAACTATTAAAGAATCCATCAGAATGAATCCAAGTGTTTTTTTTTGTCTCGAAAGAAAGTCCCATTGGTTCAGTAATTTTGGAGATAGACCTCTTCGGTGGTCGATTCTGAGATACTCGTAGAGTCGATTTTGAAGCCACTTGGAAAAAAAAAGCATCCTTATGAGGCTAATGTAATTTAAATTCAATTTGTTTCGTTCTTGGGGGATTGCAATTATCCTATTTCGATCAAAAACAACACAAAAAATCCAAAAGTTTTTCAAATTTGACCAGGGGGGGGGGGGGGGGGGACGAGAAGCACTGAAGGCGTCATACCGGCTGGAAAAATTGACGCACATATACTCTGTTCAGCGAGGGTTCAATATTACGTCATAAATTGTGATGTCATACAAAAAAACACGTCTGTCTCTGATAAAATGTCAGTTGAACAAAATGTCAAGTATGTCAAGAATGCGCCCTTTTCTGCGGAATAGTCCAATACGTGTCCGCATGAATTCATTAAAACTGTTAGGCATTTATTGTATATTCAATTCTTGCAATTTTTCTTAGAATTTAATTAATACAATATGTGATAATAAGACATGCGACTTAAATTGAGTACATAATCTAACTAAGGGTGGGCAATTTTTTTAAGACACCTAACCTCGGTTTTGCTTTTATCTGTGTGGCATATATGCACCGTTCTTCCACATTTTCTCTTTAGTTGATTCAGTCAAACACCTCGCTAATTTTGATTAAAGTTTTATTTATTTCCACAGAAGCGGATCTAGCCTTTAGGTGACACCAGGGTAAGATATTTTTGTGGACCAGTAGGTGGTTGTTCAGGAACAGGGGCTTCATTTCAACAATTGATAGTTCCTTCTGGACGTATGCTGATGGAATTTTTTCCGCCGCTTCGTCGATTGTAACTCCTTGTTTCTCCACTATCTTGGAAATTTTCTCCGGTTTTTCTTCTACATGATCACTTAAAAGCGGATCTTTCGTTTCTATATTTAGTTCTACGAAAGCTGGACCCGAATTTCTAAATTTTGAAGACATTTTGACATTAAGCGTCAAATTGATATTAGCTGGTGGTTTTATTTTTAATAAGAACTAATAATACGCCTGTTTTTTTGCGATCTTTTTCTAATGAAATGAGATGAGAAATGTGACGTCATATTGAACCCTCGCTGAACAGAGTATAGCACCGCAGCCATTCGATGGTGGAACCAACAATGCCCAGACTTGGAAGGCCTTGCGTCATTGAATATGGTCTCCGACCTAAAGGTGGTATCACACTGACAATTTCTTCGCGAAGTTCTTCGTGAAAAAAGTCGCGAATTTCTTCGTGAAGTTTTACCGTTTTACATTGGTGTTCTCAACACTACTGTTTTTGTGTAGTGTCATGTCAAAACTGTCACTTTTTAGTTGTGTTACCAATCTACAATATGTGTCTCAATATAATTTCTTTGAAAAGTTTAATGGTAGGATTCTGTAACTTTTGCTTACAGCGATGTATACGATGTGTAGCACTAAAGGAATAAGCTACAAACAAAAATGTAAAAGTTACAACCGAAGATATCTCCAGTATTTTCGGAACACAAGCCAACAAGATGCGGCAACAAGCGGAACAAGATGAATCAAATAGGGCTTCATAAATATATTGTTTTGAGAAGGAATAATTGAACAAATGAGAAAATGTGCATGCTTTTCAAATAAATAATTGCACCTTTAGAACGATACATCTCTACAAGGCTGTACGCAAAGCTACAAAATCTTACCATAAAGTTGACAATTTTTGGTTTGTGTTTTAAATTTAGTTGATTCTCAAAAATTAATCCGCAGTTCTTAGATTTCATTGATCAGAAACAAGAAACAAGTATGCTTTCAAAGCCATCATCCAAGCCGGCCTCATTTTTGCAGCTGTAAAAGGGGTTTGCCTGGGCAGCCGCCCATCCCTAGTAAGACAACAGTTCCATCTCTAGTGATAGTGACGTGTGACAAATGACATTTCTTACAGAAAAATAAATAAAAAATAATTCGATTTGGGACATGGGCGCTCCTAAAATATTCATAAAAAAATGGCATGCATCAAGCCAAAAATGATGTAAAAGTTGATTAATATTTTTTAACACAGTTGTTTTCGGCGGGTAATGTTGCCTTGCCTATTATCAAAAATGTAGGTAGATTAGTTTTTACCGAGTAATAAATAATAGCACTATACAGTCCACTACTGCTTCTTATTTCCTATCGAAGCATCAATAACGATAAGAGATAACAATTTAGGCTCACAATGGCTTAACAGGGTTGATAAAGCTGCTTGTGATTTTATATTATAATGATCTTACAAAAATATTCGGCAGACACCAGAAATTTAATAAAGAAGAAGAAACGTCTCCTTACTGCTCTCATGGCAGTAGTAGCAGTATTACTGAAAAATGAAGATACCAATAAGAGAAGACAGAGAAGGTGGTGGGTCAGACCATGGCTGAAAAAAAAAAGAGAAAGGAGTACAACAATTCAGAAAGTTTCTACGAATGTCAGAAGAGAGGTTTACTACATTGCTGAACCATAATAGATGTGATATTGAGAAAATGAAAACAAATTTCCGTGATCCGATTACTGCAAAAGATAAATTAATAATTACAGGTGAAATGGTTTTGCAGGTTTAGGACAAATAAAACTCCCTTGTCGCTTGAATAAAGGCCAACGTTTCGATGTTTCAATTTACTTCTTCTTCAGGGCTCTACTCGGCGACAAAGGATGACGTCAATAAACAAAATTACATCCATGATGCACGTCACACATTACGCACGCCAGCGCCATCACAGCACAAACAGCGTTCGGCACAAGGAGTGGTCAAACAACGTTGTTTGGTAGTGCCAACTTCCACTCTTTGGCTGTAACAAGTTGGTAAGCAGAAATCTTGAATTGGTTTGTTTATGGTGTGCTTTTGTGACACTCGCGCGTCAATTTTCTTTTTTTTTTACTACGCGCGCGTGGTACCCATAGTTTAGGAAATCCGAACACTGTCGGTGGTCATAGTTTAGGAAATATCCGAACGTTCTTCTGATGTAGCCCAAACTGCCGCAAAATTATTAACAAAGAACCTGAAGATACCCTAAAGTAACTGAAATGTCGAAACGTTTGAAATACTTTACTTCATATTTGCAAACATAACAGCTTTTGAAAAATGGTAAAAAACGTGCTAAAGGTTCCTATGAAACGAATCCACAATTGATTGGGACTTGTTCCTAACTGTTTATAATAAGGGAATAAGACCTACAAAAAAATATTGGTAAACAAAAAAAACTAAAGTTAAATGTTGCAACATTATTTGGGACTCCGTATACTATTTAAAATAGAAATCAACGCTCTATTTATCACAAAACTACTGGAACTTACGCAATAAATTAACTGATATCAATTTACATGAAAAAATCTTAAAATTCTAGGTTACAACATTTTTTTGGGACACTCTATACTACCCAAAACGTAATTATATGCCTTATTTATCAAACGACTACTAGAGCCTACGAATAAAATGAATTACTATTGATTTATATGAGAAAAGTCGATATTTCTATATTAAGCATATGAGACTGGTCCAAAAACCTAAATTTTTAGATAAAAATCGTGAATTTTAGCCTTCAACAGCTTATATCGCGTTTTAATGTGGATTTATCCCAAAAGCTATACGAGGAGCCAAAGAAGTTGAATAATTTTAGTGTTTTTTTAACGATTTGTGGATAAAATGGCGAAGGAACTAGTTCGCAGTAAATACTCATATATATCTCAACACCAGACTCCTTGCATAATTATAAAATTGCCTTCATTGATAAGATTTAATAAAACTTTCATCGCCTATATCTAACATTTTACTCCGCCTTGCCTACGTACTAAATAATCCACCCGTTCTATGTAAAATACACACTGCTTATGGACCTTTTCTGCATTATTAGCATATATTAACTTCCTGCATAATTTTTTGAGCCACCCTATACTATCTAAAACAGAAATCAACGTCCTATTCATTATAAAACGACCCGTAGTAATAAATAAAATCGATTACTATAGATTTATATGACACATATTCTATACAACAAATTCTATGTTAAACATATGGGGCTCTCAAACCGGCCCAAAAAACTAAATTTTGAGATAAAAATCGTGATGCGTTGCCTTTAACTGCTAATATCTCGTTTCGATGAAGAATTATCAAAAAATGTGTAAGAAGGGCTAAGGAAGTAGAAGAATAGAGCTACACGTAGAGCCCATTTTCGAAGCTCTCACTAGAACATTAGCTGAGCATGGGTGGCCCAAAAATAAGGTACAAATTTTGCACTTTTTTTAAATTTTTCAATAACCGTGAAAGCTAGCTTCATTCTGATACATGCATCTGATAGCCCTTAATGACTTCTTCAAACGTCGTATTAACCTGCATTTCGAAAAACCGTACCGTTTCCAAAATAAACAGAAAAATGTAAAAGTTTCAAAATTTTCAAAGGGGGTTGGCCGTGAAAATTTTCAGACAATCGATTGTCATAGATTTTATCAAGAATTGTCTCATATGAAAGAGGGGACAAAAATATGTAAAAAATTTGCAGTTTTGGAATTTTCAGTAATTTCCTTCCCCTTCAAAATGGCGCCTAAAATGTAATTTTTCGACTTTTTATCGATATTTTAATATTTATATGTATATAATTCAAAAACTAAGCACGGTATAACGATGCTATTAACACCAATGAATAGAGCATTTTTCGACCACAAAATACCTGCTTAATTTGTAATTCAAGGTTTTTAATTTAGTTGACGTAATATTCGATCAAATAAAAACATTAGGTAATTTTTACAAAATTTTAGCAGTTTCTCACTTCCTATAAGACTGTTATGAAACTAAGCATAATTTGTTGGTGAAGTTAGCGGGATTAGGACAAATAATGCACCTCTTCTTTATTTGAAAATGGCCGACGTTTCGACTATTTATTTAGTCTTCATCAGGGCTAAAACCAATAAGTTCAATAGTAACAACTAAGCATAATGGTAATTAACGTTTTGAGCAGTATTTGAGACGGCTCACACTTAATTGAGACACTGTTTCATAAATGGCTTTCCTATAAAATGGCAAAAGTCACTCTACCCCTATCAATGAGAAATTTAATCAGTTAAATCTCGGAACCTAGAAACGATAAAATTGAACAGTTAGTACCAGTCGAATGGGCATCGTTAAAGTAATTTTGTTAGTCATATGCGAAAAGCTGATTGCTTGGGCGCGGCACATTTATAAAGCAATATATTTAATAAAAGAGAATACCCTGATGATGGCCTGTAGTAAGTGTAAAGTGGAACGTCGGATATATTTGGTTTCAGCGCCCTTTAGCAACAGTCAGTAAGTTGTAGCAAAAAAGTGTCAATTTATTAAAAATGTTTCCAAAATAGAACCTTTAGTACCCACGACAAGGTTCTGGACCTTAAAGACCTCTAGTATGTTATGATTAACTTACTAAATTAACATCTCAAGAGTGGGTATGAGCATGAGCTGGTATTTACTAAAATTACAGCACTCTAAAGGTGAGAACGGAAAACAAAGAACTGACCTTATACAATCTATGAATTTAATTAGTTACAAAGAACAAAAATAGGAACAAATTTTCTTTTAAAAAGAAACAGGATTTAATATTAATAATAATAAAAAAAGTGAAAGGATTAACTCTAAAAGCCTATGAACTAAATATCCTCACTACTTAGTGCAAACAAAAGGGAGGGTCGTTCCGATAATTTTGCTAGTTTACTAGTTATATATTACTGACCTCAATATGGCATGGCTTCTTCAAAAAGCATCAATTCAAAGAGGTGGCTGAAGAAAGGGGGTCACAATGTCAAAGGGGCAGCAGCCCTTAACAAGTGGTCCCTGGAGAGTGGTGGTTTCGTGGGCTTAATCAGGCGTCATAGGACGACAGAATACGAAAAACCCCGGCAAGGGCAACCGTCAAGGGCGTCTTGATCTGTGCCAAGTTCCGGTCTCCTAACCTCGGATGATGCTGCCGCTGCACCTTCCCTTTTACAGTAACCTCTCCGGTTTTCAGTCCGTTCCCAGCACCTCAAACACGAGGTCGAAATCAGTATCAGCTGACTATCGATCACGCCGCCGACGGAAACCTTAGAGCAGCGAAGCGAGCAGAATGAATCGAACCATGAGTCGAAAACTGCATCTGGAGTATGCACAATTGTGAAAATTATCGTAACAAGCCCGTCCCATAAAATAGCCACATACCAAATTTCAGCTTTCTAGCTCAAACCGTTCCAGAGATATCGGCTTAAAACCAAAACTTAAAATTTACATAAGGGAAACCTACCATTCGATTTTGAAGTCGATATCGCCATCTGTTCATAAAACAGCTATAACCTAGCTACCGTCAGCTACATAGCTATACTACCATTCATGGTACCTCAATGGGCACCCAGCATCCAATGTTAAACCATGTATCATTAACAGTTCGCTAAATATTAACGTCATTCAGCTACTGTAGCTATGATAGCTGAGTGAGCTATATCACAATTTATGATACCCCCATAGGTACCTACCATCCAAATTTGAACCATGTACCATCAAAGGTACCCTAAATACAACCTTTTCTATATTCCTCCCATTTAAAATATTTAGATCAGATGAGAAATCAGAAGATGAATAAATTAAGCTCTAATGAGGTCAAATATCTCTAAATCTATTAGAGATAGGTATAGGACATGCTCCATAGAAATAAAAGTTGAGCTCAAGCCCCACATAACAACATCAAAAAAATGCAGTGTTGCCATTTGAAAAAATCGAGAAAATCAAGGTTTTTCAAACAACGATCACCCTGTATATCAGTGCAACTCCAGGTTGCAAATTAATAATTATGGCATAGATTAGTGTTTCTAGTTAATAAGTGAACATAATCCGCTTTCAATTTTTCTCTTGTAAGTGAGATCTGAACGTCCAAAGATGGCCGATTTTTATCACTTAAACCCCCATATTTCCTAATCGCGTAGTATAAAGGTCACATATGCTTATATTTTCTTGAAGCATTTAAGAAGGGCAACCTGAATATAACCTAAAAAAATATATAGGGTGTCCTATTTAAAAAAAACATAACTTTGTGTGGCCACTCTGTATATAGTTTGGCACTAACATCAAAAAAAATTTAGAAATACGCCCAAGCTTAACATCAATCGATATCCAAATCTTTTTGCATTTCGGATCAATCGTCCGTCCACGCACTATTCGCCCACCCTGTATATTCCAAATTGCACGGTGTTATCTAAGCACGATCTTCCTGCTCGAAAACCACTTTGTTCCTCTATCTCTTCCCACTCCAGTTCTATCCTCTGCTTTATTATCCTACCATACAACCTTCCCATTGTACTAGTCACTCTTATTCCTATGTAGTTCTCACAATCTTTTTTATCACCTTTCTCATATATTGGACTGATATTCCAGATCCCTTCCTGATATGGCGTATTCCAGTCCTGTGGAATGTTTTCTCCTCTAATCAGATATTCGTTAGAGAGGTTTGTTAGATTTCCCAATAAAATCTCTGGTCCATGTTTTATTAGTTCAATGGGAATGTTTCCTGGTTCTGGAGCCTTATTGTTTTTCATAAATTTCAACGCTCTTTTAACCTCCCCTAGGCTTATCTCTTCCACTCCGTTTTATCAAATTTAAGCCTTTCGTTCCTTTCTTCTTCTTCCTGAGGTTTCTTATCGCACTTCACCTTTCGCTACTTTAGTTCACCCCATACATCTCTCAATATCTTCACATTTCCTTTACCACATTTCGTTTTTTTCCCTCCTCGCCTTTTTTTAGCTTCTCTGTTGATTCGTGCATTTGTCTCCCTATCTTCCGCATCACCGATGAGTAGCCACTTTCCGTAGGCCCTCTTTTTTTTCTCTTCTATTTTTTCCTTTATCTCTCCTGACTACCACCATTCCGGATTTTGGCCTTGCCTCGTTTCCTGGTATCCCAGCGCTTCGCTGGCTGCTTGATGTATGCATTCCTTAATTATTTGGTACTTTGCTTCTGTAGTAGCAACTTCCCTAGTTCTTCTTTCCAATTTCGCAACAAGCCCTAATTTATACAAGAAATGTGTAGACTCTTCTTTCAAACTGTCTAAGTTGTATCTTTCTGTTTCCACCTCTCGATACGAGTTAACTTTTATTTTTGCTGTCACTAGATGGTGGTCCGATACACATTCTGCTCCCTGATACGCCCTTACGTCATGTGTTTTTAACCTTGAGTTAGTCCGCCGGATTAAGTAGTCAATTATTGATTTTAGACCTCTTGTGGGTTGCATCCGTATGAACTTGTGATTATCTTTATGTGGAAAAAACCCATTCATTATTTTCAATGATAGGCTCTGGCACAGATGTATAAGTCGCTGGCCGTTATCGTTTAGTGTTTTCTCGCCGTATCTTCCGTCTATCTCGTTGTATTCTTTGCGCCCTAATCGCCCTGCAAGATGTTATTTGCATCTTTTATGCACATACATAGGACATCTGAGGGTTTGTTGATGAGCCTATTTTTCTTAATAGTGTGATACCTTAGAAAAAGACCTTTAAACTTCCTCAAGCAATTCGAAGAATTCTATAACATTTGCTGAGCTGGCACGTGCTAATTAACCGGACATTCCGATCGCGCCTCCGGCGTTCCTGACAGGGTTGACCACGGTCTTTACTCAATTTCCCTAATCACGGACCTCCATTAACTGACTAATTCTCTTTCATGCGGGGAATTGTTATTTTAATTTTGTTTTACTTCAGGTATTATTATTATAAGAAGCCCTTTTATGCAAATATAAAAAAAATTGCTCGGACATCGTCCAAATTGCCCCATCCAAGAGTATCAAAATGATTAATATGTCCACTCCCACGTCGCTTTCCCTCGAGCTTTCTATTTAAGAGCGGGTCGCAACAAGTGGTTGATAAAAGCACTCTTTCCTTGCGTGTGTGGTGTGCGAATCTGAACACCCTCCTTATTCAATTTGTCCATCTTTTGTGGACGGAATTATTTAGGAGGATTAAGGGCTCAGAAAAAGTCTACCTAAAGATTAGGTCTTTGCGGTCTTCTTTATATATAACTCACCCTGGACTCATATAAATAACAAAAGCGCGAAGAATTATATCTCCCACAGAAATATATAGGGAATTTTCCAAAGCCGTCAATAATTGAAAATAAACAACCAGATTTGGGCGTAAGTTTTCCGTCGCTACGTTGGCATTCCTTTCACGTACTACTACGGGGCTCCCTCAGGAATCGATCTTTTATTTTCGCCATCAGGCAGGAATTTCCGATTTGTATAAAATTTATGGATTGACACCTCGCAGCTAAGCGCAAATAACAAAAACTACATAAAGCCTTAATATGGGTGGAAATTAGATCTTTGCGAGTCATTAATCAAAAGGAAAATAGAAGCGGGGGACCTTTAGTTCTCCGTCGTGGATCAATCAGAGAAACATTAATATACCGAGCTTATGACGGGCGCTATTTACGGAATTATGTCGCCATTTGTCAGCGACGAGTCGCGACATGAGCGGAAAATGCCAAGAACTGATGGATGTCTTTTTCCCCGGAGGAAATAGTTCGATTGTCGCCAGTTAAAACGTATGCTTCCTGCCTTTTTCCAGCCCAAATGGCATCCATTTAAAGAGGTTTAATCAAAGAAAACTTCCCTATTTTGAATTTATCAAAGCCCCTGGCAGTATATATCCACGGAAATCTGGGTCAATTATTGCAGCCAAAGCCTCCTCAAATCCCATTCGTTCTTTCCGCAAAAACGGACCCGGCAAAATAAAGATAAGACATCGTCGGCCATACGTATGCAGATTTCCTCTTTTTACTAGTGCGGCGAAATTAGAAAATTAGAAAGGACTTACTACGAAGGACAGTGATTATCTTCAAGCCCGGATTAACCCGACTTGGATTGGCTATAAAAGAAGTTCCGTCTTTTATTTTCGTGTCTGAGGGAAGGCCATTTTATTTAATTTCTTACTAATTTAAATGCGAGACTGGTGGAAGAGGGAGCCACCACAAAGGAAATTTGTTAATGAGTTCAATAGTTAAACTTCAAGATATAAATTTATGTTACTTCTAGTCGGAGCTGAGGACCTTTGGCGACGCACAATAGCAGTGTCATCTGAGAAGGAAATGCAACTGCCCTAATAGATCGTTGAGGATAGATAGGAAAAAGTAGTGGAATAAACTTCAAACCCTGGAGAACCCCCTCTTGACAAAATTTAACGACCTGTATCCTCCCTTAAACCCAGGTAAACAGTCTAACGTCTAGGATGTCAAAAAGAAGTGTTATTTTGATCCCATTTAGACGTATTGGTCAGTTGACTAAAAAAAAAGTCTCAAGGAAGTCTTAAATATAACATAGAATTGTCGTCAGTTATATGACGTCCTGTCCATTGTGCCAATTTGGGGAGATCTTTGGTACCTGAATGTATCTTTGGTATCTCGCATAGGACAATCCAGAGATAGCCAACCGTAATGCAGAGCCGACCTTCGTCAATCGCATCCAACAGGAGGTGACTGTCTCTGGAGTAAAAAACTCTAGAGTATCTGAGGACATTTCGATGTTCGACCACAGGATGATAAGATTTGACATCGAGTCAGACTGGACAGATACATCACCAAAAAGGAATTCGAGGACCACAGACTGAATAAAGTTCAAAGTGCTTTTAAGGCAGGCCATGGGTTGTAACGAGAGAAAAATGCTCTCCACAGAGGGAATCGATAGAGAGGTAGTCGGACTCAACAGCTTCAATCGCACCAATCGTTCTTCAGATAAGCCGTAGTTTCTGAACATATTCAAATTAAAAATTGCGACTATCGGTTAATTCGCTCTGTTTCTATTAACACAAACAATTTTCGAAGTTCAGTTTCATTCAGTCAAAATTCAGAATGTAAATATTAAAAAAATGAGGATTAATGTCAGTTTCGTGGTTCACCCTGTACATCTAAATAAACTGCTCGTCAAAATAGTCGGAACGGCCAATTTTTTGCTCATATTTGAAAGGTTGTATCTCAGAGACGCTTTCACCGATCTCAATGAAGTGACATGATTCTAAAAGCCCATTTCTTGTAGAATCACAAAAGACACCTGGTTTGTGATAAACATTTTTGGTTAGAACTATACAAGGTGAATTAAAATGTCATGTAAAAAGTACTAAATTATAACCCACTGCATTTGGTTGCTAGAGTTATTACAAAACTTTGCCTACAATGGTATTTAGAGATCCTGATGAATATCTCGGGACATGTTTGGCCAATTTTTGATTTTTGATCTATGAAAGAAGTTACAGGGGTTTGTTAAAAAGTCCGTATTTTGTCCAAAAATCTGCCGAAATCACTAACTTTTATGTCTATAGAACGCATATTTTATTAACACTCAGGGAAATCTAGCCTATACTGATATAAAGTTAACCTGCTTTTCAAGAAAAAATATGAATTTACAATCATACAGGGTGAAACAAAGGTCAATGCAAAATTCTTAAACTTACCGGCTTTCTCACTTGCCCCCTGATGTTAAGTGTTACCTTAGAACTTGCATTTTTATAACATTGAGAGGTCCTAGTTCATATCTCGGGACGGGTTTGGCGGATTTTTCATTTTTGTTCTAGGAAAAAACTTACCGGGGTTTGTTATAAAGTTCGTATTTTATCCAACAAACTGCCAAAATCACAAATTTTATGTCTACAGAACTGAATTTTATTAAGACTTAGAAACACATAGCCTAAACTAACATGAAGTTAACCTATTTTTCAACAAAAAATATGAATTTACAATCATACAGGGTGAAACAAAGAGCAATGCAAAATTCTTAAACCTTAGGGACATTCTTACTCACCCCCTAATGTTAAAAGTCACATTAGAACTTGAATTATGATAACATTGGGAGGCACTGATTTATATTTCGGGACATGTTTGGCGAGTTTTTAATTTTTGTTCTACGAAAAAAGTTACACGGGATTGTTAATAAGTTCGTATCTTATCCAAAATACTGCCAAAATCACTAACTTTTACGACTATTGAACTGTCTTTTTTATTAACATTTAGGGAGAAATCTAGCCTAAACTAACAGAAAGTTGATCTGTCTTTTAAGAAAAAATATGAATCTACAATCATACAGGGTGAAACAAAGAGCAATACAAAACTCGTAAACTTTAGCGACATTTTTACTCGCCCTCTGATGTTAAGAGTCACTTTAGAACTTGCATTATGATAACGTCGAGAGGTCCTGAGTCATATCTTGAGACATGTTTGGCGGGTTTTTCATTTTGTCAATCAACCGACGAGATGCAAGGCACTATAGGCAGGTTCTCGTATCTACCAGATCGTATTTAATTAAATGCACTGGTGGTCTGACGCCTGCTTCTGCATAACAATTCTACGAACAAAGTTACAGGATTTTCTTAAAAAGTCCCTATTTTAGCCACCAAACTGTTAAAATATCTTACTTTCACGTTTATAGAGGTGATGTTTCAGTACTAGGTCTCCGATATCGAACAACCTTAGAAAAACAAAATATGGGTTGCTATGGAAACTAAATAATCTAAAGCCGATGTGTGTCATCTAATTACAAGTAAAAAGCTGAAGGTTTTACTTCAATTTATTTAATTCTCATTCATATAGAAATGCCAATGTTAAGCCAAAATGAACTACAGAACATTATGCGGTAAGTTTGTTCTTTTTAGGTTAACAATTTTACAAAAATAACGAGCAATATTAAACAGGTTGCACTTACGAGGGCTAAGTGTAGCTAACATAGCGGACCTAGTAGGGACATCAAAATCCACAGTTTATAGGACAATAAAAAGAAGCCAAAATTATGGTGCTCCCAATTATCTAAAGGCTGGACATTGTGGAAGAAAAAGATGCACTACTCGCAGGGAGGACATTTTAATAAACCTATCCGTCAGAAGAAGAAGACAGTTAAATGCCACACAAGCTAAGGCTACTACTGGCTCAAGAGCTTCAACTAGCACTATTAGAAGACGCCTGCATGAGCGAGGTCTGAACGCCAGAAGACGTGCCATCTGTCCATCTCTTCAACCTGTCCGCCGAGCTTTTCGAAGAGATTGGGCTCAAGAGCATTTGAACTGGGGAGTAGCCGAATGGAGTTGTTGCATGTTTTCTGATGAATGTCGGTTTTCATTGTATGCATCAGATGGGCGAATTTCAGTGTGGAGAGGAAAGAATGAAAGATTTATTGAAGAGAATATGGTGAGCAAAGTGCCTACTAAATGATCAGTAATGCCTACTAATTCCCACTAATTCCTTGACTAATGCCACTAATTCCTCGACTAATGCCTACTAATTTCTATTAATGGCACCAATTTCTCGATTAATGCCTACTAAATCCTACTCATCATCATCATCATCAAACAGCCTGTCTCGTCCACTGCTGAACATAGGCCTCCGTTAACGATCTCCATCTGTTCCGATCCTGGGCATCCTGGATCCAATTTGGTGTTATTCTTTTTATGTCATCCGTCCACCGGGTCGGCGGACGACCTCTGTTCCTGAACGCATCCTACCTAGGTCTCCACTCTATGATCTTTTTGGTCCATCTTTCGTTGGTCATTCTTGCGACATGTCCAGCCCAGTTCCACTTTAAATATGTTATTCGCTGGATTGCATCGGTAACCCCTGTTCTCTGACGTATCCGATCATTCGGAATCCTGTCTCTCAACGTGACTCCCAACATGGAGCGTTCGATGGCTCGCTGGGCCACTCTTACTTTATTTACCGATTTTCGTGTTAGAGTTAAGGTCTCCGAACCATAAGTCAGAACCGGCAGAACACACTGATCAAACACTTTCCGCTTAAGGCATATGGGGGTTTCGGACTTGAAAATGTGCTTCAGCTTCCCATAGGCGGCCCAAGTTAGTCCTATCCTTCTTTTGATTTCGCAGGTTTGATTGTCCCTGCCAATCGTAATATCATGGCCCAGATATCTGTAGGATGTAACTTGGAAAATTTCTTTTCCTTCTACTCTTTTCTTTCCTTCTACTAAGTAGTTTCGGCTTGGGACTAGATTTGTCATGAAATTTGTTTTCGATGGATTGATTTTAAGCCCAGCTTTATGTGAAGCAGATGTTAGTCTCCTAAGCAGTTTCTCTGCCTTATCCAAGCTATCTGAAATCAGTACAATATCGTCAGCGAACCGAAGGTGACTGAGATTTTCACCGTTATAATTTATACCCATATTCTCCAACTCGACACTCTTGAACATATACTCCAACAAAGTGGTAAATAGTCTAGGGGAGATTGTGTCGCCCTGTCGTACACCGCGCTGCACTCTGAATCTATCTGTCTCTTCATGGAGTCTTACGCTCGCTGTTGCATTTTCGTATATATGTTGCAGTATAGCAGAGTATCTGTGGTCTACTCGGCAGTCGGTAAGCGCTTTAAACATCTCGCTGTGCTTGATGGAATCAAACGCCTTTTCGTAGTCCACAAATATTAACACGAGTGGCTTGTTGTATTCAACGGACTTCTCGATCAATGTCTTAATAACTTGCAGATGGTCGTTTGTTCCGTATCCGGATCGGAAACCTGCCTGTTCTGTAGGCTGGTAGAAGTCCAATTTCGATGTTAGACGCTTAGTTAGAATTTTGGTGAACAATTTATAGAGATGAGAAAGCAGGCTAATTGGTCTATAGTTCTTCAGGTCGGCAATGTTGCCCTTCTTATGCATGATGATTATGATTGCATTGTTCCATTTTGTAGGTGTTGTGGTTTCCACAAGACATTTGTTAAATAATTTTGTGATGGCCTTGAACAGTTGTTCTCCACCTTCCCTAACTGCCTCAATCACGATGTCGTCATCACCTGGAGCCTTATTGTTTTTCATTTCCGACATTGATTTTAGGACTTCCTCCTCTGTTATGTCAGGCATTTCCTCCGATCCCTGGTTTAAAACTCGAGGGATGTCCTCTGTGCATCTCGGCTGTTCATTATTGCAATATAAATTTGCATAGAAATCTTTCACAGTTTCTAGAATCTCTTGTTTATTTGTGACTATTTGTCCATCTGCGTTTTCCAGTTTAATGATTTCTGTCCTCCCCAAAGCGAGTTTATTTCTGAGTACTTTCATGCTCTTGTTTTCCTCTATGACCCTCGTTACCCATCTTGTGTTGTAATCTCTGATATCTTTCCGTGCGGCTCTCGATATATTCCTATTCAATATTCTCAACTGGTCTCTATTGATTGATTGTTTGTGTATCATTTCTCGCCTTTGTTTCATAAGGTGGCGGGTGTTCCCCGATAGTCTTTCTTCTTTATCACTCCTTTGGGTACAATGTATTTGCTGAGCTTCTCGTAACGATTTCAGTATTGTATCATTCAAGTCTTCTACATCCTTTGTGTCTATATTTCCCAATTTTTCAGCTATGGTTCTTTGATACTCTTCTTTGTTTGCAACTGTATTCCATTTCTTATTTTTTGTGTTTTGGAGCTTTCTTCTCTCTTTCCTTAAGTTCAACGTTATTGTTGCTCTCACCATTCTATGATCGCTTCCCACTGATACACGGTTGAGTACTGTTACATCTTGTATGATTTGCTTCTTGTCTGTAATGATGAAATCTATTTCATTTCTCGTGTTTCCATCAGGGCTAGCCCAGGTCCATTTCCGTTGTTCCGGTTTCTTAAAGAAGGTATTCATAGCATTTAGGCGGTGTTCTAAGAGAAACTGCAGCAGAAAGTTTCCTCTATCGTTTCTTTCTCCTATCCCATACTGTCCTAGGGAGAATTCACTCTCATCCTGCTTTCTTCCGAGTTTAGCATTAAAATCTCCAACTACCACTGTAAAATGTGTTGGGACCTTGGACATTGCCCTGGCAATGTCTTCATAGAAGATCTCTAAATCTTCATCGGAATAGGTGGATGTAGGTGCATAGACTTGAATAATCTTAATGCTGTATCTTTGGTTTAACTTTAGTACTAATAAGCAAACTCTAGGGCTTACACTCTGAAGGTGTTCAATATTCTTAATATGTCTCTTATGTATTATAAAACCAACTCCTCCCTCTGATCTGTCCTCATTTCCTCTAAAGTAGAGCGCGCTTCCTGATTTTAGCCTAAGCTGTTGTTCTCCTCTTCGGCGAATTTTGCTAAGACCCACTATATCCCAGTGTATTCTGCTAAGCTCTTCCTCCAATTCAAGGATTTTCTGGTCTTGCAAAAGCGTTCTTGTATTATACGTCGCAATATATAGTTTTCTTCGTCCTTGGTGGCCTGGTCCTACCCGGTGATTCTTAGCACCCTCTGATCTCTGTTTGATCCAGCCGCCACCTTGGCTGGGAACCAGCGATCCGCCGGGGACTGAGGGCCGTATCCTTTTCGTCTCTTTCATTTACGGGATTTTAGCCTTAAAACACCACGCTGGCCGGGCGTGTTGGTGAGTGTCTGAGTCAGCCGCCCACTATGGGAACAGACGCCGTTTGCAGCCGCCCATTTTGGGTCAGACGCTGCGAATTTTTCACCATATCTGGCTATCCTCACTTAGTTTAGCCTGCAGGTCGATGCAGTTGCCCGGGGTGTGGCACGATGGAGCCATAAGTGAGAATTGGGTGCCCTGTGAGGACCAGTCATCGCCGACTACTCACCGGTTATACCACCGAGCACGACCATCCTTGATGAAAGGTACTACCTCTACAGCACAACCCCAACATTAGTTAAATCCCACTAATTCCTACTAATTCCCAGTAATGACAACTAATTCCTCGAGTAATTCCCACTAATTAATACTAATTCCTCTCGGCTGTACACCACAATTCCTTTGCGGTTTACCCCTAGATTTACATATTCCACGTGAGCATAAAAATTTAAACTTCGTCAAATACAACACCCAAATATTTGATCTCTTCCTGATGAATAATTTTTTCAAGCTAAACAAGCAAAATCTTGACTTTGAGGTGTTCAAACTCAATTTATTGTTGCAAAGCCACTGAAATATTCGACCCAGATCATCGTTAACAATTGTTTGCATTTGTGTCGCATCTTTTCCAGCTCCATAAATCATTGCATCATCGGCGAACAACTCAATTTTACAGCCCTCAAGAATCCTAACCATTTCATTTATGTAAAGTAAAAATAGCAGTGGACCCAGAACAGTTCCCTGTGGTACCCCATGCTGAACAAGCAAGAGGCTTGATACAGAATTTTTAAATTTAACTTTTTGCTGTCTATTGTGAAAGTATGACTCAAACCATCGTAAAACTGTCACTCCAATGCCGATGTTGTTTAAACGTTTTAATAAAATAGCTCTATCAAGCGCTCTTTTAAGGTCCAAAAACACTGCTATAACCATGTTACGCCCATCATCCTCTCTCAAAAAAACATCACATATATTAATCACTACAGATTCGCATGAGTAGATAAACAAAGTGATTTTCATGACAATTTTAAGGTCACAGGAACATCGATGAGCCTCTTAGATAACGCCAGACGAGGTTGCTAGACGTTGACCTTGAAAATCGCGCTCATGACCTTGAAAATCAGTTGACCTTGGAACTCAGTTGACCTTGGTCCATACACGGACATTCCACCTTGACGCGTCCGTACCCCTGCTAAAATTTCCGAGGCTCATGCAAAACGCCTTGACGTTTTTCTACATCGTTTAGGCTTGACCTCGAGCGGGAAACGTGTCGCAGCAAGCTGAGCTACCTTGGACCTTGAGAGCTATCCCCCCAGAATGCGGGTTGGGACTTTATTCCACCTTGACGCAACGAGGTCATACTGTAAAACCAATCTCGAACGCATTCCGTCAATGAGACAAACGACCATGTTCGCATCAAGCGACGGATCTACGTGCTAAAATTTCCGAGTCAGTAGAATATTCATACAAAACGCCATGACGCTTTTCAACTACAAAGGTGCAGGTTTTGCATCGTTTAGCCTTGAGCTCGCGCTAGAAAAAATATTCATACAAAACGCCTTGACCTTTGCGAAGGCTTTGCATTGTAATTCAGCGAGACAGGAATTTCATGGCCACCTGTGAGGTGAATCAATCCTTTGTAACACTCAGATAAGAAAATCAGAATTTGCTGACGCATTTTGTTGTTTGTCCGTGTGTGGACCAAGGTCAACTGAGTTCCAAGGTCAACTGAGTTCCAAGGTCAACTGATTTTCCAATAAAAATTGATATCTGACTGTTGGAGTTTAATTTCGGGCCAAAATCATATAAGAAATTTGAAAAATCAGGAAGCATGAATTAAAAAAAATCAGTTTTAGGCCAAAATTGTCTCAATCAATTTAATTTACGTTCCAATTACTATTTGTTAAAATTACTTCAAAAGAAAAAAGCCCTATAAAAGACCAATTTAGGTCAATGAAAAACATAATAAAAAAACAAAAATTGCAGAAAACATCACGAAGAATTAGAATAGAGAAATAAATAAATAATAAATGTTGTTTTATTTAGCATAATGCTATAAAAAAAGTAGACAAAACATAAAAATAGTCATAATTAAAAAACACAATTCACTAATATTAAAAATTACAAAATTAAAAATCTATAAATATAAAAAAACCTACAAACCCACTCAACATATTAAAAGTACCTATTCATGCAAATAAAGTTTAAAATAATCATAAAATGGCCATAAGTTTGCCATTTTGAAAAGCAAAATCTAATCATTGGCATTAATTTTGTAGTTGGCAAAGAGACTTTTTTTAAATAACTAACCTTTCCAACAAAACGCCATGACGCTTTTCAAGTACAAAGGTGCAGGTTTTGCATCGTTTAGCCTTGAGCTCGCGCTAGAAAAAATATTCATACAAAACACAAACTTTTGCGAAGGCTTTGCATTGTAATTCAGCGAGACAGGAATTTCATGGCCACATGTGAGGTGAATCAATCCTTTGTAACACTCAGATAAGAAAATCAGAATTTGCTGACGCATTTTGTTGTTTGTCCGTGTGTGGACCAAGGTCAACTGAGTTCCAAGGTCAACTGATTTTCAAGGTCACTTTTCAAGGTCATTGAGCGCGATTTTCAAGGTCAACGTCTAGCAACCTCGTTTGGCGTTACCTAAGAGGCTCATGGATGTTCCTGTGACCTTGAAATTGTCATGAAAAGCACTTTGTTTATCTACTCGCATGAGTGAGTGACCTCACGAAAACCTGACTGGGGGGGGGGGGTGGCTTGGAGTTTCGGCCCATTTGAAGTATCTTTCAGAACTCGTTTCCAGTCTGCAATTAGAGACATAATTTCCACCTTCCTGTTGAAATTGTTGTGTTTAAAGATCCTATGGCCTCTCTCGTGAGACTCGTGAGTCTTGGATAGAAACGCTGCGATTGATAATATAAAATATGCTACTGCTGACTTTTTTGTGAGCACCAGTTTGGTAGGGCCGTCCATCCAAGGAATATAGAGCGCCAAGAAGGGGAAAAACGGGAAAAGATGAAGAAAAGTGCGGATAGACTAGTCTAACATACATTCACAAAGTGATGGACAGGATCGGCAGGCTGCTGGAAGAGCACAATATTAATACTGTCTTTAAACCTACTCGTACAAAACAACAGAGCTTGAGATCGACCAAAGACTAATTAAAAATTAATAAAAAGATTAATTTGGATCAATGAAAACCAGAATATAATACAAAAAATTGCAGAAAACATGACGGGAAGAATAAGAATAGAAAAATATGTAGGATAAAAAATACTAGGATCAAAAATAATAAAATAAAAACTACAAAAGCACTGAGGTAAGAAACCTAGAAAAATCAGGAAATTATAGAAGAAATAAGTCTGAAAAAGGTAGGTCGAGGCACAAATTTAAAATATTTCTAACTTTGAGAAAAAAATCCTTTAAAAACTTTAAAAGAGTGTTTTCTTTTCGAGCCAAAAGTGTCAGAAGCTTAAAAAAATAAGTATCTTTAAAAGACTCAGATTTAGGCCAAAATTGTCTGAAAGCGAATTAATTTACACTACACTGATTGAGTGGTTGAAAAAACTCAATTTTTGGATCAAAAGTACCTCGAAAGAATAACGCAATAAAAAGAACAATTTAGATAGATAAAAAATATATAATGGAATAAAAATTTAATGGGAAGAGAAAAAGATAAATAATAATAATAGAACAGCAAGACAAAAAAATAAGCGAAAAGCGATGAAAACAAGTAAAAAAATCTGAAATAGTTAAAAAATTACAGAGCAAAAATATGTCCAAAAGAGGCAAATAGTTAGAGGCACATATTCAAAATATTTCTAATTCTAGGCCAAAATCGTTTAAAAAGTTTAAAAAATTTGCTAAAAAAGGTCCCTTCTTGGAGCACAATTTTTCCAATAAAAATTGATATCTGACTGTTGGAGTTTAATTTCGGGCCAAACTCATATAACAAATTTGAAAAATCAGGAAGCATGAATTAAAAAAATTCAGTTTTAGGCCAAAATTGTCTCAATCAAATTAAGTTACGTTTGAATATACACCAATTAGAATTTGAGAATTAGAAATACTGCGTGCAAACAAATTTGAAAGAACACAAATTTAATAAGAATAGAAAAATATGAATAACAATAATAAAACAGTAAGAAATAAAAAAATTAGCGAAAATCGACACAAACAAGTAGAAAAACGTCAGGACTTGTCAGAAAATTACAGAAAAAAAATATGTCCAAAAGAGGCAAATAGTTAGATTCAAAATATTTCTAATTCTAGACCAAAAATCATATGAAAAGTTTGAAAAATCAGGAAGCATGAAGCAGTTTTAGGCCAAATTTGTCTCAAATCAAATTAATTTACGTTCCAATTACTATTTGTTAAAATTACTTCAGAAGAATAAAAACTCCATAAAAAGACCATTTTAGATCAATGAAAAACAGAAAAAAAAACAAAAATTGCAGAAAACATCACGAAGAATAAAAATTGAAAAATATGTAAAATAAAAAAGACCAGGAAACTTTGAGAAAAAATCCTTTATAAACCTTACAAAAGGATTTTCTTTTCGAGCTAAAAGTGTACCAAATCTTAAAAAGAAGTATTTTTAAAACACAGATTTAGGCCAAAATTGTCTGAAAGGGAATCAATTTACATTACACTGGTTCAATCGTTGAAAAAACTCAATTTTTTTATCTAAAGTGTCTCGAATAAATAACCCAATAAAAAGTCCAATTTAGATATTTCAAAAAAATATAAAAGAACAAAAATTTAATAAGAATAGAAAAATATGAATAATAATAATTGAGCAGTAAGACACAAAAAGGAACGAAAATCGACGAAAACAAGTAAAAACAAAGCCTGGAGTAGTTAGAAAATTACAGAACAAAAATATGTCCAAAAGAGGCAAATAGAAATAGACATAAATTCAAAATATCGTTCAAAAAGTTTAAAAAATTTGCTAAAAAAGGTCCCTTCTTGGAGCACAATTTTTTCAAAAAAAATTGATATCTGACTGTTGGAGTTTAAATTCGGGCCAAAATCATATAAAAAATTTGAAAAATCAGAAAGCATGAAATAAAAAAATTCAGTTTTAGGCCAAAATTGTCTCCATCAAATTAATTTATGTTCCAATTACTATTTGTTAAAATTACTTCAGAAGAAAAAAGCCCTATAAAAAACCAATTTAAGTCAATGAAACACAGAATAAAAAAAAACAAAAATTGCAGAAAACATCACGAATAATAAGAATAGAGAAATAAGTAAAAAATAAATGTTGTTTTATTTAGCATAATGCTATAAAAAAAGTAGACAAAACATAAAAATAGTCATAATTAAAAAACAAAATTCACTAATATTAAAAATTACAAAATTCAAAATCTATAAATATAAAAAAACCTACAAACCCACTCAACATATTAAAAGTACCTATTCATGCAAATAAAGTTTAAAATAATCATAAAATGGCCATAAGTTTGCCATTTTGAAAAGCAAAATCTAAAGCAAAATCGAAAAATCAAGAGATTATAGAAGAAATAAGTCCAAAAAAAGTAGGTCGGGGCACCAATTTAAAAATATTTTTAACTTTGAGAAAAAATCCTTTATAAACCTTACAAAAGGATTTTCTTTTCGAGCTAAAAGTATACCAAATCTTAAAAAAAAGTATTTTTAAAACACAGATTTTGGCCAAAATTTTCTGAAAGGGAATCAATTTACATTACACTGGTTCAATCGTTGAAAAAACTCAATTTTTTTTACCTAAAGTGTCGAAAAAGATTGGCAAGCTCAGGTTGTTTTAAATTGTCAAATTAAAAAAAAAACATGCAACAATTAAAGAACAAAAGTCCACGAGCCAGATTAAAAAACTCAACAAAACATGACAAAGAATAAAAATATGTATCTTTAAAAGACACAGATTCAGGCCAAAATTGTCTGAAATCGATTCAGTTTTCATTACACTTGGTACACTCGTTGAAAATACTCAGCTTCTTTTAACAAAATTACCTAGAAAGAATATCCCAATAAGAAGCACAATTTAGGTACATGAAAAATTTGAAAGAACACAAATTTAATAAGAATAGAAAAATATGAAGAATAATAAAACAGTAAGTCATAAAAAAATTAGCGAAAATCGACAAAAACAAGTAGAAAAACGTCTAGACTTGTCAGAAAATTACAGAAAAAAAAATATGTCCAAAAGAGGCAAATAGTTAGATTCAAAATATTTCTAATTCTAGACCAAAAATCATATGAAAAGTTTGAAAAATCAGGAAGCATGAAGCAGTTTTAGGCCAAATTTGTCTCAAATCAAATTAATTTACGTTCCAATTACTATTTGTTAAAATTACTTCAGAAGAATAAAAACTCCATAAAAAGACCATTTTAGATCAATGAAAAACAGAAAAAAAAACAAAAATTGCAGAAAACATCACGAAGAATAAAAATTGAAAAATATGTCCAGTGTGTGAAAAAAGACCAGGATCAAAAGTAATAAAATAAAAACTACAAAAGCCCTGAGTTAAGAAACCGGAAAAAATCAAGTGATTATAGAAGAAATAAGTCCAAAAAAAGTAGATCGGGGTACCAATTTAAAATATTTTTAACTTCGTTGAAAAAACTCAATTTTTTTATCTAAAGTGTCTCGAATAAATAAACCAATAAAAGTCCAATTTAAATATTTCAAAAAAATATAAAAGAACAAAAATTTAATAAGAATAGAAAAATATGAATAATAATAATTGAACAGTAAGACATAAAAAGGAACGAAAATCATCGAAAACAAGTAAAAACAAAGCCTGGAGTAGTTAGAAAATTACAGAACAAAAATATGTCCAAAAGAGGCAAATAGAAATAGTTAGAGACATAAATTCAAAATATCGTTCAAAAAGTTTAAAAGATTTGCTAAAAAAGGTCCCTTCTTGGAGCACAATTCTTTCAATAAAAATTGATATCTGACTGTTGGAGTTTAATTTCGGGCCAAAATCACATAACAAATTTGAAAAATCAGGAAGTATGAATTAAAAAAATTCAGTTTTAGGCCAAAATTGTCTCAATCAAATTAAGTTACGCTTGAATATACACCAATTAGAATTTGAGAATTAGAAATACTGCGTGCAAACATGTTTTATCTTGTTTTTTTTTTACTGGGAAAGAAAAGTTTTAAAATAATTTTTAAAGCCAGATTAAAAAACTCAACAAAACATGACAAAGAATAAAAATAGAAAAATATGTATCTTTAAAAGACACAGATTCAGGCCAAAATTGTCTGAAATCGATTCAGTTTTCATTACACGAGAGAGAAGAATATCCCAATAAGAAGCACAATTTAGGTACATGAAAAATTTGAAAGAACACAAATTTAATAAGAATAGGAAAATATGAATAATAATAATAAAACAGTAAGATATAAAAAAATTAGCGAAAATCGACAAAAACAAGTAGAAAAACGTCTGGACTTGTCAGAAAATTACAGACAAAAAATATGTCCAAGAGAGGCAAATAGTTAGATTCAAAATATTTCTAATTCTAGACCAAAAATCATATGAAAAGTTTGAAAAATCAGGAAGCATGAAGCAGTTTTAGGCCAAATTTGTCTCAAATCAAATTAATTTACGTTCCAATTACTATTTGTTAAAATTACTTCAGAAGAATAAAAACTCCATAAAAAGACCATTTTAGATCAATGAAAAACAGAAAAAAAAACAAAAATTGCAGAAAACATCACGAAGAATAAAAATTGAAAAATATGTCCAGTGTGTGAAAAAAGACCAGGATCAAAAGTAATAAAATAAAAACTACAAAAGCCCTGAGTTAAGAAACCGGAAAAAATCAAGTGATTATAGAAGAAATAAGTCCAAAAAAAGTAGGTCGGGGTACCAATTTAAAATATTTTTAACTTCGTTGAAAAAACTCAATTTTTTTATCTAAAGTGTCTCGAATAAATAAACCAATAAAAGTCCAATTTAAATATTTCAAAAAAATATAAAAGAACAAAAATTTAATAAGAATAGAAAAATATGAATAATAATAATTGAACAGTAAGACATAAAAAGGAACGAAAATCATCGAAAACAAGTAAAAACAAAGCCTGGAGTAGTTAGAAAATTACAGAACAAAAATATGTCCAAAAGAGGCAAATAGAAATAGTTAGAGACATAAATTCAAAATATCGTTCAAAAAGTTTAAAAGATTTGCTAAAAAAGGTCCCTTCTTGGAGCACAATTCTTTCAATAAAAATTGATATCTGACTGTTGGAGTTTAATTTCGGGCCAAAATCACATAACAAATTTGAAAAATCAGGAAGCATGAATTAAAAAAATTCAGTTTTAGGCCAAAATTGTCTCAATCAAATTAAGTTACGCTTGAATATACACCAATTAGAATTTGAGAATTAGAAATACTGCGTGCAAACATGTTTTATCTTGTTTTTGTTTTTACTGGGAAAGAAAAGTTTTAAAATAATTTTTAAAAGCGGTAAGATGGAGAAGCGTAATAGATAATAAGGTTTAAGACAAATTCGTAACCTCTTTATATTTGGTTAAAATTTTTGCCGATTTCTCTGTTAATATTCCGAGTAGGTAAATTTTGATTTCACCACTGCATTTCCGAGTTAAAAGCTGCTGAAAATGAGGGGTAACTTGGCCTAGAATTTGGGATTAAAAATAGTGGACGTAAACATGTTTTATCTTGATTTATACTGAAGAGTAATACAGAAAAGTTTTAATATGATTCTTAGGGGTGATAAGACGGAGAAGCGTAATAGATAATAAGGTTTAAGATAAATTGGTAACATCTTTATATTTGGTTAAAATTTTAGCCGATTTCTCTGTTAATACTCCAGGTACATTAGTTTTGATTTCACCGATGCATTTCCGAATTCAAAGCAGCTGAAAATGAGGGATCACTTGGCCTATCTAACTCCAAAATTATAAACGTTTTTCCGACAATTTTAGAAGTTTAAATTTTATTTAAAATTTGATGTTTAAGGAAATGTTAAAGTAGCACTTTTGGGAACCAACTTTTGTTTTCCTTTTGTCTTTGCTACTCCTCTATGTTGACACTTTCGCTCCATGTGAAACAATATACTATTATAAAAGTATGCACCTTTTTTTTTCGATTTTTTTTTTTATTTTGTACTGAAATAAAGATGCAAAATTGGTAATTTTCATTTAGCACCTTCCATAAACTGCAGGATGGTTGATTTAGTAGTTTTGGGAACAAAACAGGCAAAAAGTACTTTTGCATGAACCTCAAGTTTATCTATAATTTTATCAAAAATGTGTTTTTGTCTTTAGATTTCTATTAATTGACTTTTACTGTTTATAAATGTTTTTTTTTTACAGTTTCTTTAATAGATGTTTTTAACAATTTCCAATTTCAAGTTTGTGTTCGGAAAAAATTCGATATATGGGTTGACCGAAAAAAATCCAGGATTGTATTTAGAAAATGAGCTTGATGTTGGTTACATAAAAACGAAACGTCGGATTTTTAAACTAGAAAATACCGAGTTGCAGGGGTTAAAAAATGGCTATGAAGAATGGAACATTTTAGCAAGCAGTAGCAGAGCACGCTCTCTCCGAAAGTCACGATATCCTTTTTAATGAGGTGGATATCTTAAGTTAATCGCAGCGTTTCTATCTAATGAGAAAGGCCATTGAGTTCTTTAACCACAACAACAATTTGAACCGGAAGGAGGAAATTACGTTTCTAAATGCAGACTATAAGCGAGTTCTACGACATATTTCAACTGCGCCGAAAATTGAAAAAACAACACCCCAGTCCCGCCACTTCAACCCGAGGCGATGGCGTGGGAATAAATACCACTGAGCTACCACAGTTGAATCAGTCAACGTTGAGAAGCACGGGAGATCACCTCGCCCATTGCCTCATCGCCTTTCATAAAGTCTGCCGCAGCTGTAGACGAAACGTCAGGAAGAAATTCCATTGGTCCACGGCTTCAAAGCCCGGAAAACACTTTAGATGATGTTTTTCTTTTCTTTAAGCGAGGAGCGATTGACCCAACAGTGAATTTGAATGACCGTCTAGTAAAACTTGAGGAGTTCGTAATAAGTTCGGCATCGGCAATTACGAAGCTGTATCCTGCTCTTTTGCCAGGAAACTTTACAACAAACTTCCACGCGGAAGTTGCTCTATTATTTAGGGGTTATAAAAATCTTTTATAAGTTCTGTGAGTGTCCCCGGATGAGTTTATGGCTGCCTCTTCGGTTATATTAAATTCATAAGGTCTAGCAATTGATTAGCAGTTTAGGGCCCGAAACGATGAAGTGCCCTCCAAGGCGATATCCATTGATATAATTGAACACAAGGCCTTTGAAAATTGAACCATAAATATTCCGTTATCTTGCGATGTGCATTTCGTTTCCATCTCTTGCGCAATTTAATCAACTGCTCAAACATTAATTTCAGCAATTTGCTACGGGGGGATGGCGTTGTTGCCAAGTGGTCCGTGACCGATGGTTCACTAATTATTTACCAGAGATAAGCGCACCCCGATCATTAGAAATATCGCTTGGAAAGCCGATAATATGGATGTAATTAATTGCCATGGAGGCGAATGACGGCCGCTAAATCACGAAGAAGTCCGATTAGCCATTGGAGTGATAGGACGGTGGGAAAAAGTGGTGTTCACCAATATATAGAGGTTACAAACTGTAAAATACCAACCTCACTTTTAATCATGTTTTCATCATCAAGCTCAGAGAGTAAGGTGACTTCCATTCCCTGCCTAAGGCTCGTCGTTCAGTTATAGGCGTCACTGCGTTCCATACCTTTTTTTTTACTCCATCAATATTCAGAGATTTACTCTATCAATAAGCGTTATCGGAAACTGTGATTTGAGTCAAGCTCAGGTTAGTTCATGTTTGTTAGTTATAAGGGTGAGCCTCTTTCCACCCCTCTTTTCCGACCAAAGAAAACGATGTCAGCCTTATTGATAGTGCAAATGTTTGGTGTGGGTGTTGAGTGTTTTTAAGAACAAAACGATGTTTGGAGAATAAGATGGCTTCAATTAACCCTGCGCCACCACTACCCCTATCCCAGTCATATATCACGTACTTCACCACAGTCGAATCAATCAACGTCGGGAAGCACGGAAGATAACTTCGCCCATTGGCTCGTTGCCTTTGATAATGTCTACCGCAGCTGTAGACGAAACGTCAGGAATAAATTCCATTGGACCACGTCTTCGCAAAGCCAGGAAAACAATTTAGATTGTATTTTGTAATTATCGTCTATCACTTTCCATAAACAGCATCCTGGTTGGTTTAGTAGTTTTTGTTGCGCTGAGCCCTGAGGCTGATTGCAATATACACATCGAAACGTCGGCTAATTTTTAAACTAAAGCTGTTTTTTTTTCCTAATCAAGAAAAATGTTGATAACATACAGCCTAAGAAAATATTCATTGGTATGGCCAACTTGCTTTGTAAGATTAGAGCAATACAGATAACGGTGTTCGAGATATTTTAGAATTTTTTATTTGGAAAAATAACCCATGAAGTTTGGACTCGTTTTCGGCTAACTTTTTCGAATTATGTCCAATTTTTGTAATCTCCGACTGATCTTCAGATATTTCTTAACATGATTATTTTGCAAAATGAGCCTATACCCAAGTTTATATTCATTTAGCTACCTTTTTCCAACTAGGATGATAGGCCAGTCCACTTCTTCGAATGTACAACGGTGTTCAAGATATTTAAGAACTTTTTTATTTTCAAAGAAAGGTTCATGATTTTTGTACCCGTTCTAACCTAAACTAACATTTTTCACTTAAGCATATAGTTTTTTTTTCGAAAATCTCGGTTATTTGAAAAAATAATGAAAAGTTAACTAGAAGTCTCTAAAAAAGACGTTTTCAATTTTTGATAATTTCTAGTGGTTTCGAATATATTCATAAGAAATCGAAATTTTGAAAAAACGTTTTTATTTTCTAGTGGTCTTAATTTAAAGAGATAATTAAAAATAAAGTTCAGTTCTTCATAGCCATTTTTTAACCCCTGCAACTTAGTATTTTATAGTTTAAAAATCCGACGTTTCGTTTTCGAATCGACGAAATCAGAAAAAATTTGAAATAAATATAAAGAGGTTACCAATTTATCTTAAACCTTATTATCTATTATGCTTCTCCATCTTACCACTTCTAAGGATCATATTAAAGCTTTTCTGTCTTATTCTCCAGTAAAAACCAAGATAAAACATGTTTACACGAACTATTTCTAATGCCAAATTCTAAATAGTGACAAAACTTGAAGATATATGGGAACTATACTCTAAAACAAAAAAAATCGGAGTTTGTGACTCAAAATTGTCCAAAAACTTTTTTATTATTAGACTTAGATAGGCCAAGTGACCCCTCATTTTCAGATGCTTTTAACTCGGAAATGCAGTGGTGAAATCAAAATTTACCTACGCGGAATATTAACAGAGAAATCGGCAAGAATTTTAACGAAATATAAAGAGGTTACCAATTTATCTTAAACTTCATTATCTATTACGCTTCTTCATCTTACCACTTCTAAGAATTATAGTAAAACTTTTCTGTCTTACTCTCCAGTAGAAAACAAGATAAAATATGTTTGCACCCACTATTTCTTATCCCCAATTGTAACTGGTGACAAAACTTGAAGATATATGGGAGCCAAACCGTAAAATAAAAAACAATCGGAGTTTGCGACTCAAAATTTTCCAAGAAACATTTTTATTATTAGACTTAGATAGGCCAAGTGACCCCTCATTTTCAGCTTCTTTAAACTCGGAAATGCAGTGGTGAAATCAAAATTTACCTACTCGGAGTATTAGCAGAAAAATCGGCAAAAAATTGAACCAATTATAAAGAGGTTACCAGTTAATATTAAGCCTTATTATCTATTACGCTTCTCCATCTTACCACTTCTAATAATCATATTAAAATTTTCTGTCTTACTCTCCAGTAAAAAAGCAAGATAAAACATGTTTACACCCACTATTTCTAGTACCAAATTCTAAATGGTGACAAAGCTTGAAGGTAATATGGGAGCTACATTGCAAAAGAAAAAAAAAATAGGAATTTGTCACTCAAAATTATCCATGAGACGTTTCTATTATTAGACTTAGATAGGCCAAGTTACCACTCATTTTCAGCAGCTTTAAATTCGGAAATGTAGTGGTGAAATCAAAACTTACCTACTCAGAATATTAACAGGGAAATCGGCAAAAATTTTAACCGAATATAAAGAGGTTACGAATTTATCTTAAACCTCATTATCTATTACGCTTCTCCATCTTACCGATTCTAAAAATTATATTATAACTTTTCTGTTTTACTTCCCAGTAAAAAAAAACAAGATAAAACATGTTTGCACGCAGTATTTCTAATTCTCAAATTCTAATTGGTGTATATTCAAACGTAACTTAATTTGATTGAGACAATTTTGGCCTAAAACTGAATTTTTTTAATTCAAGCTTCCTGATTTTTCAAATTTGTTATATGATTTTGGCCCGAAATTAAACTCCAACAGTCAGATATCAATTTTTATTGGAAAAAGTGTGCTCCAAGAAAGGACTTTTTTTGCAAATTTTTTAAACTTTTTGAATGATATTTTGAATTTATGTCTCTAACTATTTCTATTTGCCTATTTTGGACATATTTTTGTTCTGTAATTTTCTAACTACCCCAGGCTTTGTCTTTACTTGTTTTCGTCGATTTTAGTTCCTTTTTATGTCTTACTGTTCAATTATTATTATTCATATTTGTCTATCCTTATTAAATTTTTGTTCTTTTATATTTTTTTAAATATCTAAATTGGACTTTTTATTGGGTTATTTATTCGAGACACTTTAGATAAAAAAATTTAGTTTTTTCAACGATTGAACCAGTGTAATGTAAATTGATTCCCTTTCAGACAATTTTGGCCTAAATCTGTGTTTTAAAAATACTTCTTTTTAAGATTTGGTACACTTTTAGCTCGAAAAGAAAATCCTTTTGTAAGGTTTATAAAGGATTTTTTCTCCAAGTTAAAAATATTTTAAATTGGTGCCCCGACCTACCTTTTTTTGGACTTATTTCTTCTATAATCTCTTAATTTTTTTCGGTTTCTTAACTCAGCGCTTTTGTAGTTTTTATTTTATTACTTTTGATCCTGGTCTTTTTTATTTTACATATTTTTCTATTTTTATTCTTCGTGATCTGCAATTTTTTTTTATTCTGTTTTTCATTGATCTAAAATAGTTCTTCTGAAGTAATTTTAACAAATAGTAATTGGAACGTAAACTAATTTGATTTGAGACAAATTTGGCCTAAAACTGCTTCATGCTTCCTGATTTTTCAAACTTTTCATATGATTTTGGCCTGAAATTAAACTCCAACTGTTAGAAAACAATTTTTATTGGAAAAATTGTGCTCCAATGAGGGACCTTTTAGCAAATTTTTTAAACTTTTTAAACGATTTTGGTCTAGAATTAGAAATATTTTGAATCTAACTATTTGCCTCTTTTGGACATATTTTTTTTTCTGTAATTTTCTGACAAGTCTAGACGTTTTTCTACTTGTTTTTTTCGATTTTCGCTAATTTTTTTATGACTTACTGTTTTATTATTCTTCATATTTTTCTATTCTTATTAAATTTGTGTTCTTTCAAATTTTTCATGTACCTAAATTGTGCTTCTTATTGGGATATTCTTTCTAGGTAATTTTGTTAAAAAAAGCTGAGTTTTTTCAACGAGTGTACCAAGTGTAATAAAAACTGAATCGATTTCAGACAATTTTGGCCTGAATCTGTGTCTTTTAAAGATACATATTTTTCTATTTTTATTCTTTGTCATGTTTTGTGGAGTTTTTTAATCTGGCTCGTGGACTCTTGTACTTTAATTGTTTCATGTTTTTTTTTTTAATTTGACAATTTAAAACAATCTGAGCTTGCCAAACTTTTTCGACACTTTAGGTAAAAAAAATTGAGTTTTTTCAACGATTGAACCAGTGTAATGTAAATTGATTCCCTTTCAGAAAATTTTGGCCAAAATCTGTGTTTTAAAAATACTTTTTTTTAAGATTTGGTATACTTTTAGCTCGAAAAGAAAATCCTTTTGTAAGGTTTATAAAGGGTTTTTTCTCAAAGTTAAAAATATTTTTAAATTGGTGCCCCGACCTACTTTTTTTGGACTTATTTCTTCTATAATCTCTTGATTTTTTGATTTTGCTTTTCAAAATGGCAAACTTATGGCCATTTTTTGATTATTTTAAACTTTATTTGCATGAATAGGTACTTTTAATATGTTGAGTGGGTTTGTAGGTTTTTTTATATTTATAGATTTTGAATTTTGTAATTGTTAAGATTAGTGAATTTTGTTTTTTAATTATGACTATTTTTATGTTTGTCTACTTTTTTTATAGCATTATGCTAAATAAAACAACATTTATTTTTTACTTATTTCTCTATTCTTATTATTCGTGATGTTTTCTGCAATTGTTGTTTTTTTTATTCTGTTTTTCATTGACTTAAATTGGTCTTTTTATAGGGCTTTTTTCTTCTGAAGTAATTTTAACAAATAGTAATTGGAACGTAAATTAATTTGATTGAGACAATTTTGGCCTAAAACTGAATTTTTTTATTTCATGCTTCCTGATTTTTCAAATTTTTTATATGATTTTGGCCCGAATTTAAACTCCAATAGTCAGATATCAATTTTTTTTGAAAAAATTGTGCTCCAAGAAGGGACCTTTTTTAGCAAATTTTTTAAACTTTTTGAACGATATTTTGAATTTATGTCTCTAACTATTTCTATTTGCCTCTTTTGGACATATTTTTGTTCTGTAATTTTCTAACTAACCCAGGCTATGTCTTTACTTGTTTTCGTCGATTTTAGTTCCTTTTTATGTCTTACTGTTCAATTATTATTATTCATATTTTCCTATTCTTATTAAATTTGTGTTCTTTTATATTTTTTTGAAGTATCTAAATTTGACTTTTTATTGGGTTATTTAATCGAGACACTTTAGATAAAAAAAATTAAGATTTTTCAACGATTGAACCAGTGTAATGTAAATTGATTCCCTTTCAGACAATTTTGGCCTAAATCTGTGTTTTATAAATACTTCTTTTTAAGATTTGGTACACTTTTAGCTCGAAAAGAAAATCCTTTTCTAAGGTTTATAAAGGATTTTTTCTCAAAGTTTTTCTCATATTTTAAATTGGTGCCCCGACCTACCTTTTTTGGACTTATTTCTTCTATAATCTCTTGATTTTTTCCGGTTTCTTAACTCAGGGCTTTTGTAGTTTTTATTTTATTACTTTTGATCCTGGTCTTTTTTATTTTACATATTTTTCAAATTTTATTCTTCGTGATGTTTTCTGCAATTTTTGTTTTTTTATTCTGTTTTTCATTGATCTAAAATGGTCCTTTTATGGAGTTTTTATTCTTCTGAAGTAATTTTAACAAATAGTAATTGGAACGTAAATTAATTTGATTTGAGACAAATTTGGCCTAAAACTGCTTCATGCTTCCTGATTTTTCAAACTTTTCATATAATTTTGGCCTGAAATTTAACTCCAACTGTTAGAAAACAATTTTTATTGGAAAAATTGTGCTCCAAGGAGGGACTTTTTAGCAAATTTTTTAAACTTTTTAAACGATTTTGGTCTAGAATTAGAAATATTTTGAATCTACTATTTGCCTCTTTTGGACATACTTTTTTTTCTGTAATTTTCTGACAAGTCTAGACGTTTTTCTACTTGTTTTTATCGATTTTCGCTAATTTTTTTATGACTTGCTGTTTCATTATTCTTCATATTTTTCTATTCTTATTAAATTTGTGTTCTTTCAAATTTTTCATGTACCTAAATTGTGCTTCTTATTGGGATATTCTTTCTAGGTAATTTTGTTAAAAAAAGCTGAGCTTTTTCAACGAGTGTACCAAGTGTAATGAAAACTGAATCGATTTCAGACAATTTTGGCCTAAATCTGTGTCTTTTAAAGATACATATTTTTCTATTTTTATTCTTTGTCATGTTTTGTTGAGTTTTTTAATCTGGCTCGTGGACTTTTGTTCTTTAATTGTTTCATGTTTTTTTTTAATTTGACAATTTAAAACAACCTGAGCTTGCCAAACTTTTTCGACACTTTAGGTAAAAAAAATTGAGTTTTTTCAAAAATTGAACCAGTGTAATGTAAATTGATTCCCTTTCAGAAAATTTTGGCCAAAATCTGTGTTTTAAAAATACTTTTTTTTAAGATTTGGTATACTTTTAGCTCGAAAAGAAAATCCTTTTGTAAGGTTTATAAAGGATTTTTTCTCAAAGTTAAAAATATTTTTAAATTGGTGCCCCGACCTACTTTTTTTGGACTTATTTCTTCTATAATCTCTTGATTTTTTGATTTTGCTTTAGATTTTGCTTTTCAAAATGGCCAACTTATGACCATTTTATGATTATTTTAAACTTTATTTGCATGAATAGGTACTTTTAATATGTTGAGTGGGTTTGTAGGTTTTTTTATATTTATAGATTTTGAATTTGTAATTTTTAATATTAGTGAATTTTGTTTTTTAATTATGACTATTTTTATGTTTTGTCTACTTTTTTTATAGCATTATGCTAAATAAAACAATATTTATTTTTTACTTATTTCTCTATTCTTATTATTCGTGATGTTTTCTGCAATTTTTGTTTTTTTTTATTCTGTTTTTCATTGACTTAAATTGGTCTTTTTATAGAGCTTTTTTCTTCTGAAGTAATTTTAACAAATAGTAATTGGAACGTAAATTAATTTGATTGAGACAATTTTGGCCTAAAACTGAATTTTTTTATTTCATGCTTCCTGATTTTTCAAATTTTTTATATGATTTTGGCCCGAATTTAAACTCCAACAGTCAGATATCAATTTTTTTTTAAAAAATTGTGCTCCAAGAAGGGACCTTTTTTAGCAAATTTTTTTAACTTTTTGAACGATATTTTGAATTTATGTCTCTAACTATTTCTATTTGCCTCTTTTGGACATATTTTTGTTCTGTAATTTTCTAACTACTCCAGGCTTTGTTTTTACTTGTTTTCGTCGATTTTCGTTCCTTTTTATGTCTTACTGTTCAATTATTATTATTCATATTTTTCTATTCTTATTAAATTTTTGTTCTTCTATATTTTTTGAAATATCTAAATTGGACTTTTTATTGGGTTATTTATTCGAGACACTTTAGATAAAAAAATTGAGTTTTTTCAATGATTGAACCAGTGTAATGTAAATTGATTCCCTTTCAGACAATTTTGGCCTAAATCTGTGTTTTAAAAATACTTCTTTTTAAGATTTGGTACACTTTTAGCTCGAAAAGAAAATCCTTTTGTAAGGTTTATAAAGGATTTTTTCTCAAAGTTTTTCTCATATTTTAAATTGGTGCCACGACCTACCTTCTTTGGACTTATTTCTTCTATAATCTCTTGATTTTTTCCGGTTTCTTAACTCAGCGCTTTTGTAGTTTTTATTTTATTACTTTTGATCCCCTTTTATTTTACATATTTTACATATTTTTCTATTTTTATTCTTCGTGATGTTTTCTGCAATTTTTTTTTATTCTGTTTTTCATTGATCTAAAATGGTTCTTCTGAAGTAATTTTAACAAATAGTAATTGGAACGTAAACTAATTTGATTTGAGACAAATTTGGCCTAAAACTGCTTCATGCTTCCTGATTTTTCAAACTTTTCATATGATTTTGGCCTGAAATTAAACTCCAACTGTTAGAAAACAATTTTTATTGGAAAAATTGTGCTCCAATGAGGGACCTTTTAGCAATTTTTTTAAACTTTTTAAACGATTTTGGTCTAGAATTAGAAATATTTTGAATCTAACTATTTGCCTCTTTTGGACATATTTTTTTTTCTGTAATTTTCTGACAAGTCTAGACGTTTTTCTACTTGTTTTTGTCGATTTTCGCTAATTTTTTTATGACCTACTGTTTTATTATTCTTCATATTTTTCTATTCTTATTAAATTAGTGTTCTTTCAAATTTTTCATGTACCTAAATTGTGCTTCTTATTGGGATATTCTTTCTAGGTAATTTTGTTAAAAGAAGCTGAGTATTTTCAACGAGTGTACCAAGTGTAATGAAAACTGAATCGATTTCAGACAATTTTGGCCTGAATCTGTGTCTTTTAAAGATACATATTTTTCTATTTTTATTCTTTGTCATGTTTTGTTGAGTTTTTTAATCTGGCTCGTGGACTTTTGTTCTTTAATTGTTTCATGTTTTTTTTTTTAATTTGACAATTTAAAACAATCTGAGCTTGCCAAACTTTTTCGACAATTTAGGTAAAAAAAATTGAGTTTTTTCAACGATTGAACCAGTGTAATGTAAATTGATTCCCTTTCAGAAAATTTTGGCCAAAATCTGTGTTTTAAAAATACTTTTTTTTAAGATTTGGTATACTTTTAGCTCGAAAAGAAAATCCTTTTGTAAGGTTTATAAAGGATTTTTTCTCAAAGTTAAAAATATTTTTAAATTGGTGCCCCGACCTACCTTTTTTGGACTTATTTCTTCTATAATCTCTTGATTTTTTGATTTTGCTTTAGATTTTGCTTTTCAAAATGGCAAACTTATGGCCATTTTATTATTATTTTAAACTTTATTTGCATGAATAGGTACTTTTAATATGTTGAGTAGGTTTGTAGGTTTTTTTATATCTATAGATTTTGAATTTTGTAATTTTTAATATTAGTGAATTTTGTTTTTTAATTATGACTATTTTTATGTTTTGTCTACTTTTTTTAAAGCATTATGCTAAATAAAACAACATTTATTTTTTACTTATTTCTCCATTCTTATTATTCGTGATGTTTTCTGCAATTTTTGTTTTTTTTTTATTCTGTTTTTCATTGACTTAAATTGGTCTTTTTATAGGGCTTTTTTCTTCTGAAGTAATTTTAACAAATAGTAATTGGAACGTAAATTAATTTGATGGAGACAATTTTGGCCTAAAACTGAATTTTTTTATTTCATGCTTTCTGATTTTTCAAATTTTTTATATGATTTTGGCCCGAATTTAAACTCCAACAGTCAGATATCAATTTTTTTTGAAAAAATTGTGCTCCAAGAAGGGACCTTTTTTAGCAAATTTTTTAAACTTTTTAAACGATTTTAGCCTAGAATTAGAAATATTTTGAATCTATGCCTCTAACTATTTGCCTCGTTTGGACATAATTTTGCTCTGTAATTTTTTAACTATTTCAGATTTTTTTACTTGTTTTCATCGCTTTTCGCTTATTTTTTTTTGTCTTGCTGTTCTATTATTATTATTAGTCTTTTTCTTTTCCCATTAAATTTTTATTCTATTATATATTTTTTATCTATCTAAATTGTTTTTTTTTATTGCGTTATTCTTTCGAGGTACTTTTGATCCAAAAATTGAGTTTTTTCAACCACTCAATCAGTCTAATGTAAATTAATTCGCTTTCAGACAATTTTGGCCTAAATCTGAGTCTTTTAAAGATACTTATTCTTTTAAGCTTCTGACACTTTTGGCTCGAAAAGAAAACACTCTTTTAAAGTTTTTAAAGGATTTTTTTCTCAAAGTTAGAAATATTTTAAATTTGTGCCTCGACCTACCTTTTTCAGACTTATTTCTTCCATAATTTCCTGATTTTTCCAGGTGTCTTAACTCAGTGCTTTTGTAGTTTTCATTTTATTATTTTTGATCCTAGTGTTTTTTATCCTACATATTTTTCTATTCTTATTCATCCCGTCATGTTTTCTGCAATTTTTTGTATTTTATTCTGGTTTTCATTGATCTAAATTGGTCTTTTTATGGGGTTTTTATTTTTCCGAAGTAATTTTGACAAATAGTACTTGGAACGCTTCTCCATCTAATCAATCCTAATAATCATATTAAAATTTTTCTGTCTTACTCTCCAGTAAAAATCAAGATCAAACGTGTTTCCCCCCTCTATTTCTATTTCCAAATCCTAAATGGTGCCAAAACTTAAAGATATATGGGAGCTAAACCGTAGAACAAAAAAATCGGAGTTTGTTACTAAAAATTGTTCAAGACACGTTTTTATTATTAGACTTAGATAGACCAAGTGAGCTCTCATTTTCAGCTGCTTTAAACTCCAAAATACAGTGATGACATCAAAATTTACATACTCGGAGTATTAACAGAAAAATCGGCAAAAAATTGAACCAAATATAAAGAGGTTACCAGTTAAACTTAAACCTTATTATCTATTACGCTTCTTCATCTTACCATTTCTAATAATCATATTAAAACGTTTCTGTTTTACTCGCCAGTAAAAAACAAGATAAAACATGTTTACACCCACTACTTCTAGTACCAAATTCTAAATAGTGACAAAGCATGAAGATAATATGGGAGCTACATTTTAAAAGAAAAAAAAAATAGGAATTTGTGACTCAGAATTATCCATGAAACGTTTCTATTATTAGGTTTAGATAGGCCAAGTCACCCATCATTTTCAGCAGCTTTAAACTCGGAAATGTAGTGGTGAAATCAAAATTTACCTACTCAGAATATTAACAGAGAAATCGGCAAAAATTTTAACCGAATATAAAGAGGTTACGAATTTATCTTAAACCTCATTATCTATTACGCTTTTCCATCTTACCGCTTCTAAAAATCATATTAAAACTTTTCTATCTTACTTCCCAGTAAAAAAAAACAAGATAAAACATGTTTGCACGCAGTATTTCTAATTCTCAAATTCTAATTGGTGTATATTCAAACGTAACTTAATTTTATTGAGACAATTTTGGCCTAAAACTGATTTTTTTTAATTCATGCTTCCTGATTTTTCAAATTTTTTATATGATTTTGGACCGAAATTAAACTCCAACAGTCAGATATCAATTTTTATTGGAAAAATTGTGCTCCAAGAAGGGACTTTTTTAGCAAATTTTTTAAACTTTTTGAACGATATTTTGAATTTATGTCTCTAACTATTTCTATTTGCCTCTTTTGGACATAATTTTGTTCTGTAATTTTTTAACTACTCCAGGCTTTGTTTTTACTCGTTTTCGTCGATTTTCGTTCCTTTTTATGTCTTACTGTTCAATTATTATTATTCATATTTTTCTATCCTTATTAAATTTTTGTTCTTTTATATTTTTTGAAATATCTAAATTTGACTTTTTATTGGGTTATTTATTCGAGACACTTTAGATAAAAAAAATTGAGTTTTTTCAACGATTGAACCAGTGTAATGTAAATTGATTCTCTTTCAGACAATTTTGGCCTAAATCTGTGTTTTAAAAATACTATTTTTTTAAGATTTGGTACACTTTTAGCTCGAACAGAAAATCCTTTTGTAAGGTTTATAAAGGATTTTTTCTCAAATTTAAAAATATTTTAAATTGGTGCCCCTCTTTTGGACTTATTTCTTCTATAATATCTTGATTTTTTCCGGTTTCTTAACTCAGGGATTTTGTAGTTTTTATTTTATTACTTTTGATCCTGGTCTTTTTTATTTTACATATTTTTCTATTTTTATTCTTCGTGATGTTTTCGGCAATTTTTGTTTTTTTATTCTGTTTTTCATTGACTTAAATTGGTCTTTTTATAGAGCTTTTTTCTTCTGAAGTAATTTTAACAAATATTAATTGGAACGTAAATTAATTTGATTGAGACAATCTTGGCCTAAAACCTAAAAATCGACGAAAACGAGTAAAAACAAAGCCTGGAGTAGTTAGAAAATTACAGAACAAAAATATGTCCAAAAGAGGCAAATAGAAATAGTTAGAGACATAAATTCAAAATATCGTTCAAAAAGTTTAAAAAATTTGCTTAAAAAGTCCCTTCTTGGAGCACAATTTTTCCAATAAAAATTGATATCGGACTGTTGGAGTTTAATTTCGGTCCAAAATCATATAAAAAATTTGAAAAATCAGGAAGCATAAATTAAAAAAAATCAGTTTTAGGCCAAAATTGTCTCAATCAAATTAATTTACGTTCCAATTAATATTTGTTAAAATTACTTCAGAAGAAAAAAGCTCTATAAAAAGACCAATTTAGGTCAATGAAAAACAGAATAAAAAAACAAAAATTGCAGAAAACATCACGAAGAATAAGAATAGAGAAATAAATATAAAATAAATGTTGTTTTAATGCTGAAATGTTGTTTAATGAAATTTTAACAAATATTAATTGGAACGTAAATTAATTTGATTGAGACAATTTTGGCCTAAAACTGAATTTTTTTAATTCATGTTTCCTGATTTTTCAAATTTTCACCAACCAAATTCTAGGTACACATTCTGGTGACAAAGCTTGAAGGTAATATGGAAGCTACATTGTAAAAAAAAAATAGGAATTTGTGACTCAAAATTATCCATGAAACGTTTCTATTATTAGACTTAGATATTACTTAGATATATAATTTACCCTCTCGGAGTATTAACAGAGAAATCGGCAAAAATTTGAACCAACTATAAAGAGGTTACCAATTTATCTTAAACCTCATTATCTGTTACGCTACTCCATCTTACCACTTAAAAGTGTTCTCTTTCACTCTCAAAAAAGACAAAACATGTTTACACCCACTATTTCTAATCCAAAGTTCTAAATAATGCAATAGCGTTCAAGTTATGTGGGAGTTAAGCCGTAAAACCTAAAAATTGGTTTCAGTGTTGTAATTTTTATTGTTTTCGGCGATACTTGAACCCATTACCACGATTACCATGAAGTGGAGCACAAACGAAAAGTTTATTTTGTCACTTGATTCGCATAAATGGTGATTTTTCATTCCCATTTCTATAAGGAGAAATGTTCTGGAGTTCCATTTTTCGTGGTAAATCTAATTACCAAAAATCAACAGATCGCAGACAACTCAAGGCGATTAAAACCCACTAAGACAATTGAAAATCCAATTAGGCCTTAAATTGAACAAGAAACCTGAAAGAGTGTTTGCGGTCAAACAGCCCTAAGACCTCCTCGAGTGTAGGATTTATTTTCCCTTGTTGAAGTTTTTGCCTTTCTTTCTTTCTTTCTTTCTAATCGAATCAGTGACTTTGCCTTGTCCAAGCCGGATTACTGGTAAACTTGGTACCTACACGCAGATATGACAATATCGAGGCAAATAAGCACATACTGGAAACAATCAGTTCGACGCTTTCAGGAATATTCAGGATCACTGCGATCACATATTTTCTCAAATAATCCAGGATAATTGAAAATATTCAGCGCATTTTCTGGATGAGAAAACGTGCAACCGCATTGGCAAAACGACGCATAATGCCAGCCGATTGTCTCAGGACTTCTATATCATATTTAGGGGATTTCGCGATTGCTACGGACTTTTTCTTATCTCTTTTTGGTTCGTTTCAACCGTTCTTTAAAAGAAGGAATCAAAAATAAAATCTGGGAATTTTAGAGTTATGATGTCACTTTCAGAAAACTCTCCCAACTGAGCGTTACAATTTTTATTAAATATGGCAATCAAATGGCAATGAAATATGGTTAGAAGTAAAAGTTAATTGGTTATCAAAGAACTAAATTATTAATAACGTGTCGATTTCATCAAACCTGTCCCCTCTTGCAACGATTAAGAAAAATCCTATAACAAATAGAATATGCAAAATTTGAAAAGCATTAAATTTGAAGAAGCTTCTTATAACATGAAGAAAAGGGTGGGAAAATTTGCAAAAAGTATACTTTGTTTCTTTAGAAAATTACTTAAAACCATATTTGCCGAGTCGCAAACAATACTTTAAGAAGGGGAATTGAAGTATCTGTAGCGTTTATTTCAACCTAACATTCGCCCTTCGACTCACAGGTGTTAGCACTAGTCGAAATGCTTTGTAATATCACACCGCCTTTTTTTCGCCGAAAGTTCCAAAATATAAATTAGTTTTCCGGGGAATAAGAAACAGGAGATTACTACACTTTTCCGATGAGTTTTCAGGTAGGACCCACATGAAACCTCGTTTTAATGAACATTCATTGCTAAACAATAACAAACATTTTCAAATTGTACACGTAAGGGTGTTACTACTTAGGGTCTTAGCAAAAAATCGACAATAAATGGAATGAAATTACTAAAACTTTGAAAAAAAAACACATAAAAAAGGATTTTTAAGCATCGCAAAGTCACTATTAATGGTCTAAAAAAGAAACTAAAATAACAAAGTGAAATTCAGAATTTTTTACTCAAAGAGTATCTCGAAAAAACATTTATTTTTTGTTTTCGATATGTCAAGTAACCCCTCATTTTCAGTTGGGTTAAGCTGAAAAATGCAATAGTGAAATGAAAGTTTACCTGCATAGAATATTCATAGAAAAAGTGACAAAAATTAAAATAACAACAATTATAACCCGAACTAAATGAAAAAGAAATTAAAACTATAAAAAAAAAACTTTTTTTATTATTGGAGTTAGATAGGTCAAGTGACATCTCATTTTCAGCTGCCGTGAGCTCGGAAATGCAGTGGTGAAATCTAAATTTACCTGCCCAGGGTCTTAGCAAAAAAACTTGCAAAAAAATTGGAACAAAAGTACTGAAACTTTGAAAATAAAACTTAATGAAAATAAAGCCCCAATAATAAACAAAGGTTTTTTTTATTGTATTTTTTTTATTTTATTTTAACAATTACTTTTAAGAGTCACAGAGCCACAATCAATGTTTTATAATAGAAGTTAAAATGTAATTTTTTTTTCATTAAAACCGTTCAAATACATGATATTATTGGAGTTAAATAGGCCACATGACCCCTTATTTTCAGCTGCTTTGAGCTCAGAAATGCAGTGGTGGAATAAAATATTACCTAAGTGGAGTGTTAACATAGAAATCGGCAAAAATTTAAATAAACTGAACTAATTTAAAAAAAATACCAAAGTTTTTTTTAATTTTATTTTACTACCTCTAATCGACTTTGAGATTCAGTATAATTCAGGAAAAAGTAAAGTGTAAGTTGCCAAGGTTTCAGTCGCTTTGACAAAAACCTTAACTTTTTGAATCTCAACTAAAGAATAAGCGCATTTTTTTTTCGAAAACAATTTTTTTTAAATTTTTGTGATAACCAGACCATGTATACAATTGTCAAAATTTTAATAACTCTAACCGACTCTGAGATTAACAATAATTGCCACAATTTGTAATGGACAGTTCATTTTTGGGTAATTTGTGAATAAATGGTTTTGCGTAAAGTCCAAGTTGCCAAAGTTTCGAAAAACCTCAATTTTTAAACCTCAAATCTAGAATTAGTGTCTTCTTCTATTTTTTTTAAACGTTTTTTTACTTTGCTGTATGAACTAAAATGAACTAAGCTGAATTAACTTGGGCATGTAACACCTAATTTTTAGGGGATTTTTCTTCAGGAACTCAATTAAATTCTCAATACTTTATTTTACTCTAATCGGCTTTGAGATTCAATACAATTTTCAAAATTTTTTAATGAAAAACTACATTTGTGTGTAATTTGTGACTAAACGTTCATGCGTAAAGTGTAAGTTGACAAGGCTCACTTTGACGAAAAATTTCTCTTTTTCAATCTCAACTCTAAAATTATTGTTTTTTTTTCTATAATTGGCTCTGAAATACGCTACAATAAATGGAAAGATTTACTAGTGCAAACTTGCAAAACTACACTTTTGGGTAATCTGTAACTAAATGCTATATTAGCTCAATTTCCTCAAAAAGTCAATTCTGTTATCAAAAATTTATTACCTCTAATCGCCTCTGAGATTCAGTATAAATGTGAAAATTTGTAATCGAAAGTTAAATTTTGGGATAAGAGGTGACTAAATGTTCATGCGTAAAGGGTATATTGCCAAGGGTCTAGTCGCCTTGACAAAAAGTTTCAATTTTTCAGTCTCAACTCTAGATTAGTAGAAAATACTCTAGAAAATTACATATCTGGGTAATTTGTGACTAAACGTTCATGCGTAAAGTATAAGTTGACAATTTCCACTCACTTTGACGATCAATTTAACTTTTTCAATTTCAACTCTAGAATTAGTTATGAAAGTTGAAAGAAATTTATTTTCTGCCAAGTATGTTAGTGATGGAAATTTTTAGCTCTTTCGCAGAAAAATTTAAATAATTTAAAAAAATTTTAAACTAGAGTTTTCTGCTAAAAATTTCGATCTCTAGACTTAGTGCTTTTTTTCTATTTTTTCGAAAAAAAAATAATTTCTGTGATAACCAGGTCACGCGACACATCATTTTTAGCTCCTTTTTCCTCAGGTACTCAATTCGGTTATCAAAGTTTTATTACCACTAATTAGCTCTGAGATGCGCCACAATAATTGTGAAAATTTTCAATGGCGAACAGCTACATTTTTTGGGTAATTTGTGACTAAGTGCTTATGCGCACAGGGTAAATTGCCAAGGTTCCAGTCGCCTTTACAAAAAAATTCACTTTTTTCGGTCACAGCTCAAGAATTAGGGCAAAAAACACTTTTTTAATTTCTATTATGACCAGGTCATGTGACATACCATTTTCAGCTGCTTTTTCCTCAGGAACTCGATTCGATTATCAAAATTTTATTACCAGTAATTGGCTCTGAGATTCGCTATAATAATTATGAAAATTTATAATTGAAAACTACACTTTTGGGTAATTTGTGATTAAGTGCTCATGAGTAAAGCCTCGACCTCATTGGGATTATCTTTTAGGAAACCAGGTTGTATTGTATTATCTATTTTTTTTTTAATTGAGTAGAATAAAGAAAAATTTTTTTTATATTGGAAAATTATTTCTACATGCTTAGCTGTCAACTGCAGCTAAGAGCTTATACTGAGTACAAAAGTTTTTAATTTGTGCATCCAACATTCTTGCAGTTTTATAAAAATTACTGAAAAAGCGTCAGATAACAAGTTTACATTGCAGACCAGCAGCTTTTAAGTTTTTAGTCAATTATGACGTCAAATTTCAAAACCTAATTAGTTTGTATTGAACTCTTATTTGTTTATGTTTTCCCTTCGATAATTTACTACGTTACCGACTGGCGAGTTTGTAATTTATTATCCATAAAATTAAAAGATCGTACATTTTGAATATATTCCCACATGATTAAAATTAAAATATGTAAATAATGGGTTTCTTTTTTACATTACTGTAGGGCAAAAAAGAATGTAAACAACGACTGTTTTTAAATTGTTAATAATCTGGTCATACATAGCTGTAGCTCCCTTAATTTAAATCTTTACAAAAATTAATGACAATTTTAAACAAAAATTTGTACTTACATCTCATTTAGTTATTACCGGCATTTGGCTACCGCCAATATTAATTAATTAATAAATTTCATTATACTTATATTCCTTCAGCACATGTTGTATAAAAAATCATATTTCCAACGCTAACTGGATGGCAATAATATATGAATGAGAGTTATATCAGTTTGAGAGTCATGACACTTAAACACATTATACATTTCGTGAAGCGATCCAAAAACCAGTTTTCTGCAATATTGTCACTTCCCACAGACAAATGGCCGAGATTTCGTACCTATATTGTCTGGGGGCAAATCTCGGCCATTTGTCTGTGGGAAGTGACAATATTGCAGAAAACTGGTTTTTGGATCGCTTCACAATCATCTCGCATGCCCTAGTGGAAGCACCCGCCGTCGTCAGATGGCGCCACTTACATTATACATTTCGTTACAAGAAAGTATGACAACAAAATTACTTTTTTTAAAGCCTTGCTTGATGCTTCCGCTTTTTCTGATAATGGAAACTCACTGAATGATCTTCAACACTCGGGTTTAGCAATTCAAAATAAGATTTTTAAGACCAGAAAACTGCCAAAAAATGTCTACACCATTTTCACATGTAGTTTAGAAAGTATCATTTGTATTTTGGAAAACGTCACTTGGATTTCAGATATATCACTTGTATTCCAGAAATCATCACATGTATTTCAGAATAGTCAGTTGAATTTTAGAAAGTATCATTTGAAATTTAGAAGCGTCACATGTATTTTAGAAACCATCAGTTGGAATTTAGATTAGTCATTTGTATTGCAGAAAAGTTCAGATGTATCTCAGAATTCGTCATTTAAATTTCGAAAAATTAATGAATTACATACTGGGCAAGCTATTCACTTTTACCCACATTTAACAGGGATATTGGCCTTTCACTATTCTTCGATGGACTGTATATGTATATTTTCTTTAAATAAAAAGCGTCTCGACTAACTTAAATTCAACAATAGGTTATATTTCTCTTTACACAAAAGGGATGCACAATTTCCATTTATGTAAATTGAAAATTCACTATTTACAAGATTTTATGGCTATCTAAAGTAGATACAAAAAAGGGGGTTTTAATGGCAAATTAATTATAAAGAGAGAGAGAGAGAGAGAGAGAGAGAAAGTCGAGTCGTCGAGATTTAAAGACTTGGAGAGTTATAACGAGGATGACCGTAAAAATTGCATTTCGCCTATTTAAAGTGGTGACATGTGGCTAAGAGTAGATAGGCAACGGACCAATTGTTTTACGCATAAGCATAAAGGTGAGTGAATTGGGTAGTTTATTGAGCGTTTGTAAAAAGACATATGGAATTCCTTGAAGTTAAAAATAGACTGAAGAACAGTTCTAAGCGAAGTCCTATGCATTTTTGAAGATCTATTGTGTGATCTATGCGAATTGAAGATGAAGAAGAGAGAGAAGAGAGAATTGAAGAAAGCTGAATTGTTGTGTTTCCACAACACATACTATCTTTAGAATCGGATTGAAGGAACATGCAATGCAGCTACAATAGAGTTTCCTTTTTTTATATTGGATAAATTTTACTTGATATAAACATAAAATTTAACAATGACAACAATTTACTCTTGGCAAATACAAACCTGTAGCCACACATAAACCACACATGTAGCTTAGAAAGTATCATTTGTATTTTAGTACAGTCACTTGGATTTCAGAATATATCACTTGTATTTCAGAATAGTGATTTAGATTTTAGAATAATTCACTTGTATTTGAGAAGGCATCACTTGCAGTTTAGAAGACTTGAATTTCAGAAAATTGTTTTGGAAACAAAGTTTGTTATTTGCATTTGTGTGGAGTTCTTCAAAAAGGTAAGTACAGCGCAAAAGTGAGGGACTCAAAAACCGCTTCGATACAATATATTTTCTAAAAAATTAGACTTTATTTGCACAACTTAGCATTTCTCTTAATGCTGCCGTCTTAGTAATGCAAGATATACCAGTTGGACTAAATTTTATATTTGCCAAGAGTAAATTGTTGTCATTGTTAAATTTTATGTGTATATCAAGTATATGCATGCTTTTTCAATCCAATTCCGAAGATAATATGTAATTCATTCATTTTCTGAAATTTAAATGACGAATTCTGAAATCTATCTGATCTTTTCTGAAATACAAATGACTAATCTAAATTCCAACTGATGGTTTCTAAAATACATGTGACGCTTCTAAATTTCAAGTGATACTTTCGACTATTCTGAAATACAAGTAATGATGTCTGGAATACAAGTGATATATCTGAAATCCAAGTGACGTTTTCTAAAATACAAATGATACTTTCTAAACTACATGTGAAAATGGTGTAGTTTCTTATAACTTTCGTACTTCAAAAGTACAGAAGAGTATCGAAAAGTATTGAAACTATCGCTATTAATATCGTCCATATGGCTTTTTTCTTAATTCCTTCTTCCAACAAAATACTTTTTTTTAATTACAAAATCTGATAATACTAAATATCAGATACCACTTATGTCAATGTTTATTGTTGTTAGACGTCCGTCAAATTCAAAATAATTAATTCGGACGGTATGCTATAACTTGCATAAATTGGTTACGCGACTCTTCGCCGAAAATTGCGTCCATGCGAATTCACCAAGAGGGTTTAAAGTTTAATCTGTCAAATGTCAAATGCGTGTTGTATGAATTTCTCATTGCCGGAATGCGAGGTATCATGGTCGGTATTGGTTTTAGTAATTATAGTCGTTTTCAGGAAGATATTCATCTAGCCAGCTATGGAAATATCGGATTTGTAGTGGTAGCCCTTCTTCCAAAAATTTTTCAACTGAAATCTGGGGAAATTCTCATCATTCTGTTGGTATCAACGGCATAGCCATTAAAATTTAAGAGCCGACATGACGCTTATGTTCTATCCTTGTTTACTGTACATATTTTGAGAGAGAGAGAGAGCATAATATTCGTTGGTCGATTCGTTACGTTCAAATTTTTAAATTTTCTGGTTTTCTAATTTATGTCCTCATTTTATTTTTTTTTTGAGTAATTTTTGATTTTTCATAAAACTACTTCAGCTAATATCATAAACAGTCCTTCATAAGATTATTCTATTTCGGAACATTTAGAAATTCCCGAGGAAATTCTTTAAAATGGCCAATTTGAGCGCCCGCAAGTGCGAAGCTATTGTCCGTTGCTACAAGGAATTTTTAAAAGAATCTGATAACTCCAGTAGCAGCATATGCGATAGCACATGCATCTTGTTTTTCAAGTTTGCACGAGGACCGTAAGCAAAGTGCTTGACATGAAAAAAAAGGAATACCATTCACAGACACTATCAAGACAAGACGAAAATCCATTATCCAGCAGTCAAGTTATGCTTTCAAAGAAGAATTGAATGCTTTTATATTCTCTAAGATCAAGAAGAATGAACATTTGACCATCCAAGTTATCTATGAATATGCCAAAGGATATCTGGACTTTTCACACAGTTCTACCGGTCTTTATAGAATAATAAAGTCTATGGGATATTCATTCAAAAAAGAAAAATTCTCATAGAACGTCAACAATTTGTACATTGGAGAATAAGATTTTGTTACAAGTACCTTCAATTATTAAAACAGAATGATACTAAATGTGTTTTTTTGGATGAAACATGGATATACCAAAATGGAAGCCCAGTTCGACAGTGGGTTTTGGAAAATAATCCTAAAGGGGTTCTTTCCAAATTCAAACAAGAAGGCAAACGGTTTACCATCGTAAATGCTGGATGTGATGAAGGCTTTTTACCAGGATGCGACTTAATTCTAGACAGCAACATTAATGATCGAGATTATCATAAGATCATGAATGAAGAAATTTTTTTAAAACGGGTAAAAGAAAAATTGATTCCCGCATTAGGATTAATGAATACCAAATGTGTTGTTGTTATGGACAATGCATCTTATCACTCTGTTAGAATCAATAAACCTCTAAATGTATCATCAAAAAAAGAAGTTTTACAGCAGTGGTTAGAAAGCAGAGGTATACCATATGAAAATTCTTACTCAAAAAAACAACTTTTGGACTTAATAACATCACATGCAGGCTCTAACTTTACAAAATATGAAGTAGACAAGCTTTTAAAGGCTGCAGGACATGAAGTATTGAGATTACCACCTTATAACTGTCAATATAATCCAATTGAATTGGCTTAGGCTGACTGCAAAAACTTTTACAACAAACTTGTTCCTTCTCAATTTGATTGTAGTATTAGTTCAATTAATAAAGTCAAAAACATTTGGCAGGCAGCAATCCAGCAGTGCACCAAGGAAAAGTGGGACAATTTCATCAAACACCTAGAGAATGAAATCAAAATGGACTGGAGAAAATATATGGGTGTGGATGACATTGATTCTGTCCCCCCATTTATCATAAATGTTGATGAAACTGATTCTTCTGACACTGATGATCTTTCAACTGACCTGAGTAATTATGAAGATGAAGAAGATGCAAGGGGATCTGGAATACAAAGTGCAAGTACATCAAGTGGATCTGGAATGCATAATATCGACTCACGAACAACTGAATCCAACTGTTCAGACTCCCAATCAGGTTGTGAAGAAATCATTCTTATGGTCATTGATGATACAGACAGTGAATAAATTGAAAAGGTGCTCTGCAACAATTTTATAAGGTGGCCCAAATTTCAGTGTGACCATTGGAATCTTAAAAACTCTCAGGTACAGTCAAATAGTGGAAAAGTTACTAAATTATTTCCCCAACAAAATTCCATTTGGATAATTGACAATTTACTATTTGATCTAGCTACCAAGTACTATTTTGTTTGGATATAAAGAGATAATTTGCCCTCCATAAAGAGATTTTTGCCACATTTTAATTAATTCTTATATTCATTATGTGCCTGTGTTATATCTTTAAACAAACAATTAACTTAAGTTTCATGTACATATATTTCATTTATCAAAGTTAAAAGTGTACTTACAGGTAAACATGCTTAGATTTCCAATTTAAAAGAAGTATAAGTGAGTCCACCTGGTACCTTTAAACTGTGATAAATTAAGTTTAGTGTAAATGAAAGCTTACTTAGATTATTAATTTCAAGGTATAAATTGGGCGTTAGGGTTTTAAAGATTTTTATCACCATCTAATTTGGGACACTCTGTATAAATTGAACACTGAGATGGACACTTTTAAAGGAGGACCTTAAGATGTAAATGAGAAGCTTATAATAAAGATAGAAAAAAACTGATGTGAGGGTCAAGGAGATCAAAGTTGAAGAAAAGGATAATGACAAAACAGCATTACAATATCTTTTATTCACAAATAAGACATTTTTCGAAGACTTTTTCATTTCAACAGTAAGTCTGTTCTTGTAGCAATCACAAAACAGTTTTCCAGTAACAATCAGGTTCTGATTGGTTAGTCTCTTAAGTGAATTGAACCAATAATTAATGTCATATTATCGGAAACTGGTTTCTGGACAGACCTTTTATATTCATAGCATCATCAACTTACATCCTAACACCTTGCAGACAACAAAGCAATTTTTGTGGCCAAATCCAGTAATCTTATTACTGATATGGTACTTGCAGGAATAAGTCACGGCCCTGAAAAAACTGTGTGACAAGTTCCATATATGACCTTAATTTGCCAAACACATATGCAATTGTGTTAAAAAAAAAAAAGACAAATGCTAAAGCTAGTATCTTTGAGGCTGAAAGATGGAGAATCACACACAATCACAAATGAAGATATCTTACAAGTGATAATGTGTTGAAGGAAGCAGTGAACTGGATGAGACAATTACCCAAATATGACAACAATTTTAATTATTAAACACCCATTAAATAAATTTTCTTTTTATTGTTTTAGGTCTACCTCAAGACTCTTTTAGAAGACATAATGGGACCATACCACATCACATAGACGCACCCATTTTCTCTCACAAGCATATACCAACACACACCGCAACTCCCCCCCCCCCCCTTTCCTAACACACACTCACACATTCTAACATAATATGCACACTTATCCTATACAAGATCTTCTAATTAACTATTATTTCTACCAGCCAAAATATTGAGGTAGCTTGAGAGCTAGCCTATCAATTCAATTTCTCAGGCAGTATAAAATTTCTTCCAAAATGTAATGTTATATATTTGCAGTATTTTATCTTTCCTCATGATCCTGCAAGGATGAAGCAGGTTTAAATAAAAAAAAGGTACTCTGGCCTTATGTTTATCCTCTTTTCTAACAAGCATTTCTTGATGAGGTTTTGGCTTATGCAGTGAATTGTAAACGTAGTTCTGGATGGTAGTTACTCAACTATTTGGTCACTATACTTTTCTCACATTAGGAACAATAGGAACGCAGAATAATAACTGGATTTAAACAAAATTGGTAAATGTTAAAACACAAATTTTAAGGTTAAAACAGTGTTGTTATAAACCTTAGGCTCGCTTCGCACCGATCTCTAATCTAGTAACTTTTCTGGTAACTTTTCAATTGTTTTTTTAAGATGCATTTACAATGTCATGGGTGGCTAGATGAATATCTTCCAGAAAACGACTATACAGTACTCCCTAGTTGACCCGTCAAGGACGCTTGTTGCGATTCTCGAGGTCACCCTCAAGCGCTCGTCATGGCAATTGGATTGTTCTGATATCCGCTTTGCTTAACTACTTTGTGAAACTGACTAAGTACTCATACAGGATGTACTAATTACCAAGGTTTTACTCAACTTGTTTAAATGTGGTAACTAAAAAAATTAATAGCCAAAAAGAAACTGTTCCTCCTTACTAAAATTGCCAACATTTTCTCATTCAAAAACACATTTAACCTGTAGCTCGATGCCGGAAGTAGTATTGAAATTTAACATCCGCCAATAGGGCAATCTCCCTTCAAACTTGCCCCCTCAAGTTCGCCTCAATTAAAACGGAAAAGTTTCCGTAGCGATTTTCATTAGCGACGGAGATTTTTCAAGTAATTTTCGTTCTCGAATGACTAAAATGACTTGATTATGCGGCCGGGAATCATATTATTTACCTTTTTGAAGAGGGCCCATGGTTTGGTGACTTGGTAATTAAATAGATTACTAATTAGGGCGTTCGTTTTTTCTGGGTACGAAAGCATGATTTGTTTACCGAAGGGAGGGCGTAAAATAAAGCGTCGCCCTTACACACCTTTAAGGTCAATTTCCTGCGACGCAGCGGAACACATAAAAGATGGTTGTGACGTATTGTTTTTTCACTTTTTACCTTTGGATATTGGATACGTAGCTAACGAGCTGTGTGTGTGTGTACCTCAAACGTAAAAGCACAATATCAAGTTCCTATTAGGTCTGCTAGCAAATAATAAATCGTCGCGGTATAGCGTACCTCAGTACAGCAACATGAAGATAATACAGGCCCGAACATGTACGCAATCAATTAGATGGTTTGAGTATCGTTTTGTATATTACCAACGGACCCTAGAGCCATTTGTTTCCAGTGGAGGTTAATTAATTTAACCAGAAACGATAACACCACTCAGTTTATCTTTACACGCGTAATATGCAACGAAGCTCTAAGGGCATATGCATGAAGTGCACTAATTAATTACCGGCTAATTTAAGATAAAATTCAACCATTAGTGTGATGCTTGTCTCTGTGATATATCGGCAAACTTATTCAATATCAACCCGGCATATGATACTCTTACATTTTGTTAGGAAATTCTCTAATATACCCACCCCGAGAGTTTAAGAGTCAGACCCTCCAACTTCATATATAGAGACAGTATAGAGCGGCATCAGGCAATACCTTCCTGAGATTTCGGAAAGTTGTTTAATAAAAAAACCCTTAAGGATAAAGTTGTGCGGTCTCGCTTAATCCCAGCATGTTATATAGCGAAAACATTATTAAAATTTTATAGTGGAACGAGGAAACCGTATTTTCTTTTGGGGAAATTTTAATAAATCCTTTACGCGAGTCTTCGTGTCAGCTTATATGGATTTTGCATTTAAATGGAGGATTTTTTTTGATAAAATCGGCGTTTGTTATTAATTGGTCCCAAAAGCGAAAAAGAGATGAAGGAACTAAGTTTATTTATTTTGATTACGACCAATATAACGATTTTCTCAATTCCGAAGTTTGACCGCCTGTAACTTGAGAACGCCTCGACCGATTGGAGTGAATCCAACTGTATTTTCCTCTTCTTGATGTCGTCTTTCACCTCCTACCATCGGAAGTTCCGTGGGTGCAAAATTTTCGGAGATCGCCCTCTTCGGAGGTCGATTTTTAAGCACTTTTCGAATCACGTTTTTGGACAATTTTTGAAAAAAAAACGTCTTTAGCTGTTAATTTCATTGGAATTGAGTTGTTACGTTCTTAGCGGATTGCAAGCGAACCATTCCCATAAAAAACAACAAAAACATGTTTCTGATTTTTTTTTTTTAAAATATCCAACGACCAATGTAACGATTTCCTTAATTCTGAGGTTTGACCGCTTGTAACTTGAGAACGCCTCGATTGATTGGAGTAAATCTAACTGCGTTTCCTTTTCTTGATGTCTTCTTTCACTTCCCACCATTGGAAGTTCCGTGGGTGCAAGATTTTCAGAGATCGCCCTCTTCGGAGGTCGATTTTTAAGCACTTTTCGAATCACGTTTTTGGACAATTTTTAAAAAAGAAACGTCTTTAGTTGTTAATTTCATTGGAATTGAGTTGTTACGTTCTGAGGGGATTGCAAGCGAACCATTCCAAAAAAAAACAACAAAAACATGTTTCCGAAATTTTTTTGAAAATATCCAAAGTATAACGACTTTTTTCAACTCTGAAGTTTGACCGCTTGTAACTTGAGAACGCCTCGACCGATTGGAGTGAATCCAACTGTGATTTCCTCTTGTTGATATCTTCTTTCACCTCCCACCATCCGTGGGTGCAAGATTTTCGGAGATCGCCTTCTTCGGAGGTCGATTTTTAAGCACTTTTTGAATCACGTTTCTGGACAACTTTTAAAAAAGAAACGTCTTTAGCTGTTAATTTCATTGGAATTGAGTTGTTACGTTCTTAGGGGAATGCAAGCGAACCATTCCCATAAAAAACAACAAAAACATGTTTCCGAATTTTTTTTTTTGAAAATATCCAACGACCAATATAACGATTTTCTCAATTCTGAAGTTTGACCGCTTGTAACTTGAGAACGCCTCGATTGATTGGAGTAAATCCAACTGTGTTTCCTCTTCTTGATGTCTTCTTTCACTTTCCACCATTGGAAGTTCCATGGTTGCAACATTTTCGGAGATCGCCTTCTTCGGACGTCGATTTTTAAGCACTTTTCGAATCACGTTTTTGGACAATTTGAAAAAAATCGTCTTTAGCAGTTAATTTTATTGGAATTGAGTTGTTACGTTCTTAGGGGATTGCAAGCGAACTATTCCCATAAAAAACAACAAAAACATGTTTCCGAATTTTTTTTTTGAAAATATCCAACGACCAATATAACGATTTTCTAAAATTCTGAAGTTTGACCGCGTGTAACTTGAGAACGCCTCGACCGATTGGAGTGAATCCAACTGTATTTTCCTCTTCTTGATGTCGTCTTTCACTTCCTACCATCGGAATCACGTTTTTGGACAATTTTTAAAAAGGAAACGTCTTTAGCTGCTAATTTCATTGAAATTGAGTTGTTACGTTCTTAGAGGATTGCACGCGAACCATTCCCATAAAAAACAACAAAAACATGTTTCCGAATTTTTTTTTTTTTTAAATATTTAACGACCAATATAACGATTTTCTCAATTCTGAAGTTTGACCGCTTGTAACTTGAAGACGCCTCGATTGATTGGAGTAAATTCAACTGTGTTTCCTCTTCTTGATGTCTTCTTTCACTTCCCACCATTGGAAGTGCCCTGGGTGCAAGATATTCGGAGATCGCCCTCTTCGGAGGTTGATTTTTAAGCACTTTTGGAATCACGTTTTTGGACAATTTTTGAAAAAGAAACGTCGTTAGCTGTTAATTTCATTGAAATTGAGTTTGTTACGTTCTTAGGGGATTGCAAGCGAACCATTCCCATAAAAAACAACAAAAACATGTTTCCGAATTTTTTTTTTTTGTAAATATCCAACGACCAATATAACGATTTTCTCAATTCTGAAGTTTGACCGCTTGTATCTTGAAAACGCCTCGATTGATTGGAGTAAATTCAACTGTGTTTCCTCTTCTTGATGTCTTCTTTCACTTCCCACCATTGGAAGTGCCCTGGGTGCAAGATATTCGGAGATCGCCCTCTTCGGAGGTCGATTTTTAAGCACTTTTGGAATCACGTTTTTGGACAATTTTTAAAAAAGGAAAGTCTTTAGCTGTTAGTTTCATTGAAATTGAGTTTGTTACGTTCTTAGGGGATTGCAAGCGAACCATTCCCATAAAAAACAACAAAAATATGTTTCCGAATTTTTTTTTTTTGAAAATATCCAACGACCAATATAACGATTTCCTCAATTCTGAAATTTAACCGCCTGTACCTTGAGACTTTCCGTGGGTGCAATATTTTCGGAGATCGCCCTCTTCGAATGTCCGCCCTCATATCCAAAGTGGGAAGGTATAACGACTTTTTTCTCAATTCTGAAGTGACGACCGCCTGTAACTTGAGAACCCCCCCCCCCCCCCCCCCCGGACATACCACCAAACCGTTCACATTTGTGAAAAGCCCGTTCATTTCTGTACCTAGGCCGCTTGTGTGAAAATCCCGTCAAATGAACAATTTAAAAGTTATAAGGGTCGAAAGGAAAAAAGCACCAAATATATACACAAAAATCCCTTCTGGCACACGGCTTTATATCCTTACTGATATTCGGATAAAAAACGACAAAACGTTCCCACTGTAGCTCTCAAGAAGTTTGAAAAATTTACAGGAACCACTGTTGAACTATAAATGATACCTGATAAACTACGTACCTAATTTAAACAGTCAATGTCTAAAAATAGAGTAAGAATATCATAAAAGTGGTAAAAATCCTTTAATGTCCGACAGGTCTATTATTTCATAATAATTGACTTCTATCAAAGTCATTTATATTAAAAATAATGCCCTAGAGCGCATAGACAAAAAAATAACGCCCTTGGGCATTACAAATTTAAACTGAGAGTAATTTAATCAGTAAATCATTTATAAATCAAAATAATCATTGTTGTGTGTTGCTATGGTAAATGCCCGGCCAAGTATAGGCACCTATAATTTATATCAAATCATAATACATAAAAGTTAATTTTTTAAGTACAAGAAGTCGGATATTACACGTTGAAGAGACCATGAGTCCTTGGACCAAAAGCCCTCGGGTTCTACACTATCGACTTCATGCCTTATTATCGTTATAATGCTTCAGATATCTTAATCACTATAAGATTTATTTTGTCATAAAATCTAGAAAATGTCATTTTATGTTACCTGTTAGGGCGCCATAATTGTTTAATTTTTATTTCACCGCCCTAACGGTAGTTCTAATGGCGGAGACTACAGACCGTACTCGTGCATAAATAAGCACAACCATCAATTATTCGTCAAAGTCATTTTTGGAACAAACGACGTTGGAAGAAACGACGGTTGGAAGAAAGTACAGTTGGAGCAAAAAAACGTTTGGTGTTAAATATTTTGGGTGTTCTGATCGTTGGAACAAATTTTTTTGGAGCTAATAACTTTGGAATTTTTACTTTTGGAAAAAACGGTGTGCGTCCATGCCTCTCCATTCCCGGATATTCTTTAACCAGGAGATTTGTTTTCTTACTACGCCCCTGCGGCCTTCTATTTTGCCCTTCATTATAAGCTGTAGGGTCCGGTAGCGATTTCCTCTGAGAACATGACCGAGGTATGCCAGTTTTCGGCATTTAACTGTTGGCAAAAGCTCACGAACTGTATTTGCCCTGTCTAAGACTGCTTCATGTCGTTGCAAAGCCACCGATGGTTGGCTCTCCACAATCCTGGCTCTCCACAATTTCCAATTTTCGGCAATATTACCGCGGAAAGGATAGTGAAGTATTTCCTCTACTGCCCCCATATTAATTTTTAGGTTAGGAAATCCACCATGAAATCCACCACGAGTAGGTTTTAGGTTCTGTAATCTGCTTTTCAAAGTAACTTTATGTAAATTTCATAAGATAATCGGCTGCGCCATGTCATGCTGGATTTAAACACTCATTAGTAACTTTTAAGGTACATTTATTTGTTCCTTAGTTTTTCACATCCCTCTACTTAACCGCCAACCCAAACTAATAACTCAAACTCTCTCCTGCTTTTTCTGTCCACCCCGCTGCCTATTACACATGCAAACCACAATGCTTACATGTGCATTCTTACCCTCACAGGGTGAAACCGACTGAAAAAAATTAATTGAAGCAGTGGGAAATTACTTAAAAACAAGCGTTAGATGCTCGTTTTTAAGTAATTTCCAAACGAGCAAAGATTCCTCGATTTGTTACTCCAACTAGTCCAACTAGACATCAACTGATGCAGAACGAACACCCTTATAAATAGACTGGAAAAACCTGAAGGGTTCTGAAATTCTAAAAGAAGTTTTGTGTTCTCTGTCAATCTTTGCCCTCTCACAAATAAACCAAGATTTTTTTTTGTTGAAAAAGTTGAAAAAGCTGAAAAGAACTGTAAGGACCGGAAAGGCTGTTTGCGGCGACTATCGAGTATCTCTTTAGGCGAACACTTGGTTCCAATTAGAACTCTATGAGTTGAATTTAAACATTTTTTGGCAAACACCTTGACCGATCCCACCGGGATATTTACAACAAATCTGACCTCGCCACTTACTCGGAGACCGCACCGAATCTAATTAAACTAACTCATTCCCCCCAATAATTATTCACGTAAAACGGGAAATCTTTTTTTAGCACAAGAGCGTTCGGCTAAGAGGAGCGCCGTGACAAAATAAATCAACTTATTTATAACTCGGGCCTAACTTGAAATGAAACTCCGAGGCTTAAGTGTGCCAGTTCGTATCATACTCTCTTAACGCCGCAATAAAATCCCGACGAATTATATAGTTTCGGTGAAGTTGTTTTCGGTGTTATTACGTCGCTGCTGCTCCTCGGGAGTATGTGCTTTGCAAGAGCTAAGTCTCTCTAGGTGAGCTAAGTGTCGGATGTTCATTTTTTTTTCTCTTTTGGTCAATTCGTTAAGGATTTGTAGCTGTAAAGCTTGTTAAAGATGTTTTAGATACACCCTGTATAAATAAGAATTCCAAACGATAAAGTAAAATTTTTCTAGACGGAATTAGGTATCCTCCTTTTTCTACATATACGCTCTCATATCCACTTCATTTCAGCAAAAGAATCGCTAGATCCTACAACCCGACTTGTGACCTCTACTTTCTTACGTTTCCTATGAAAAAAGAAAAATCACCTCAAAGTAACATTCCTAAATCATCCCTAATCCCATACGAATGGAAATAAGGATGGAATAGTTGCTACCGTCCAAAGCAGTAGAGGAAACATGAGACCTTCCTGCTCCTAACTCAAACACATATACTTAACATCAGAAAATTGCATATCAATGTCATATTCTGAGGTTTTAACAAATAAAAAATCCGAACGTGAACTATCACAAACTCTTGATTATACGAAATTTTTAAAACTCTTGATAACTTTCAGAAATCTGAGACTATGAGTCTTTAACCTCGAATAATCTGAACTAATCGAAATTTAGATCAGTTCAAAACCAGTAAATACTTTAAACACATTGAGACTGTGATGGTTAAGACTTAAACCTGAACTATCTGTATTGTTAACAAATTGTATCAAGTAAATAGGTAAAAATGATACATAAACCAAAGTGATTCAACACACTCTTACCCGTCAATCTCACTTGAATTGCTGTAAATCATCCTTTAGTGTTGAGCTTTTAAAAAGACATTTTTTTCCGAAATTTACATCTCATAAGTATCAAAAAAGTTCTTTAAATCTAATATAAAATTTAAGCTAGTAGAGGGATTATGAGACAACTTTCCCCTCCTTCTCCTCGAGGTGGTCGGAAGAGATCTTTTTCCCTAGAGACCAAATGTATCTCGTCTAATCGGATTTTAGATCAGTTCAAAATCAGTAAATACTTTAAACACATTGAGACTGTGATGCTTAAGACTTAAACCTGAACTAACTGTATTGTATCTAGCATGAAATCAATTACAGAATGATCATTAAACTGTCACTAAAAAAAAATCTAACAAATTGTATCACGTAAATAGGTAAAAATGATGCATAAACCAAACTGATTCAACAAACTCTTACCGGTCACTCTGACTTGAATTGCTATAACCCATCCTTTAGTGTCGAGCATTTAAAAACACATTTTTTTCCGAAATTTACATCTCATAAGTATCAAAAAAGTTCTTTAAATCTAATATAAAATTTGAGCTAGTAGAGGGACTATGAGACAACTTTCCCTTCCTTTTCCTCGAGGTGGTCGAAAGAGATGTTTTTCCCTAGAGACCAAATGTATCTCGTCTAATCGGATTTTAGATCAGTTCAAAATCAGTAAATACTTTAAAAACATTGAGACTGCGATGCTTAAGACTTAAACCTGAACCATCTGTATTGTGTCTAGCATGAATTCAATTACAGAACGATCATTAAATTGTCACTAAACAAAAACTAACAAATTGTATCACGTAAATAGGTAAAAATGATGCATAAACCAAGCTGATTCAACAAACTCTTACCGGTCCCTCTCACTTGAATTGCTGTAACCCATCCTTTAGTGTCTAGCATTAAAAACACATTTTTTTCCGCAATTTACATCTCATAAGTTCCAAAAAAGTTCTTTAAATCTAATATAAAATTTAAGCTAGTAGAGGGACTATGAGACAACTTTCCCCTCCTTCTCCTCGAGATGGTCGGAAGAGATGTTTTTCCCAAGAGACCAAATGTATCTCGTCTAATCGGATTTTGGATCAGTTCAAAATCAGTAAATACTTTAAACACATTGAGATTGTGATGCTTAAGACTTAAACCTGAACTATCTGTATTGTATCTAGCATGAATTCAATTACAGAATGATCATTAAATTGTCACAAAAAAAAACTAACAAAATGTATCACGTAAATAGGTAAAAATGATACATAAACCAAACTGATTCAACAAACTCTTACCCGTCCCTCTCGCTTGAATTGCCGTAACCCATCCTTTATTGTCGAGCATATAAAAACACATTTTTTTCCAAAATTTAAATACCATAAGTATTAAAAAAGTTCTTTAAATCTAATATAAAATTTAAGCTAGTAGAGGGACTATGAGACAACTTTCTCCTCCTTCTCCTTGAGGTGGTCGGAAGAGATGTTTTTCCCTAGAGACCAAATGTATCTCGTCTAATCGGATTTTGGATCAGTTCAAAATCAGTAAATACTTTAAACACATTGAGACTGTGATGCTTAAGACTTAAACCTGGACTATCTGTATTGTATCTAGCATGAATTCCATTACAGAATGATCATTAAATTGTCACTAAAAAAAACTAACAAATTGTATCACGTAAATAGGTAAAAATGATACATAAACCAAACTGATTCAACAAACTCTTACCCATCCCTCTCGCTTGAATTGCCGTAACCCATCCTTTAGTGTCGAGCATCTAAAAACACATTTTTTTCCAAAATTTAAATATCATAAGTATTAAAAAAGTTCTTTAAATCTAATATAAAATTTAAGCTAGTAGAGGGACTATGAGACAATTTTCTCCTCCTTCTCCTTGAGGTGGTCGGAAGAGATGTTTTTCCCTAGAGACCAAATGTATCTCGTCTAATCGGATTTTAGATCAGTTCAAAACCAGTAAATAGTTTAAACGCATTGAGACTGTGATGCTTAAGACTTAAACCTGAACTATCTGTATTGAATCTAGCATGAATTCAATTACAGAATGATCATTAAATTGTCACTAAGAAAAACCTAACAAATTGTATCACGTAAATAGGTAAAAATGATGCATAAACCAAACTGATTCAACAAACTCTTACCCGTCCCTCTCACTTGAATTGCTATAACCCATCCTTTAGTGTCGAGCATTTAAAAACACATTTTTTTCCGAAATTTAAACCTCATAAGTATCAAAAAAAGTTCATTAAGTCTAATCTAAAATTCAAGCTAGTAGAGTGACTATGAGAAAACTTTCCCCTCCTTCTCCTCGAGGTGGTCGGAAGAGATGTTTTTCCCTAGAGACCAAATGTATCTCGTCTAATCGGATTTTAGATCAGTTCACAATCAGTAAATACTTTAAACACATTGAGACTGTGATGTTTAAGAGTTAAACCTGAACTATCGGTATTGTATCTAGCATGAATTCAATTACAGAATGATCATTAAATTGTCACTAAAAAAAGCTAACAAATTGTATCACGTAAATCGGTAAAACTGATGCATAAACCAAACTGATTCAACAAACTAATACCCGTCCCTCTCACTTGAATTGTTGTAACCCATTCTTTAGTGTCGAGCTTTTAAATACCAATTTTTCCGAAATTTAAACCTCATAAGTATCAAAAAAAGTTCTTTAAGTCTAATCTAAAATTCGAGCTAGTAGAGGGACTGTGAGACAACTTTCCCCTCCTTCTCCTCTACAGAATTATCATTAAATTGTCAACAAATGGTATCACGTAAATAGGTAAAAATGATACATAAATCAAACTGATTCAACAAACTCCCACCCATCCCTCTCACTTGAATTGTTGTAACCCATTCTTTAGTGTCGAGCTTTTAAATAACAATTTTTCCGAAATTTAAACCCCATAAGTATCAGAAAAGTTCTTTAGTCTAACATAAAATTTAAGCTAGTAGAGGGACTATGAGACAACTACCCTCTCCTTCTTGAGATGGTCGGAAGAGATGTTTTTCCCTAGAGACCAAATGTATCTCGTCTAATTGGATTTTAGATCAGTTCACAATCAGTAAATACTTTAAACACATTGAGACTGTGATGTTTAAGAGTTAAACCTGAACTATCGGTATTGTATCTAGCATGAATTCAATTACAGAATGATCATTAAATTGTCACTAAAAAAAGCTAACAAATTGTATCACGTAAATCGGTAAAACTGATGCATAAACCAAACTGATTCAACAAACTAATACCCGTCCCTCTCACTTGAATTGTTGTAACCCATTCTTTAGTGTCGAGCTTTTAAATACCAATTTTTCCGAAATTTAAACCTCATAAGTATCAAAAAAAGTTCTTTAAGTCTAATCTAAAATTCGAGCTAGTAGAGGGACTGTGAGACAACTTTCCCCTCCTTCTCCTCTACAGAATTATCATTAAATTGTCAACAAATGGTATCACGTAAATAGGTAAAAATGATACATAAATCAAACTGATTCAACAAACTCCCACCCATCCCTCTCACTTGAATTGTTGTAACCCATTCTTTAGTGTCGAGCTTTTAAATAACAATTTTTCCGAAATTTAAACCCCATAAGTATCAGAAAAGTTCTTTAGTCTAACATAAAATTTAAGCTAGTAGAGGGACTATGAGACAACTACCCTCTCCTTCTTGAGATGGTCGGAAGAGATGTTTTTCCCTAGAGACCAAATGTATCTCGTGTAATTGGATTTTAGATCAGTTCACAATCAGTAAATACTTTAAACACATTGAGACTGTGATGCTTAAGACTTAAACCTGAATTATCTGTATTGTATCTAGCATGAATTCAATTATAGAATGATCATTAAATTGTCACCTAAAAAAAACTAACAAATTGTATCACGTAAATAGGTAAAAATGATACATAAATCAAACTGATTCAACAAACTCCTACCCGTCCCTCTCACTTGAATTGCGGTAACCCATCCTTTAGTGCCGAGCTTTTAAAAAGACATTTTTCCGAAACTGAAACCTCATAAGTATCAAAAAAGTTCCTAAAGTCTAATATAAATTTCAAGCTAGTAGAGGGACTATGAGACAACTTTCCTCTCCTCCTCGAGGTGGTCGGAAGAGATGTTTTTCCCTAGAGACCAAATGTATCTCGTCTAATCGGATTTTAGATCAGTTCAAAACCAGTAAATAGTTTAAACGCATTGAGACTGTGATGCTTAAGACTTAAACCTGAACTATCTGTATTGAATCTAGCATGAATTCAATTACAGAATGATCATTAAATTGTCACTAAAAAAAAGCTAACAAATTGTATCACGTAAATAGTTAAAAATGATACATAAATCAAACTGATTCAACAAACTCCTACCCGTCCCTCTCACTTGAATTGTTGTAACCCATTCTTTAGTGTCGAGGTTTTAAATAACAATTTTTCCGAAATTTAAACCCCATAAGTATCAGAAAAGTTCTTTAGTCTAATATAAAATTTAAGCTAGTAGAGGGACTATGAGACAACTACCCTCTCCTTCTTCTTGAGGTGGTCGGCAGAGATGTTTTTCCCTAGAGATCAAATGTATCTCGTCTAATTGGATTTTAGCTCAGTTCAAAATCAGTAAATACTTTAAACACATTGAGACTGTGATGCTTAAGACTTAAACCTGAACTATCTGTATTGTATCTAGCATGAATTCAATTACAGAATGATCATTAAATTGTCACAAAAAAAAACTAACAAAATGTTTCACGTAAATAGGTAAAAATGATACATAAACCAAACTGATTCAACAAACTCTTACCCGTCCCTCTCGCTTGAATTGCCGTAACCCATCCTTTAGTGTCGAGCATCTAAAAACACATTTTTTTCCAAAATTTAAATACCATAAGTATTAAAAAAGTTCTTTAAATCTAATATAAAATTTAAGCTAGTAGAGGGACTATGAGACAACTTTCTCCTCCTTCTCCTTGAGGTGGTCGGAAGAGATGTTTTTCCCTAGAGACCAAATGTATCTCGTCTAATCGGATTTTGGATCAGTTCAAAATCAGTAAATACTTTAAACACATTGAGACTGTGATGCTTAAGACTTAAACCTGGACTATCTGTATTGTATCTAGCATGAATTCCATTACAGAATGATCATTAAATTGTCACTAAAAAAAACTAACAAATTGTATCACGTGAATAGGTAAAAATGATACATAAACCAAATTGATTCAACAAACTCTTACCCGTCCCTCTCACTCGAATTGCTTTAAACCATCCTTTAGTGTCGAGCATTTAAAAACCCATTTCTTTCCGAAATTTACATCTCATAAGTATCAAAAAAATTCTTAAAGTCTAATATAAAATTCAAGCTAGTAGAGGAACTATGAGACAACTTTCCTCTGTTCCTCGAGGTGGTCGGAAGAGATGTTTTTCCCTAGAGACCAAATGTATCTCGTCTAATCGGATTTTAGATCAGTTCAAAACCAGTAAATAGTTTAAACGCATTGAGACTGTGATGCTTAAGACTTAAACCTGAACTATCTGTATTGTATCTAGCATGAATTCAATTACAGAATGATCATTAAATTGTCACTATGAAAAACCTAACAAATTGTATCACGTAAATAGGTAAAAATTATGCATAAACCAAACTGATTCAACAAACTCTTACCCGTCCTTCTCACTTGAATTGCTGCAACCCATCCTTTAGTATCGAGCTTTTAAAAAGACATTTTTTCCGAAATTTGAACCTAATAAGTATCAAAAAAAGTTCTTTAAGTCTAATCTAAAATTCAAGCTAGTAGAGGGACTATGAGACAACTTTCCTCTCCTTCACCTCGAGGTGGTCGGAAGAGATGTTTTTGCCTAGAGACCAAATGTATCTCCCTTAACAAAAGGTTGTCACCAGTTTTGGGAGACTTTATATATTAACAAAATTGTATAATTTTATTAAACTAGCTATTTCTATTTCAGATAGTGGCCAACTTGCAAATAACCAACAACAACTCAGACCAGTCACTGAGGTAAGCCCCCCTTCGACGGTGCCCTAATAGGTCCCTAAACTAAAACCCCAAATTTTACATCTCCGCCGCCACTAGTTCCTTCCGAAACAAGCCCCCTTTTATCTTGCGGCCCTAATTACCATCGTCGTCCGATATTGAAACTTTAATGCAGGCCACTTTGCTAAAATCCTGATACAGAAATCCGGAGCTCTGACCGTAGCTACGTGTTGAATCGATCTAGGGACTCCCTAAGACCTGGGGGTTCGATATTAGATTACGGCGTCAGCTTCGGTTTAACGCTTGTTATTGGATCGGTTTTCCGAAGAACTATGGAGAAATGTAATTATTCAGACAATTTTGCACTCATGTTCCTTCGCTAATTAGATATATGAATTTTTAGTTAAATTCCATTACACAACTTACAAAATATAAGGCTTTTGTTGTAATGTATAATGTGCTTTAGGCTTTAGATATTGGTGATATTTATTTAGTTGGTTTTCAAAAAAAAAAAAAAAAAGTTGTTTTTCAAACTCGAATTTACTTGAAGAAGTTCCGCGGCTAGAGAGCATTGGGCTAGAGATATTAGAATTGACAATTCCAGGATCACCAAATCTATTGAACTGAATTTTGTGTTTTTATTATCCCCAGTCCAATAGTGCGAGAATTATTTCAGAAAATTTTCCAAGAAACATCTCGTGTTTGAAAGAACGTTTAGTGCGGTTTTCGAAAAAAAAATGGGTTTGAAAATGTCGTCTATAAAAATTGACTTGAGTCCAATAGGTTTTGGGGTCCCGGAATCATGTAATAGGCATGGTGGAGCTGGAGCAATGCAATTGTCTCTTTTCAGAAATATTTTCAGTGTGAGAATTATTTTAGAAAAATTTCCAAGGAAGTTTTCTTGTTTGAAATAAAGATTAGTACGGTTTTGGAAAAAATTGATATTGAAAAAGTAATTCTTTAAATGTTTAAAATTTTGTTGCTCACCTACTCCATAGGAACTTTCCACCAGATTAATATTTGTAATTGTCAGTTGTAATAATTGTAGAGCGAGAATTATTTCTGTAAATTTTTTAAGAAAATTCTTATGTTTGAAACCCGGTTTAGATTAATGTAATTTTCGAAAAAAAATTGGGTTTAAAAAAGGAAATTTTTTTCTTTTAAAATTTTGTTAGTAGTAGGTACCATAGGAATTATCCTCCAGTTTAATAGATTTTGTGGACTCGGGACCATGTAATTTTCACTTGTAATATCTACGGCAAAAATTATTTCAGGCAAATTTCCAAGAAAGTTTTTGGGTTTGAAATAAAGCTTAGAGCGGATTTGGAAAAAAATATATATCGAAAAGTAGTTTTATGTGCTGTTTAAAATTGTGTTGCTCACTTAGTCCATAGGAATTATCCCGCAGGTTAGTGCAATTTTCGAAAAAGTGTATTTAAGAAAGTAATTGTTTTTCTGTTTAAAATTTTGTTGTTTATTTAGTACCTACTATAATCATTATCCTCCAGTTTAATAGATTTTGTGGACCAGTTTAATAGATTTTGTGAGTATTTAGGCCAATTTTGGAGAAAATTTTTGCTCTTTGAGATTTTATTGGTTACCAGTACCATACAAATTATCATCCAGTTTAATAGATTTTGTGGACCCGGAACCATGTATTTGTCACTTGTAATATGCAGAGAGAGAGAGAGAGAGAGAGAGAGAGAGAGAGAGAGAGAGAGAGAGAGAGAGAATTATTTTAGGGGAATTTTTTAGAAAATTCATGTGTTTGAAGCCCAAATAAGGAGAAATTTCGAAAAAGTGTGTTAAAAAAAAGATTTCTCGAGATTTTTTTTTTTTAAAAGAGAGAGAATTCTTTCAGAGAGAGAGAGAGAGAGAGAGAGAGAATTATTTTATGAAAATATTTAAGAAATTTCTTGTGTTTGAAACTAAATTTAGTGTAATTTTCGAAAGAGTTTAAAGAAAATTTTTTCTTTAACATTTCGTTGTTTATCTAGTACCATATTAATTATCCTCCAGTTTAATAGATTTTGTGGACCCGTTTAATAGATTTTGTGGAACCATGTAATTGTTTCTTGTAATATCTAGAGTAAATTATTTTAGGCAAATTTTGAAGAAAATTGGTGTCTTTGATACCTAGTTTATCGTGATTTTCGGAAAAATCTGGGATCAAAAAAGTAAATTTTTTGCTCTTTCAGACATTGTTGATTACCAGTACCATAGAAATTATCATCCAGTTCAATAGATTTTGTGGACCCGGAACCATGTATTTGTCGCTTGTAATATCTAGAGAGAGAGAGAATTATTTTAGGGAAATTTTTAAGAAAATTCTTGTGTTTGAAACCCAAATCAAGGGAATTTTCGAAAAAGTGTGTTTAAAAAAAATTTTTTTTCTTTTTTAAAATTTTGTTGTTTATCTAGTACCATAGAAGTTTTCCTCCAGTTTAATAGATTTTGTAGACCCGGATTTATGTAATTGAAATTACATTAAACCCAATTTAGTGTAATTTTCGAAAAAGTGTGTTTGAGAAAGTTTTTTTTTTAATTTTGTTGTTTATCTAGTACAATATTAATTGTCCTCCAGTTTAATAATCTACAGTAAATTATTTTAGGCAAATTTTGAAGAAAATTGGTGTGTTTGATACCTCTTTTATCGTGATTTTCGGAAAAATCTGGGATCAAAAAAGTAAATATTTTGCTCTTTCAGACATTGTTGATTACCAGTACCATAGAAATTATCATCCAGTTCAATAGATTTTGTGGACCCGGAACCATGTATTTGTCACTTGTAATATCTAGAGAGAGAGAATTATTTTAGGGAAATTTTTAAGAAAATTCTTGTGTTTGAAACCCAAATCAAGGGAATTTTCGAAAAAGTGTGTTTAAAAAAAATTTTTTTTCTTTTTTAAAATTTTGTTGTTTATCTAGTACCATAGAAGTTTTCCTCCAGTTTAATAGATTTGGTAGACCCGAATTTATGTAATTGAAATTACATTAAACCCAATTTAGTGTAATTTTCGAAAAAGTGTGTTTGAGAAAGTTTTTTTTTTAATTTTGTTGTTTATCTAGTACAATATTAATTGTCCTCCAGTTTAATAATCTACAGTAAATTATTTTGGGCAAATTTTGAAGAAAATTGGTGTGTTTGATACCTCTTTTATCGTGATTTTCGGAAAAATCTGGGATCAAAAAAGTAAATATTTTGCTCTTTCAGACATTGTTGATTACGAGTACCATAGAAATTATCATCCAGTTCAATGAGTTTTGTGGACCCGGAACCATGCATTTGTCACTTGTAATATCTAGAGACAGAGAATTATTTTAGGGAAATTTTTAAGAAAATTCTTGTGTTTGAAACCCAAATTAGGAGAATTTTCAAAAAAGTGTGTTTAAAAAAAATTTTTTTTCTTTTTTAAAATGTTGTTGTTTATCTAGTACCATAGAAGTTTTCCTCCAGTTTAATAGATTTTGTAGACCCGGATTTATGTAATTGAAATTACACTAAACCCAATTTAGTGTAATTTTCGAAAAAGTGTGTTTGAGAAAGTTTTTTTTTTAATTTTGTTGTTTATCTAGTACAATATTAATTGTCCTCCAGTTTAATAATCTACAGTAAATTATTTTGGGCAAATTTTGAAGAAAATTGGTGTGTTTGATACTTCTTTTATCCTGATTTTCGGAAAAATCTGGGATCAAAAAAGTAAATTTTTTGCTCTTTCAGACATTGTTGATTACCAGTACCATAGCAATTATCATCCAGTTCAATAGATTTTATGGACCCGGAACCATGTATTGGTCACTTGTAATATCTAGAGAGAGAGAATTATTTTAGGGAAATTTTTAAGAAAATTCTTGTGTTTGAAACCCAAATCCAGGGAATTTTCGAAAAAGTGTGTTTAAAAAAAATTTTTTTCTCTCTTTGAAATTTTATTGTTTATCTAGTACCATAGAAGTTTTCCTCAAGTTTAATGGATTTTATAGACCCGGATTTATGTAATTGAAATTATACTAAACCCAGTTTAGTGTAATTTTCGAAAACGTGTGTTTGATAAAAAGTTTTTTTTTATTTTGTTGTTTATCTAGTACCATATTAATTATCCTCCAGTTTAATAGATTTTGTGGACCCGTTTAATAGATTTTGTGGAACTATATAACTGTTACTTGTAATATCTACAGTAAATTATTTTAGGCAAATTTTGAAGAAAATTGGTGTGTTTGATACCTAGTTTATCGTGCTTTTCGAAAAAATCTGGAATCAAAAAAGGAAATATTTTGCTCTTTCAGGCATTGTTGATTACCAGTACCATAGAAATTATCATCCAGTTTAATAGATTTTGTGGACCCGGAACCATATAATTTTCACTTATATTATCTATAGCGCGAAAATTATTTCAGGAAAATTTTGAAGAAAATTGGTGTGTTTGATACACAGTTTATGGTAATTTTTTAAAAAATCTGGGTTTAAAAAAATAAACTTTCTTCTCTTTGAAACTTTGTTGTTTGCCTAGTAGGTACCATAGAAGTTATTATCTAGTTTAATAGATTTTGTGGACCCGAAACCATGTAATTGTCACTTGTAATATCTAGAGTGAGAGAGAGATATTTTAGGAAAATTTTTAAGAAAATTCTTGTGTTTGAAAGCCAATTTACTGTAATTTTAGAAAAACAGCGTGTTTGAAAAAGTTTTTTTTCAAATTTGGTTGTTTATCTAGTACCATAGGAATTTTCGTCTAGTTTATTTGGTTTTGTGGACCCGGAACCATGAAATTGTTACTTCTAATATCTACAGTGCGAAAATTATTTCAGGCAAATTTTGAAGAAAATTGATGTTTTTGATACACAGTTTATCGTAATTTTTGAAAAAATCGGGGTTCAAAAAAATTAACTTTTTTCTCTTTGAAATTTTATTGTTTGCCTAGTAGGTACCATAAAAGTTATCATCCAGTTTAATAGATAATGTGGACCCGAAAACATGTAATTGTCACTTGTAATATCTAGAGAGAAAGAATTATTTTAGGGAAATTTTTAAGAAAATTCTTGTGTTTGATATCCGGTTTACTGTAATTTTCGAAAAACAGTGTGTTTGAAAAAGTTTTTTTTTCTTTCAAATTTGGTTGTTTATCTAGTACCATAGGAATTTTCCTCTAGTTTAATTGGTTTTGTGGACCCGGAACCATGAAATTGTTACCTACTTGTAATATCTACAGTGCGAAAATTGGTTTGTTTGAAACCCAGTTTAATGTAATTTTTGAAAAAATCTGAACTTAAAAAAACAAATTTTTTGCTCTTTAAAGTTTTGTTGTTTACCTAGTACCATAGGATTTATCATCCAGTTTAACAGACACGTAATTGTCACTTGTAATACCTGTAGAGCGAGAATTATTTAAGGACAATTTTAAAAAAAATTCTTATATTTGAAACCCAGGGTAGTGTAATTTTCCAAAAAGTGTGTTTTGAAAAAGTAATTCTTTTCTTTAAAATTTTGTTGTTTATCTAGTACCATTGGAATTTTCCTCCAGTTTAATAGGTTTTGTGGACCCGGAACCATGAAAGTGTTACTTGTAATATCTACAGTGCGAAAATTGATCCAGGCAAATTTTTAAGAAAATTATTGTTTTTGAAACCCAGTTTAATTTTAATGTAATTTTCGGAAAAATCTGGGTTTAAAAAAGTAAATTTTTGCTCTTTGAAATTTTGTTATTTACCTAGTACCATAGAAATTATCATCCAGTTTAATAGGTTTTGTGGACCCGGAACCATGTTATCGTCGCTTGTAATATCTACAGTGCGAACATTATTTCAAACAAATTTCCAAGAAAGAAAATTCTTGTATTTGAAATCCAGTTTAGTGTAATTTGTTGTGTTTGAAAAAGTTTTTTTTTTCTTTAGAATTTTGTTGTTGATCTTGTACCCTAGGACCTCCAGTTTAATAGATTTTGTAGACCGGAAATCATTTAAATGTTACTTGTAATATCTACAGTTCGAAAATTATTTCAGGCAAATTTTGAAGAAAATCGGTGTTTTAAACCCAGTTTAATGTAATTTTCGAAAAAATCTGGGATTAAAAAAGTAAATTTTTTGCTGTTTGAAGTTTTGTTGTTTAAATAGTACAATAGAAGTTCTCATCCACTTTAATAGATTTTGTGGACCCGGAACGATGTAATTGTCACTTGTAATATCTGTACTGCGAGAATTATGTCAGGAAAATTTACAAGAGAAATCTTGTTTTTGAAACCCAGTTTAGTGTATTTTTCGAAAAAATTGGGTTTAGGAAAGTAAATTTTAGCTCTTTAAATCTTTTTGCCCATCAATACCATAGGAATTATCGCCCACCTTAATAGGTTTTTTCGATCCCAAACCATGTAATTTTTACTTGTAATATCTGTACTGCGAGAATTATGTCACGAAATTTTCAAGAAAGATCTTGTTTTTGAAAGACAGTTTAATGTAATTTTCGAAAAAATTGGGTTTGGAAAAGTTAAGTTTTGCTCCTTAAAATTTTGTTGCTCACCAGTACCATAGGAATTATCCCCCATTTTAATAGGTTTCGTGCACCCGAAATTATGTAATTTTTACTTGTAATATCTGTACTGCGCGAATTATGTCAGGACAATTTACAAGAAAAATCTTGTTTTTCAAAGAGAGTTTAGTGTAACTTTCGAAAAAAAAGCATTTATAAAAGTATTTTGCTCTTTAAAATTTTGTTGCGCATAAGTACCATAGGAGTTATCCCCTACTTTAATATGTTTTGTGGACATGAAACCATGTAATTTTTACTTTTAATGTCCGTACTGCGAGAATTATATCAGGAAAACTTCAAGAAAAATCTTGTTTTTGAAAGACAGCTTAGTGTACTTTTCGAAAAATGTTGGTTTAGAAAAGTAACTTGTTGCTCTTTAAAATTGTGTTGCTCATCAGTACCATAGGAATTATCACCCACTTTGATAAGTTTTATGGACCCGAAACCACGTAATTTTTACTTGTAATATCTGTACTGCGAGAATTGTGTCAGGAGGAAAAAAGAGGGTTTAGAAAAGTAAATTGTTGCTTTTTACAATTTTGTTGCTCATCAGTACCATAGGAATTATCCCATTTTAATAGGATTTGTGTACCCGAAACCATGTAATTTTTATTTGTAATGTCTGAACTGCGAGAACTATGTCACGAAAATTTTAAAGAAAAATCTTCTTTTTGAAAGAGAGGGTAGTGTAGATTTCGAAAAAAGTAGGTTTAGGAAAGTATATTTTTGCTCTTTAAAATTTTGTAGCCTATCAGTACCATAGGAATTATCCCCCAATTTAATAGGTTTTGTGGGCCCAATACCATGTAATTTGGACTTGTAATGTCTCTACTGCGACAATTATGAATTACGTCAGGAAAATATTACAGTAAATTCTTATTTTGGAAATAAGAATTTGGTGTAGTTTGCGAAAAAAGTGGGTGTAGAAAAGTAAATTTTTGCTCTTTAAAATTTTATTGCTCATTAGTGCTATAGGATATATCCCCCCCTCTAATAGGTTTTGTGGACCCAAAACCATGTAATTCTTATTTGTAATATCTGTACTGCGAGAATTATGTCAGGAAAATTTCCATGAAAAATCTTGTTATTGAAATACAGTTTAGTGTAATTTTCGAAAAAAGTGGGTTTAGAAAATTAAATTTTTGCTCTTTAAAATTTTGTTGCCCATTAATACCATAGGAATTATCCCCCACTTTAATAGGTTTTTTGGACCCGAAACCATGTAATTTTACTTATGATTTATGTACTGCGAGAATTATGTCAGGAAAATTTCCAGGAAAAATTTTGTTTTTGAATGACAGATCAGTGTAGTTTTCGAAAAAAGTGGGTTTAGAAAAGTAAATTGTTGCTCTTTATAATGTTGTTGCTCAGCACTACCATAAGAATTATCACCCACTTTGATCGGTTTTGTGGACCCAAAACCATGTAATTTTTACTTGTAATATCTGTACTGCGAGAATTATGTCAGGAAAGCTTCCAAGAAAAATCTTGTTATTGAAACACAGTTTAGTGTAATTTTCGAAAAAAGTGGGATTAGAAAATTAAATTTTTGCTCTTTAAAATTTTGTTGCGCATTAATATCATAGGAATTATCCCCCACTTTAATAGGTTTTTTGGACCCGAAACCATATAATTTTACTTAGGATTTATGTACTGCAAGAATTATGTCAGGAAAATTTCCAAGAAAAATTTTGTTTTTGAATGACAGATCAGTGTAGTTTTCGAAAAAAGTGGGTTTAGAAAAGTAAATTGTTGCTCTTTAAAATTTTGTTGCTCATCAGTACCATAAGAATTATCACCCACTTTTATCGGTTTTGTGGACACAAAACCATGTAATTTTTACTTGTAATATCTGTACTGCGAGAATTATGTCAGGAAAACTTCCAAGAAAAATCTTGTTATTGAAACACAGTTTAGTGTAATTTTCGAAAAAAGTGGGTTTAGAAAATTAAATTTATGCTCTTTAGAATTTTGTTGTTCATTAATACCATAGGAATTATCCCCCACTTTAATAGGTGTTTTGGACCCGAAACCATGTAATTTTACTTATGATTTATGTACTGCGAGAATTATGTCAGGAAAATTTCCAAGAAAAATTTTGTTTATGAATGACAGATCAGTGTAGTTTTCGAAAAAAGTGGGTTTAGAAAAGTAAATTGTTGCTCTTTAAAATTTTGTTGCTCATCAGTACCATAAGAATTATCACCCACTTTGATCGGTTTTGTGGAGCCAAAACCATGTAATTTTTACTTGTAATATCTGTAATGCGAGAATTATGTCAGGAAAACTTCCAAGAAAAATCTTGTTATTGAAACACAGTTTAGTGTAATTTTCGAAAACAGTGGGTTTAGAAAATAAAATTTTTGCTCTTTAAAATTTTGTTGTCCATTAATACCATAGGAATTATCCCCCACTTTAATAGGTTTTTTGGACCCGAAACCATGTAATTTTACTTATGATTTATGTACTGCGAGAATTATGTCAGGAAAACTTCCAAGAAAAATTTTGTTTTTGAATGACAGATCAGTGTAGTTTTCGAAAAAAGTGGGTTTAGAAAAGTAAATTGTTGCTCTTTAAAATTTTTTTGCTCATTAGTGCTATAGGAATTATCCCCCCCTCTAATAGGTTTTGTGGACCCAAAACCATGTAATTCTTATTTGTAATATCTGTACTGCGAGAATTATGTCAGGAAAATTTCCATGAAAAATCTTGTTATTGAAATACAGTTTAGTGTAATTTTCGAAAAAAGTGGGTTTAGAAAATTAAATTTTTGCTCTTTAAAATTTTGTTGCCCATTAATACCATAGGAATTATCCCCCACTTTAATAGGTTTTTTGGACCCGAAACCATGTAATTTTACTTATGATTTATGTACTGCGAGAATTATGTCAGGAAAATTTCCAGGAAAAATTTTGTTTTTGAATGACAGATCAGTGTAGTTTTCGAAAAAAGTGGGTTTAGAAAAGTAAATTGTTGCTCTTTATAATGTTGTTGCTCAGCACTACCATAAGAATTATCACCCACTTTGATCGGTTTTGTGGACCCAAAACCATGTAATTTTTACTTGTAATATCTGTACTGCGAGAATTATGTCAGGAAAGCTTCCAAGAAAAATCTTGTTATTGAAACACAGTTTAGTGTAATTTTCGAAAAAAGTGGGATTAGAAAATTAAATTTTTGCTCTTTAAAATTTTGTTGCGCATTAATATCATAGGAATTATCCCCCACTTTAATAGGTTTTTTGGACCCGAAACCATATAATTTTACTTAGGATTTATGTACTGCAAGAATTATGTCAGGAAAATTTCCAAGAAAAATTTTGTTTTTGAATGACAGATCAGTGTAGTTTTCGAAAAAAGTGGGTTTAGAAAAGTAAATTGTTGCTCTTTAAAATTTTGTTGCTCATCAGTACCATAAGAATTATCACCCACTTTTATCGGTTTTGTGGACACAAAACCATGTAATTTTTACTTGTAATATCTGTACTGCGAGAATTATGTCAGGAAAACTTCCAAGAAAAATCTTGTTATTGAAACACAGTTTAGTGTAATTTTCGAAAAAAGTGGGTTTAGAAAATTAAATTTATGCTCTTTAGAATTTTGTTGTTCATTAATACCATAGGAATTATCCCCCACTTTAATAGGTGTTTTGGACCCGAAACCATGTAATTTTACTTATGATTTATGTACTGCGAGAATTATGTCAGGAAAATTTCCAAGAAAAATTTTGTTTATGAATGACAGATCAGTGTAGTTTTCGAAAAAAGTGGGTTTAGAAAAGTAAATTGTTGCTCTTTAAAATTTTGTTGCTCATCAGTACCATAAGAATTATCACCCACTTTGATCGGTTTTGTGGAGCCAAAACCATGTAATTTTTACTTGTAATATCTGTAATGCGAGAATTATGTCAGGAAAACTTCCAAGAAAAATCTTGTTATTGAAACACAGTTTAGTGTAATTTTCGAAAACAGTGGGTTTAGAAAATAAAATTTTTGCTCTTTAAAATTTTGTTGTCCATTAATACCATAGGAATTATCCCCCACTTTAATAGGTTTTTTGGACCCGAAACCATGTAATTTTACTTATGATTTATGTACTGCGAGAATTATGTCAGGAAAACTTCCAAGAAAAATTTTGTTTTTGAATGACAGATCAGTGTAGTTTTCGAAAAAAGTGGGTTTAGAAAAGTAAATTGTTGCTCTTTAAAATTTTTTTGCTCATTAGTGCTATAGGAATTATCCCCCCCTCTAATAGGTTTTGTGGACCCAAAACCATGTAATTCTTATTTGTAATATCTGTACTGCGAGAATTATGTCAGGAAAATTTCCATGAAAAATCTTGTTATTGAAATACAGTTTAGTGTAATTTTCGAAAAAAGTGGGTTTAGAAAATTAAATTTTTGCTCTTTAAAATTTTGTTGCCCATTAATACCATAGGAATTATCCCCCACTTTAATAGGTTTTTTGGACCCGAAACCATGTAATTTTACTTATGATTTATGTACTGCGAGAATTATGTCAGGAAAATTTCCAGGAAAAATTTTGTTTTTGAATGACAGATCAGTGTAGTTTTCGAAAAAAGTGGGTTTAGAAAAGTAAATTGTTGCTCTTTATAATGTTGTTGCTCAGCACTACCATAAGAATTATCACCCACTTTGATCGGTTTTGTGGACCCAAAACCATGTAATTTTTACTTGTAATATCTGTACTGCGAGAATTATGTCAGGAAAGCTTCCAAGAAAAATCTTGTTATTGAAACACAGTTTAGTGTAATTTTCGAAAAAAGTGGGATTAGAAAATTAAATTTTTGCTCTTTAAAATTTTGTTGCGCATTAATATCATAGGAATTATCCCCCACTTTAATAGGTTTTTTGGACCCGAAACCATATAATTTTACTTAGGATTTATGTACTGCAAGAATTATGTCAGGAAAATTTCCAAGAAAAATTTTGTTTTTGAATGACAGATCAGTGTAGTTTTCGAAAAAAGTGGGTTTAGAAAAGTAAATTGTTGCTCTTTAAAATTTTGTTGCTCATCAGTACCATAAGAATTATCACCCACTTTTATCGGTTTTGTGGACACAAAACCATGTAATTTTTACTTGTAATATCTGTACTGCGAGAATTATGTCAGGAAAACTTCCAAGAAAAATCTTGTTATTGAAACACAGTTTAGTGTAATTTTCGAAAAAAGTGGGTTTAGAAAATTAAATTTTTGCTCTTTAAAATTTTGTTGTCCATTACATAGGAATTATCCCCCACTTTAATAGGTTTTTTGGACCCGAAACCATGTAATTTTACTTATAATTTATGTACTGCGAGAATTATGTCAGGAAAATTTCCAGGAAAAATTTTGTTTTTGAATGACAGATCAGTGTTTTTTTCAAAAAAAGTGGGTTTAGAAAAATAAATTGTTGCTCTTTAAAATGTTGTTGCTCATCAGTACCATAAGAATTATCACCCACTTTGATCGGTTTTGTGGAGCCAAAACCATGTAATTTTTACTTGTAATATCTGTAATGCGAGAATTATGTCAGGAAAACTTCCAAGAAAAATCTTGTTATTGAAACACAGTTTAGTGTAATTTTCGAAAAAAGTGGGTTTAGAAAATTAAATTTATGCTCTTTAGAATTTTGTTGTTCATTAATACCATAGGAATTATCCCCCACTTTAATAGGTGTTTTGGACCCGAAACCATGTAATTTTACTTATGATTTATGTACTGCGAGAATTATGTCAGGAAAATTTCCAAGAAAAATTTTGTTTATGAATGACAGATCAGTGTAGTTTTCGAAAAAAGTGGGTTTAGAAAAGTAAATTGTTGCTCTTTAAAATTTTGTTGCTCATCAGTACCATAAGAATTATCACCCACTTTGATCGGTTTTGTGGAGCCAAAACCATGTAATTTTTACTTGTAATATCTGTAATGCGAGAATTATGTCAGGAAAACTTCCAAGAAAAATCTTGTTATTGAAACACAGTTTAGTGTAATTTTCGAAAACAGTGGGTTTAGAAAATAAAATTTTTGCTCTTTAAAATTTTGTTGTCCATTAATACCATAGGAATTATCCCCCACTTTAATAGGTTTTTTGGACCCGAAACCATGTAATTTTACTTATGATTTATGTACTGCGAGAATTATGTCAGGAAAACTTCCAAGAAAAATTTTGTTTTTGAATGACAGATCAGTGTAGTTTTCGAAAAAAGTGGGTTTAGAAAAGTAAATTGTTGCTCTTTAAAATTTTTTTGCTCATCAGTACCATAAGAATTATCACCCACTTTGATCGGTTTTGTGGACCCAAAACCATGTAATTTTTACTTGTAATATCTGTAATGCGAGAATTATGTCAGGAAAATTTTCAAGAAAAATCTTATTTTTGAAAGACAGTTTAGCGTAGTTTTCGAAAAAAGTGGGTTTAGAAAAGTAAATTTTTGTTCTTTAAAATTTTGTTGCTCATCAGTACCGTAGAAATTATCCCCCACTTTAATAGGTTTTGTGCCGATCCTTGTAATTTTTACGTATAATATCTGTGCTGCAAGAATTATGTCAGGAAAGAAAAAGCTTGTTTTTGAAAGACAGTTTAATGTATTTCTCGAAAAAATTGGTTTTAAAAAAGTAAATTTTTGCTATTTAAAATTTTTTTGCTCATCAGTACGATATAAATTATCCCCCACTTTATAGATTTTGTGAACCCGAAACCTTGTAATTTTTACTATTAATTTCTGTACTGCGAGAATTATGTCAGGAAAATTTTCAAGAAAAATCTTGTTTTTGAAAGACAGTTTAGTGTTGTTTTCGAAGAAATTGGGTTTGAAAAAAGTAAATCATTTTCTGTTTAAAATTTTGTGGCTCATCTAGTCCATAAGAGTTATCCCCGAGTCCAGCAAGTTTTCTGGTCCCGGAACTATGTAATAGTTTTCCAAGACAAAATTTCGTGCATTTAGTATCTTATTTACTAATCTATTGCATTTAGAATTTCGTTGCACACACTTAGTCGATAGTATCTCTAGTGCGGGACATTTTTCCTGAATTTTTCCAGGAAAAATCTCGTCTCTGAACGAAAATTTAGTGTTGTTTTGAAAAAAAAACTGATTAGCTAAAGCAATCAACAATTCTGCCTCCTAGGACTATATCCCCCGCCCCCATAAGAAAACTGACTGCCATTATATTATTACCCATCTCTCCTTAAACTGAAAATATTATGTAAATCCCTCTACTATGCACAATTGAATCCGTTGCCGGTTCCGAAAACGAATCTGGGGGGCGGCGATAAATCATATGCTCGTCCTGTATACCGTATAACAGCCACTCCATAAGCGGGAGGTAAAACTTGGCTGTTTGAGTTGATAAATGGCAAAGGGAAATATAAATCGTGTCCTTGAAACAATAGCCCTGTCATATTTGCATGGAAGGGCCGTCACGGACTGGGAACGTATTGTTTTCTTAACTCGGCATATGGTGCTCCTTTGCAGGAAAATTTACCAGCAATAATTGAAAAACATTAGTTAAAGACGCCACTGGGATCGGGGTTCGAACGCAAACGGAAAAAGTCAAGTTCCGTGTTTGTTTTTCGCCGAGGCTCTCCCCTGGGAAATTCTCGCTTTCCCGGGACTCCGAAAAGAGACCGCCGGGATGAAAAATACATTGCACTTTTTGTCCTCGCTATTGAGGGATAAACACGTCTTTAAAGCAGGAAAGAAGGCCTGTCACGACTGATACGGCCGAGGATCGTTCAAAGCCGAAATTGACCGGCTCTTAAAGTTAAACCCCAAAAATTTATTTCCGATCCTTTTGCTGTCATTGAAAGATATAAATAATCAAAAGTTCCTGGCAACAGACTCTTGCAAATTGGCCCTTAAAAATTCACATACTTCCACAAGCATATCGTTTTGATGCATTTCATTCGCTTGCTATCAGGGCTTGTCAAGGAAACGAGCTTACAAATAATTCACATCATCCCTTCGTTTCCTGTTCAAAAGGAAAAATCCGGAAATTGTTCCAAATTGCTGGATAATATAAACTTGGATTCGCTATAATTTGGGCGCACGGAGAAACGCAGAGCCTCTCAATGGATTTAGCGTGTCTGAGGAAGGATTAGGCAGAAACGTGTCTTCAAATAAAGACTCGGTATTTGGAGTGCCGTCAATATTTGCCGGAGCTCCTGAAATATTCATGTTCGTGTCTGTCAGGGGGAGCTAGAGATTGGAGCCCCTTAACGCCCCCTGTGCCATTTTGATTGCTCGAAAATAGAAATTAAATGTATAAGTTCAATTTTAGGCTCCTGGTGGGCCCTGGATCATATGAATGACTATTTGATAGTCACCATCATGGAGAGCAAAGAATTGGAAAAAAATTAACAAATTGTCGTATAAAGATCTAAGAAAATTAAAATTTCTTCGTAAAGTTAGTAGAAGAACTATGGGGCACCCTCCTCTTTTTAAGGACACTCCTCCAGTGCTCCCAAGAGAGGTTCCTACCTATTTTTATGAATTAAAAAGGATTGGGGACTATATGAAAAAAGAAAAAAAATCATCTTCAGTGGTACAAAGTTACTCTCTGATTGACTGTAGAGAAAACTGCCTTTTCTGCCGAAATCGGTTGAGCATTGCTAATTAACAAATGAAATATTCTGGCGGTGGTTATTTCCATATTGAGCTATACTGGTGGTGGATGAATAGTAAAACTTTTCCTTTAAAAGCTGGTTAAACTATCGACAACTACATCCGGATTTCGGCGTGCTAACTCTTTCTTAACGCTCGCGGAAACTGTAATGGGAATGTCAAACTTCGCCGCAACGTGCGATACATACGAAGCGCAAAAAGGAACAACGAGGAGGAAACTATTATTTTACATCACGGACGTATTCCCAAAGTGTTCTTCCAGTAATTGTGGACAATACTATCAATCCGAACTCTAAATGTTGTAATAAAAATTGCCCGCTACTCGAGAGTCGCGTCAACTAAAATATCGCAGCTCTATTAACTGCAGAGGTTGTTATCACTTTTGAAGTCGCTACTAAACAGCGTCTGAATGTTGGTTAGCCACTTATCGGGGCTAGCACGAGAAAAAGTTGACGCCGGAGTCATTCGTAACCTCCCAAGGGCAGGAAGCTCGCCATTCAGGCACTTCGCGTAAGCCGATGACAAAGGCCAGATAAGCGACAATTATTTGCCTGTTTTCCTCCCTCTTCGCGATCGACGGGTGCGAGATAAGAGCAGGACATTGACGACCGGTCCCGCACCCGTGACGTCACGCTGGTAAATGGCAGAAAGTGTTTCGGACTTTGAGTTACGACCGGAGCGCGGCGCTAAATTTACCTCGTCCGGTGGGGATTCCCCGGCTGCCCGACGAGACAACACCGTGCGATAATTTACGACGGCCGCCTGGAAGAGACCAGACTGGATTTCGCCTCGGATACCTGCAGCCTGGATGGGATCTGGTAATATATTGCGATTGTAAATGATGATTTAGACTGTCTTTAAGCAAACGTGATAATTTTTTTTCTTCCCGGAACTGATGAACATATAGAGTGTAAAACTTAGAAGTTTCATCCAAAAGAAAAGAATAAAAATGAACTGCTACTTGCTAAACTCTCAATAAACAAAAATAATTTTTTTTATATCCAACCTTATATAATTATAAAAAGGACTTCATCGAAAAAGTTCCGTTTTATTTAGGAACGGGTGCAAAAAAAAATAGATATGAAAATGTATAACTTTTGCTGTCTAATGTTTTGTTGCTTACCTAGTCTGTAGGAATTATGCTCCTGTCAAATAAGTTTTTGTGGTACTGGAACAACGTAACGATCACTTGTAATATCTGTAATAATAGAATTATTTCTATCCCAGAGAATTCTAAAGTTTGCAAACATTTCAATGTAGTTTTGTAAAAAATGGGTTTTAAAAATTAAATTTTTTCCGGGGGTAATACCACGAGAGCTTTAAAATTACCGATAATTTTTCGAGATTGCATGTTTTCCATAACTTCACGAGTTGAAAGTGAAATTTGCCAGGAAAACATGACGAAGTCAAAAGTTATCTCGTTCATTTTAAAGCCCGAGGGGTATTTAGTGAGATTATTATTTCTCGATTCAAATTAATATAGACAACGACAATGATTAAGGTTTAGGTTAGTATAAGTGATAATACCACGTCGCACACTGGCGCATTTTCAACATTTCGTGGTCAATATTACTTAGTTAGTGATAAAGCTAATTTCGATAATGAATCGAGGTGTAAAAGATATATTGATGTTTAGTAATACTAAGTTTTATGTAACTGTTAGTTATGAACGGTGATTGTAAACAAAATTTTATCTTCATTTTTTCCTTAATTTTGATATCATTAGAAAGCTTATGTTAAGATTAGCAGAGATAAGTAAAAAAATTGTTGGATGGTCGAGTTTTGTAAGAAAAAAATAGAAAAATGAAGGTATGGATATACATTACTCATCTTTGGAAGTTGCCTCGATCTTATTTTGTAGCCATAACACACATTACATTTATAAAATTGATGGTTTTTCGATTTGTATGATATCATTTAAGTTTCAAACGACTCATAAATTAAAATTTTTATTTAACTTACAAATTTTGCATTGTACTAGTTGCTAGTCGAATGATTGATGAAGTTGGCAGGTAGCTTATAAAATATGAAGTTTGTTGACGTTTTTAAAGGCAGTGTTGCAAAGTCTTTTTATTCAAAATATTCGATTATTACAACTTAAAATTTAATTTATTTTTTTTTTTGAACAAGTTAACTTCGGTTGGTTCCGGTTAGGTCTGGTCAGTTCAGGTTAGTCCAATTCTAATTTTCATTTACACTTTTTACGTAGGCTAGCCTAGTTAGTTCAGGTCTAGTTTTCCTGGTAAGGTTAGTTCTACTTGGTTCTACCCTTTATGTTAGGGGTAGAGAATAATACGGGGTGTTCATTATAAATCTTCATCTAACAGGCTATGAAATTTTGACAGAACAGGATGACATAATCAAAATATATGGTCTTTTGTCTCTCCATCTTTCTCTTTTGACATTTCACAGACAACTAGATGAAGATTTATAATGAACACCCTGTATATAATACGCTTTTTTTAAATTTTTAGAACAGGTTAACTTTCTGTTACTTCAGGTGAGGTCTCGTTAGTTCAGGTTAGTCCAGTTCTAGTTTTCCTTGTTAGTTTAGTCCCTGTTAGTTTAGTCCCTGTTAGTTTAGTTCACTTTTTACGTTTAGGTTAGGTTAGCTCAGTTCAGTTCTACTCTTTATGTTACGGGTAGAGAATCATATAAAAAGCGGGCCCGTTCGCTTTTTTTTAATTTTTAGAACAGGTTAACTTTCTGTTACTTCAGGTAATGTCTGGTTAGTTTAGTTCTAGTTTCCCTGGTTAGTTCAGGTTAGTTCATTTACACTTTTGACGTTTAGGTTAGACTAGATTAGGTTAGTTCAGTTCTACTCTTTAGGTTAGGGGCAGAGAATAATATGAAAGTTAGACCCGTTTTAATTTTTATGTTTCGGATAATTCAGGTTAGTTCAGGTTAGTCCAGTTCTAGTTTTCCTGGTTAGATTGGTTCAGTTACATTTTTACGTTTAGGATAGGTTAGCTCAGGTTAGTTCAGTTCTACCCTTTATGTTACGGGTAGAGAATAATATAAAATGCGCTTTTTTAAAATGTTTAGAACAGGTTAACTTTCTGTTACTTCAGGTGAGGTCTCGTTACTTTAGGTTAGTCCAGTTCTAGTTTTCCTTGTTAGTTTATTTCAGTTACACAATTTACGTTTAGGTTAGGCTAGCTCAGGTTAGTTCAGTTCTACTTCTTATGTTAGGGTTAAAGAATAATATAAAAAGCGGGCCCTTTCGGGCCCGCTATTTTTTAATTTTTAGAACAGGTTAACTTTTTGTTCCTTCAGGTAATGTCCGGTTAGTTTAGTTCTAGTTTCCCTGGTTAGGTTAGTTCAGTTACATTTTTACGTTTAGGTTAGGTTAGCTCAGGTTAGTTCAGTTCTACCCTTTATGTTAGGGGTAGAGAATCATATAAAAAGGGGGCCCTTTTGGGCCTGCTATTTTTTAATTTTAGAACAGGTTAACTTTTTGTTACTTCATGTAAGGTCTGGTTAGTTCAATTCTAGTTTCCCTGGTTAGGTTAGTTCAGTTACATTTTTGACGCTTAGGCTAGACTAGCTTAGGTTAGTTCAGTTCTGCTCTTAATGTTAGGGGCAGAGAATAATATGGAAACTAGACCCGTTTTAATTTTTAAAACAGGTTATGTTTCGGTTAGTTTAGGTTAGGTCTGGTTAGTTCATTTCCTGGTTAGTCCATCCGGATAAAGGTTAGTCCAGTTCTAGTTTTCCTGGTTAGGTTGGTTCAGTTACATTTTTACGTTTAGGTTAGGCTAGCTCAGGTTAGTTCAGTTCTACTTCTTATGTTAGGGTTAAAGAATAATATAAAAAGCGGGCCCCTTCAGGCCCGCTATTTTTTAATTTTTAGAACAGGTTAACTTTTTGTTCCTTCAGGTAAGGTCCGGTTAGTTTAGTTCTAGTTTCCCTGGTTAGGTTAGTTCAGTTACATTTTTACGTTTAGGTTAGGTTAGCTCAGGTTAGTTCAGTTCTACCCTTTATGTTAGGGGTAGAGAATCATATAAAAAGGGGGCCCTTTTGGGCCTGCTATTTTTTAATTTTAGAACAGGTTAACTTTTTGTTACTTCATGTAAGGTCTGGTTAGTTCAATTCTAGTTTCCCTGGTTAGGTTAGTTCAGTTACATTTTTGACGCTTAGGCTAGACTAGCTTAGGTTAGTTCAGTTCTGCTCTTAATGTTAGGGGCAGAGAATAATATGGAAACTAGACCCGTTTTAATTTTTAAAACAGGTTATGTTTCGGTTAGTTTAGGTTAGGTCTGGTTAGTTCATTTCCTGGTTAGTCCATCCGGATAAAGGTTAGTCCAGTTCTAGTTTTCCTGGTTAGGTTGGTTCAGTTACATTTTTACGTTTAGGTTAGGTTAGCTTAGGTTAGTTCAGTTCTACCCTTTATGTTACGGGTAGAGAATAATATAAAATGCGCTTTTTTAAAATGTTTAGAACAGGTTGACTTTCTGTTACTTCGGGTAAGGTCTGGTTACTTCAGATTAGTCCAGTTCTAGTTTCCCTTGTTAGTTTAGTTCAGTTACACTATTTTCGTTTAGGTTAGGCTAGCTCAGGTTAGTTCAGTTCTACTTCTTATGTTAGGGTTAAAGAATAATATAAAAAGCGGGCCCTTTCGGGCCCGCTATTTTTTAATTTTTAGAACAGGTTAACTTTTTGTTCCTTCAGGTAAGGTCTGGTTAGTTTAGTTCTAGTTTCCCTGGTTAGGTTAGTTCAGTTACATTTTTACGTTTAGGTTAGGTTAGCTCAGGTTAGTTCAGTTCTATCCTTTATGTTAGGGGTAGAGAATCATATAAAAAGCGGGCCCTTTTGGGCCTGCTATTTTTTAATTTTAGAACAGGTTAACTTTTTGTTACTTCATGTAAGGTCTGGTTAGTTCAATTCTAGTTTCCCTGGTTAGGTTAGTTCAGTTACATTTTTGACGCTTAGGCTAGACTAGCTTAGGTTAGTTTAGTTCTGCTCTTAATGTTAGGGGCAGAGAATAATATGGAAACTAGACCCGTTTTAATTTTTAAAACAGGTTATGTTTCGGTTAGTTTAGGTTAGGTCTGGTTAGTTCATTTCCTGGTTAGTCCATCCGGATAAAGGTTAGTCCAGTTCTAGTTTTCCTGGTTAGGTTGGTTCAGTTACATTTTGACGTTTAGGTTAGGTTAGCTCATTTTAGTTCAGTTCTACCCTTTATGTTACGGGTAGAGAATAATATAAAATGCGCTTTTTTAAAATGTTTAGAACAGGTTGACTTTCTGTTACTTCGGGTAAGGTCTGGTTACTTCAGATTAGTCCAGTTCTTGTTTTCCTTGTTAGTTTATTTCAGTTACACAATTTACGTTTAGGTTAGGCTAGCTCAGGTTAGTTCAGTTCTACTTCTTATGTTAGGGTTAAAGAATAATATAAAAAGCGGGCCCTTTCGGGCCCGCTATTTTTTAATTTTTAGAACAGGTTAACTTTTTGTTCCTTCAGGTAAGGTCTGGTTAGTTCAGTTCTAGTTTCCCTGGTTAGGTTAGTTCAGTTACATTTTTGACGCTTAGGTTAGACTAGCTTAGGTTAGTTCAGTTCTGCTCTTAATGTTAGGGGCAGAGAATAATATGGAAACTAGACCCGTTTTAATTTTTAAAACAGGTTATGTTTCGGTTAGTTTAGGTTAGGTCTGGCTAGTTCATTTCCTGGTTAGTCCATCCGGATAAAGGTTAGTCCAGTTCTAGTTTTCTTGGTTAGGTTGGTTCAGTTACATTTTTACGTTTAGGTTAGGTTAGCTCAGGTTAGTTCAGTTCTACCCTTTATGTTACGGGTAGAGAATAATATAAAATGCGCTTTTTTAAAATGTTTAGAACAGGTTGACTTTCTGTTACTTCGGGTAAGGTCTGGTTACTTCAGATTAGTCCAGTTCTAGTTTCCCTTGTTAGTTTAGTTCAGTTACACTATTTTCGTTTAGGTTAGGCTAGCTCAGCTTAGTTGTAACATTGTGAAATTTATGCACTTACCTTATTTGGGGTAATTATGGTTTTCGCCCATTAGGTCAGAGTTTTATTGTGTACCTAGTTCAGTAATTTCCAATATCACCTTGGTTATCTGCCCTTTTTGACTGAGAATGTTTTGCCTTCTATTAAGTTCTGTTTCATGATGCCTGAGTTTACCTTTCTGGGTTGAGAAGAGTGTGGACAGCCCGGCATTAGCTCACATTGTTTTATAAGTGGAAGGTGTCGCCTGTTAGCTGGAATTTCAAGCTGAGTTTTCCCGTTTGGGGACCCTTTCATGTTGGTACATACCTCTATTTTTATTGTTTTCCTGGGCTTGGAGGATCTGAGGATTGTGGTGAAATTGCCATTGCCAATCGGCCAGGAGTGTGTGTTTCCATCGTTATTGTAGGTTTTCTGTAAATCTGGATTGGGGGTTCGTTTGCTTATGTTTATGTTACGATGTTTGGAAGTGGGGTTAAGTAATAAAATCGTGCAAAATTGCCAAATAGTGTCACTGCCACTTAGCCATCACTCATTAGTGACAATTGCGAAGTTCGGTAATTACATCCGAGCGCCCCGGACATAGACCATCTTCCCACATCTTAGCGAGCTAGAGCGAGAGAGACTCATATTCCGAGCGATATCGGCGAAGCTCCCGACAGCGTTCCCTTCGATGGATGACGCCGTCTGTCATCGTCCAATTCTCCCATACCGTATTCTGACGTCACCAGAGTACTAAAAGGTACTTATTGTCAGATTTGATTTCGTGGAGATTGATGTTACGTTCCTTGAGGTCGAACTAATTGGCCATTACTAATGGGATACTTCTTCCTGTTTTGCTGTTCCTCATTTCTTCTGTCTCTTTTTTTTTTTTACTATTTTCAGCTGTTTGTTTTCGGCTACTCTTCGTGACGTCATCGTGGGACGAGCATGTGCATATTGGTTTGTGGCATTTTGGGCATCATTGCGGAAGGGTTATGAAGGTCACTCGTTGGTATAAAAGGGCAGGACATTGACTTTTGATTTTTTTTTGATTCTGACTTCTGGTGCGTGAGCCAGAATCCCGTCGTGCTGGCCGTGATTTGCAAATGTCCTCGTGGTCTACTTTGAGTGATTTTCATCTCAATACTCTTTGGAGGATCAAGATCAGGGCATATTCCAAATGGTAGTTGCTTTTTGAAGTTTTTCCGGATCCTCGTGGAGAGGATTATTGTCGATTTGCGCCGCTCTACCTTTACCTCTTGGAGGGATAAAAAGCAAGCCACGCCGCCAACGTCATCACCTTGCCCCGTTTGTCAACCTTGCAGGTATGTGTAGCTCCATTTAATGGAATATTCTGTAGTTTTCCGTGCTAATTCACGTGTTTCTATAGGGGTTTTTTTTTTGACGGGCTTCTGCTACGTCCACGTTTTTTATTAACGGGCTTCTACGTTTGACGTTCTTCCGCCGTCCACGTGCCTCGTCGGCGCATTTTTGGAACATCCACGCCGTTCCTGGAGGCCTGCTCCTCATCAGAGACCTTCGGATAGCTGCTCTTCAGGACCACCCTGATCCGCGATAAGGGGATAGTTTAGAGTGAGAGCTTTCCAATTTGTTATGTTGTAAATGGGCGACGATAGTGGCTGAGCGTTGAACCGACTAACGTAACTTTTTCTATCTTATCAATTCTAATTATTAACTTTACTTCTTGCCGTCACCATAACAATTTAAAGTAGTATTTTTTTGATAGTATTGAGGCCCGAAGTAAGCGATTCTTGTTATCTTTTCGATCAATTTTTATGACAATTTACTGAGTAGTAAGTTCTCTCAGATCTTCAATTTGGTTGTGCTTCACACACTTTAATTTATTTATAAAGAATTAACTTTTGCTAGGTATTGGACAGCACTACGTCTGTACAGTTACGAATCTTTTATGTACCGCACCCTTTATGTCTTGTACCGTATTGTGTTGTGTAATTTTGAGGACAGATATTGAGGGCTCGTGATTCCTCACTTTAGTATTTATCGTTATTAAGTAAATTTCAATTTTCAGGTATTTAAAGTTAGATTTGATCAGGTATTCAATAATCACTCTAACATTACAGCGTTAGTCATTAGTTGGTAAGCTACGGAAGCTACCCTGTGTAAGTTTATGGCCATAAACCCTGAGCTCCGTCCCTAATTAGTTGATTATTGAGAGCCGTATTGATTTGTAAAAATTCATATTCATTAATACATAAAGTTCCTTCACCATATATTCGAGAATATTGCAATTACCTTAAATTTTGTGTTTAATTGCTTTATAGCATTTCAAATTTTATTTGAATTGCCTTTCCTTAATTTGTGAACCAATCTATCAATAGAAACAGTGTTATTTGTCCTCAAACAATTTTGCTTTAATTTCATGCGGATTTTGACTGGTGCAGATAATTGAGATTTATAGTTTCTTATTTTCATTTTTTTATTAAAAGTAAATTTAAATCAGAGTAGTTAGGAAAGTGGTAGTGAAAGAGGGATATACTTCGTGATTGGTATATTCCTGTACGGCATAACATCCTTCTCAGGACCTGGCGTCTTCCGGAAATCACGTGGCGCCTATCGGGATATAAAATAATACAACTAATATCGTATTGAACCTACCCCATCTTCACTGTTGCTGGCGGCCCGCTAGTGCTCCTGCTCGATTACTTACTATTCACCTCCTTTCGCTCTTTCTGAAGTAAGGTATTAAGTACCGATTTTCTTCTAGTAAGTTCCAGAGATTCCAATTAACAAACAAGAACTAATCAGTGCTTAACATTCCCAATAACCCTTGATAGTAAATTAATATTATAAAATAAAAGCGTCACATAGTTCAGTTCTACTTCTTATGTTAGGGTTAAAGAATAATATAAAAAGCGGGCCCTTTCGGGCCCGCTATTTTTTAATTTTTAGAACAGGTTAACTTTTTGTTCCTTCAGGTAAGGTCTGGTTAGTTTAGTTCTAGTTTCCCTGGTTAGGTTAGTTCAGTTACATTTTTACGTTTAGGTTAGCTCAGGTTAGTTCAGTTCTACCCTTTATGTTAGGGGTAGAGAATCATATAAAAAGCGGGCCCTTTTTGGCCTGCTATTTTTTAATTTTAGAACAGGTTAACTTTTTGTTACTTCATGTAAGGTCTGGTTAGTTCAATTGTAGTTTCCCTGGTTAGGTTAGTTCAGTTACATTTTTGACGCTTAGGCTAGACTAGCTTAGGTTAGTTCAGTTCTGCTCTTAATGTTAGGGGCAGAGAATAATATGGAAACTAGACCGTTTTAATTTTTAAAACAGGTTATGTTTCGGTTAGTTTAGGTTAGGTCTGGTTAGTTAATTTCCTGGTTAGTCCATCCGGATAAAGGTTAGTCCAGTTCTAGTTTTCCTTGTTAGGTTGATTCAGTTACATTTTTACGTTTAGATTAGGTTAGCTCAGGTTAGTTCAGTTCTACCCTTTATGTTACGGGTAGAGAATAATATAAAATGCGCTTTTTTAAAATGTTTAGAACAGGTTAACTTTCTGTGACTTCAGGTGAGGTCTCGTTACTTCAGGTTAGTCCAGTTCTAGTTTTCCTTGTTAGTTTATTTCAGTTACACAATTTACGTTTAGGTTAGGCTAGCTCAGGTTAGTTCAGTTCTACTTCTTATGTTAGGGTTAAAGAATAATATAAAAAGCGGGCCCTTTCGGGCCCGCTATTTTTTAATTTTTAGAACAGGTTAACTTTTTGTTCCTTCAGGTAAGGTCTGGCTAGTTTAGTTCTAGTTTCCCTGGTTAGGTTAGTTCAGTTACATTTTTACGTTTAGGTTAGGTTAGCTCAGGTTAGTTCAGTTCTATCCTTTATGTTAGGGGTAGAGAATCATATAAAAAGCGGGCCCTTTTGGGCCTGATATTTTTTAATTTTAGAACAGGTTAACTTTTTGTTACTTCATGTAAGGTCTGGTTAGTTCAATTCTAGTTTCCCTGGTTAGGTTAGTTCAGTTACATTTTTGACGCTTAGGCTAGACTAGCTTAGGTTAGTTTAGTTCTGCTCTTAATGTTAGGGGCAGAGAATAATATGGAAACTAGACCCGTTTTAATTTTTAAAACAGGTTATGTTTCGGTTAGTTTAGGTTAGGTCGGGTTAGTTCATTTCCTGGTTAGTCCATCCGGATAAAGGTTAGTCCAGTTCTAGTTTTCCTGGTTAGGTTGGTTCAGTTACATTTTTACGTTTAGGTTAGGTTAGCTCAGGTTAGTTCAGTTCTACCCTTTATGTTACGGGTAGAGAATAATATAAAATGCGCTTTTTTAAAATGTTTAGAACAGGTTGACTTTCTGTTACTTCGGGTAAGGTCTGGTTACTTCAGATTAGTCCAGTTCTAGTTTTCCTTGTTAGTTTATTTCAGTTACACAATTTACGTTTAGGTTAGGCTAGCTCAGGTTAGTTCAGTTCTACTTCTTATGTTAGGGTTAAAGAATAATATAAAAAGCGGGCCCTTTCGGGCCCGCTATTTTTTAATTTTTAGAACAGGTTAACTTTTTGTTCCTTCAGGTAAGGTCTGGTTAGTTCAGTTCTAGTTTCCCTGGTTAGGTGTGTTCAGTTACATTTTTGACGCTTAGGTTAGACTAGCTTAGGTTAGTTCAGTTCTGCTCTTAATGTTAGGGGCAGAGAAAAACATGAAAACTAGACCCGTTTTAATTTTTAAAACAGGTTATGTTTCGGTTAGTTCAGGTTAGGTCTGGTTAGTTCATTTCCTGGTTAGTCCATCCGGATAAAGGTTAGTCCAGTTCTAGTTTTCCTGGTTAGGTTGGTTCAGTTACATTTTTATGTTTAGGTTAGGTTAGCTCAGGTTAGTTCAGTTCTACCCTTTATGTTACGGGTAGAGAATAATATAAAATGCGCTTTTTTAAAATGTTTAGAACAGGTTAACTTTCTATTACTTCAGGTGAGGTCTCGTTAATTCAGGTTAGTCCAGTTCTAGTTTCCCTTGTCAGTTTAGTTCAGTTACACTATTTACGTTTAGGTTACTTCAGGTTAGTTCAGTTCTACTCCTTATGTTAGGGATAGAGAGTAATATAAAAAGCGGGCCCTTTTGGGTAACAGAAAACTGAATAATACCGTCTTATAGATGTTAAAAAGTACCCAGGATGTTCAATTTATTTTAAAATAATGTTCCAACTAAATTCAGGAAAAAATAAATTTAATTTCGTATATTTCAGTTTTTTTCGAATATTTTCAAAAGCAGTCAAAATTTTGGAAATTTTGAAATGTCATTACGGTCTTCACCCAAATGCGCAACTTTGCTCAATTCAATCGAATCTGTATTTCGTACGGTTTCCGAGATTTCAATGATGAGCGGCGACTTTCATAAACGCATGAAAGGTAAATAGGAACATAAGAAAAAAGTTTTTAAGGCTAACGAGACTCATTTCATTGTGGAAATATATTATGTATATAGGGAATGTTCGTTTGAAAACAACATTTAGTTGGCTCTGATATGTCAAAAGTAAAGAATGGAGACAAAATAGACCATTTATTTTGATTATGTATTCTATTGCTGTCAAAAAATTCATAGTTTTCTAGATGATGTTTTCTAATGAACACGGTGTATATACTTGGGCGTTTTCTGGTTCAAAAGAAAACGATATCTCAAACTTTCATTAAGAAGATATTCTGGTTTCGAAGCCATTTTTTGAAAAAAATGTGTGAACGCAACCGGAAACTTTTTCTTAATGAAAGTGTGTTCAAATCATTTTACCTGTATACGGAGTTTTTATTAGAAAAGGTCATCTAGAAGGCTATGCATTTTTGAGAGAAAGTATGTCACAACCAAAGTAAATGGACTTTTGCTCTTTCATCCTTGTCTTTTGACATTTCACAGTCAACTAGATGATGATTTTTAAATGAACACCCCTTACTTTCTTCTTTGACTTTTCAAAATATAAGTAGGTGGATTCTTGGGCATAAGTTTTGGTTATTATTAAATCAATAATTATGGAGCCTTGAGAGAAATGCATCCTAAATTTTCCTAACTTGTCGCTATCCAAATAAATATTTGCCCATGTACATGTGCTTTATGAAGGCTACATTCTCACCGTTTTGCTTAAAAAAATGTTTTTTTTTCTAGTCTAATATGTGAGTCCGAAGGAGTGTTAAATAAACATTAATTTTACCTTGTATATGATGAATAAAACAAGTTGGTCAGCAGAAATCTTGAGTTGGTTTGTTGATGGTGTGCTTTTGTCACAAATGCGCGTCTTCAAAACTTTTGTGGTGTGAAGACCACGCGCGTGGTTTAGGAAATATACGAACGTTCCTCTTATGTAGCTCAAACTGCCGCAAAATTATTAACAAAGAACCTGAAGATACCTAAAAGTAACTGAAATGTCGAAACGTTTGAAATATTTTACTTCATATTCGCAAACTTAAAAGCTTTTAAAGAACACATTGAAATTCCAGTTTTATAGCTTCGATTGTTCCTAACTGTTTAAAATAAGGGAATAAAACCTACAAAAAAATATTGGTAAAAAAAAACTAATGTTAAATGTTGCAGCATTATTTGGGACACCTATACTATTTTAAATAGAAATCAACGCTCTATTTATCATGAAACTACTGGAACTTACGCAATAAATTAACTGATATCAATTTACATGAAAAAATCTTAAAATTGTAAGTTATAACATTTTTTCGGACACTCTATACTATTCAAAACGTAAATATATGCCCTATTTATCATACGACTATTAGAACCTACGAATAAAATCTATTACTATTGATTTATATGGGAAAAGTCGATCTTTCTATATTAAGCATATGAGACTCTCCCCAACTGGCCCAAAAACCTAAATTTTTAGGTAAAAATCGTGAATTTCAGCCTTCAACAGCTTATATCGCGTTTAAGTGCGGATTTATCGCAAAAGCTATACGAGGAGCCAAAAAAGGAGAATAATTTTATTGTTTTTTAACAATTTGTGAATAAAATGGCGAAGGAATTATTTTGCAGTAAATACTCATATATATCAAGACCAGACTCCTTGCATAATTATAAAATTGCATTCATTGGTAAGATTTAATAACGCTTTCATCGCCTATATCTAACATTTTATTCCGCCTTGCCTACGTACTAAATAATCCACCCTTTCTATGTGAAAGACACATTGCTTATGGACCTTTTCTGCATTATTAACATATATTAGCATTCTGCATAATTTTTTGAGCCACCCTATACGATCTAAAACACAAATCAACGTCCTACTCATTATAGAACGACTGGAAGTAACAAATAAAATCGATTACTATAGATTTATATGACACATATAGAAAATTCTATGTTAAACATATGGGGTCTCAAACCGGCCCAAAAAACTAAATTTTGAGATAAAAATCCTGCATTGCTGCCTTTAAGAGCTAATATCTCGTTTCGATGAAGATTTATCAGAAAATCTATAAGAAGAGCTAAGGAAGAAAAAGAATAGAGCTACACGTAGAGCCCATTTTCGAAGTTCTGCCTAGAAAAGTAACTGAGCACGGGTGGCCCAAAAATAAGGTAAAAATTGTGCACTTTTTTTAAATTTTCTCAAAAACCGTGAAAGCTACCTTCTTTCTGATACATGCATCTGATAGCCCTTAATAACCTCTTCATACATCATATCAATCTGCATATCGAAAAACCTTACCGTTTCCAAACTAAACAGAAAAATGTAAACATTTCAAAATTTTCAAAGGGGGTAGGTCGTGAAAATTTTCAGCCCAATTCGATTGTCATAAATTTTGTCAAAAATGGTCTCATATGAAAGAGGGGACAAAAATATGTAAAAAATTGCAATTCTGGAATTTTTAATAATTTCCTTCCCCTTCAAAATGGCGCCAAAATCGTAATTTTTCCACTTTTTATCGACATTTTAATACTTATATCTATATAATTGAAAAACTAAACATGGTATAACGACGCTATTGACACCCATGAATAGAGCGTTCTCGATCACAAAATACCTGCTTAATTTGTCGTTCAAGTTTTTAAATTTAGTTGACGTAATGTTTGATCAAATAAAAATATCAGGTAATTTTTACAAAATTTTAATAGTTTTTCACTTCCTATTAAACTTAGCAAAATAGTAATTAACGTTTTGAGCAGTATTTGTGACGACTCACACTTAATTGAGACACTGTTGTTCTATTGCCATAAATGGCTCTGCTATAATATGGCAAATGTCACTCTACCCCTACAAATGAGAAATTTAATCAGTCAAATCTCAGAACCTAAAAACGATAAAATCGAACAGTTAGTACCAGTTGAATGGGCTTCGTTAAAGCTATTTTGTCAGTCATATACGGAAAACTGATAGATTGGGAGTGGCACATTTACAAAGCAATATTTGTAATAAAAGAGAATACCCTGATGATGGTGTATAGTAAGCATAAAGTCGAAACGTCGGATATGTTTGGTTTCAGCGCCCTTTAGCAACAGTGAGTAAGTTGAAGCAAAAAAGTGTCAATAAATTGAAAAAGTTTCCAAAACTGAACCTTCGGTACCCGCGGCAAGGTTCTGGACCTCAGAGACCTCCAAAGCCCGTCCCATAAAGTAGCCACATACCAAATTTCAGCTTTCTAGCTCAAACCGTTCCAGAGATATCGGCTTAAACCAAAACTTTTGAGGCAGTCATTTTTAGCGAATTTCACATAAGGAAAACCTACCATTCGATTTTCAACTTGATATCATCATCGGTTCATAAAACAGCTATAACCTAGCTATGGTCAGCTACATAGCTAGGTCTGCTATATTACCATTCATCGTACTCCCATGGGCACCCAGCATCCACAGTTGAACCATGTATCATTAACAGTTCTTTAAATACTAACGTTACTCAGCTATTGTAGCTATGATAGCTGAGTCAGCTATATCACAATTTATGGTACCCCCATAGGTACCTACCATCCAAATTTGAACTATGTACCATCTATGGTACCCCAAATATGACGTAATCTAAATTTCGTTAATGGTACCCATGGGTTTGGTACCATAAATAAGGGTTCGACCCATGGCAACTTGCAGTCCATTCCCTAATGAATGTAGAATTTGATTCTACGACGAGAAATTACAATAAAGACACAGATGACTAGTAAATCACAACAAACGTTATGAAAATCAAGGCAAATGAGAGCAAAACTGATTAATATCTTAAAAAGGTTCGAAACAATTTGTACGTCTTCCGTTTTCTCATATTTTGACTATATTTACCATATGTTAAACTCAAATTTTCAATTTTCATTTTGAAATTAATAATATATGATAAATGATGTATGATGGGTATGATAGATGATGGAGGCATTGGCCACCGTTTTTGCCCTGCTAAAATTACAAGGACGTTGAGCTGGGGGGTCTAAAAAGATTAAATAAATATAAGCCTGCAACTTTTTATTAGCCTTTGCATCGAGCAGTGAAATTTTATTGGGTACGCGGTCGGTCACCATGGTAACCGTACTGTCAATGTTTATTAAATCGCCAAGTTTGTAGGCTTGTAACTAACAATGCATGATTACATTAATCTAAAGTTTCTTGACTAATACGACAGAGAAAAGTTTATAATTAAATACACTCTTCAACAACTTTAAAAACCTACTAAAGAGAAATTACACCAACAAAATACGGGGTGTTTATTAGAACACGTCGTCTGGAAGGCTATGCATTTCTGACCGAAATAGATCAAAGACATAATAAAGGAAAGTTTTGTTCCTTCATCCCTTTCTTTTGACATTTCACAGCCATTTAGTTGACGTTTTCAAATGAACACCTCTTATATGAACATTTTTCCGGGTATACTATAGAAATTCGTTCTGTTTTTAGGATGAAAAAGAATGACTCCTCGGCGGCAACTAGCACACATCGTGAGGACGAGCCACCTCCCATTTTAGAGGACAACAAACGTCACCAGGGCTTCAGAATGGGAATCTACGGGTGGCGCAAAAAATGCTTGTACGTCCTCATCCTCATACTGCTCTTCATTGTCATAGTCAATTTAGCTTTAACGTTGTGGGTGCTGAAAGTAATGGATTTCTCTTCGGTAAGTGAAAAATACCCATTGAAATAAAAAAGAACTGAAACGTGTCTTAGCTTGCCACAAAGTCTGCTAATTATGACCGCGGGCCACAAAATAAAGACGCTCCTGGAATAAAGGATGGCGTAAAACTCCACGCAAAAAAAGGATTCAGGACTTTTTCTAATCATTCGCAATTAAAGTCGTGTTAATTGAGCCCGCGTGGCCAAAAGGCTTTTTTTAAAGGCGACAGGAAAAGGTCGTCGGCGACAAAGGCGCTGAACGGAATTTGTTTTAATTAGGGAGAACATTTCGAGGTTGACAGAATTAACGATTAAAACGTACACTTCAATAAAAAATTGTAAATATAAAAAAAATTATATGAAGCCTATTTCTCCCCCACTGTGCAACCGTTTTATTAATATTTGTTTGCAGGAGGGAATGGGTCAATTAGAAATTGTTCCTGGAGGCATCCGACTGAAAGGTAACGCTTACGTGCTAGAGAACCTCATAGCCAGCCAAATTAGGTCGAGAGTCGGGGAACCAATAGTAATAGAATCCAGTAGGAATATATCTTTAAGGTCTAGGAGCAAGGATGGGCGCGCTAGCAGTTCCATTCACTTAGGTAAGTACCTCTTACCATAGACCCTTGCCTCAATCAAATGTTAATAATAATTGACTGAAATTATAAAACTTTTTAATGGGCTTGAGAAGTCTGTTGTTGAAATAATTCTTTTCACCGATGGTTGGTCGCAAAAATCACTAATTACTGTAGCACTGACAAATAAAAACAAATTTTTTTACTACACTTATTTTTTAAAAAACTTCTTTAGATGTTACGTTCTTAGGGGATTCCAAACGTTCCATTACAAAGTAATTCCAAACTTTGGTTGTAGTCAGCCGTAGAGTATAAAATTCCTTGCGCAGACTATCAACAGTCCTACATCGGACAAACTGTTAAATATCTTAAACAACGAGTGTATGAGCACAAAAATGATCTAACAAACTCCCAGCTTGGAAAGAAAATTTTTATTTCAACAATACCCATTAAGAACAATTTGAATTTAATTCTAAACAGTACAATTTTTTCCTAAAACACTATAGTTACTAGTAACAATAGTTATCATCAATCTCTATTAGGTTTAGATCATTTCGACTGCATAGCCAATAAATTCCAAATACTCGACGCCCAAAGGCAGCCCCTCTTCAGTGCCGACAGAAAAGAAGTGCTAGTGGGCGCAGACTCCTTGAGGGTGTCAGGCGAGGGTGGCAGTATCTTCAGCGGGTCGATACAAACTCAATTGGTACGGGCCGAAAGCGGGCACGATTTGAGGTTTGTGCTCTATTTAAAAAGTAGGAAATAATCTCTGCATTATCTTCTATCTCATTGGCTCAAGTAAATCACCACTAATAGCTTCATCTGTAGGTTAGAGTCCCCAACTCGTAGCCTGCAAATCAAAGCCCCAAAAGAACTGAGACTGGAATCCAGGGGCGGACACATCAGCGCGCTCGCCCAGGGCGACGTTTCCGTTCGGAGCGAAATCGGGGCGATTCGGCTTCAATCGTCGTCGATCATCGTGCCTCAGCTTCCGACCGCCAAAGTGACGCACCGGCCAGCGGCGGCGGCGGCGGCGGGGCGCAACTTTGACGTTTTTCAGTTGTGCGCCTGCGAGAGCGGGCGGTTGTTCCTCGCGGACCCGCACGCGGTCTGCGCCAGCGAAAACGACGACGGATTTTGCCGATAACGGCGTTCGGTTATCGGCGAAGGTGATAAGGCGGTCTAATCGTTTGTTTTTTATTTTATAGTCTCTAGATAACAATAAATTAAAAGTGTATACAGAAATTGTGCCCAAGGATTGTTTACTAAAAGGTATTCTGCTTACAATCAATGTCAAGAACACATGGTATTTTAAATTAGTAAAAAAAAATTGCAAAATGCATTTTTTTGCACAATTTATCTGGTTTTCTGCAAAATAAACCTTAGATTCTCTTAATGGAATTTATATGGGAAAATGACTGGTATAGTGCTAGAAGCCCTGCTGCATATCTACTTATATCGAGTATTTGTTTTGTTTCCATTACTGCATGCATTTCCATTCTTGTACTTCCATACTCTTTAAGGATCCCATTCAGAGCGATGGTATTGCTCCTAATTATGACATGAAAACCACTCTATACAGGGTGTTCCCTGGAGAACTGCATCGGTCGATTATGAAAAATCTGTTTTTTATAATCGATCATAGTTTTGATCATCGAAGGGAATTGGAATTTTTGTTTGCTTAGTGTTTGTTTTGCTGCAAAAAGGGAATCTTAAAACTCTTTTTTTCATACTCTAACTCTTCTCATTTATCGCGAATAGAGCAGCAACTCTCCTTAGAAACTCTAATGTTGCACAGTTGAAATCTCAGTTCAGGACAATTCTATAAAATATATATAGTGTATCTCCGGATAGGTAAAACGACTCTTGTAAAAAGTACAAAATATCCAAATTTCAAATTTTGTTTTTTAGGGTTCAGACCAATTTCTGGATTAATTTAAATTTTGAGGAATCGAAGCGACCTTGGACATATACTAGAAGAATCTGAGTGAATGTACAAAAGGTTTTACTAAAGTGAAACTTTTAGGATAAATTAAAGAAAATAATGATAAATTAAAAAAAAACAAAGAGCTGAAATTTTAGTAGCAGTTAAAGAAAAAATGTGCTTCCTGATACGTAAAAAGCTCTTGAAAAGTTTTGTTTTTTAAGGTTTTAGACCACTTTCTGGCCTAATTTAAATTTGAAAAAATCAAAGAATCTTTGCACTGAGTATATGAGGAACGGAGGAATCTGTGTAAATATACAAAAAGTTTTACTAAAATAAAACTCTTAGTATAAATTCAAAAGAAAAAATGCAAAGTTTCGAAAAAAATATGTCAAATAAAAAGTTGAAATTTTAGCAGCAATTTTTTGAAAAATCTTCTTAAAAAGTAATAAATTGTTAAAATATAAATTTTGTTTTATGGGTTTAAATCAACCTCTGGCATAATTTGAATTTTGAAAAACAAAGGAGGCTTTAGAAATACACTGGAGGGAAATCTGAGTGAATATAAAAAAAAATTCTAAAGTAAAACTTTTAGGGTAAATCCAAGGAAAACAATTTACTAATATATAAGAGAGAATATAATGTGGGTGTGTAGACTTTAATAATTTTAAATTTAGTTCATTTACAAAAAGCCTGTCATGCAAATTTAAACCTAATGCACAAATAATTTCCATTCAATGTATCTTGTGCTTCTTGACATTGAGCAGAATATCTCATAAAACTGTAAACAATTTTTCATACGACATTTTTTATTATTTTGTTAATTACATATTACTGATTAATTTATTTATATGTTTTTAATTATAAGGTAGTGTAAGATTAAAATGAGCTTTGTTCAGAAGACGACAATTATTGTTAGCAATAAATGTAAAAAATGAGTACTTACGACTAAAGTGTTTAAAGATGTGTAAATACTAAATATAGAAAAACGCTTTTTCTTTTTGTTATATTCTTCTAGATGTCTTTATCCCCAAATAAAAGACGCTTTTTTAAAATAAAAAAAAATGTGTTTTCTTTGAAACCAAACTTTTCCATACAACAATTACCCTCTCTACTATCGCTTCACTCTTACATCTGTAATATTAGACTTAGACTAGTCGGACTCACTACAATAGTCGGTCTCTCAAGTAAAGAGAATATGAGACACTCTCGCCCTCGTGCTTCCTCCTCCCCCTTTTTCATAAAAAATTCCTCCTCCAATTACTCCGCCTATCTCTAGGAGGAAGAGGGGGAGGGTGAATCATATTACACCTACTAGCTTCGATTTTCAGTTAGTCATCAAGCATTTTTGATTACCTCCCCACAATTACGGGGTGTTCATTGGAAAACGTCATCTAGCAGGCTATGAATTTTTGACATCAAAGAAGGACACAATCAAAGTAAATAGACTTTTGTTTCTCCATCTTTTTTTTTTGGGCATTTTACAGCCAACAAGATAACGCTTTCCAATGAACACTTGCAACTTATATAAACGTTGAAATGGAAGTTAAGTGTAAACTACAATATGTACCAGCAATTGACCTAGATGCGTGGGTCCAATGTCTGGGTAAAAACATTTTTCAATCCACGTCGTAGGAGTAAGTTCTTCAGGCTCTTTTGCTCTTTGACAATGTTGACAGTTTCTTTCATGGCATTGCTGAACAATGCTCAAGTGGGAATAGTACTGTTGAATGCAATGAAAATTGGATTCCATCACGTCATTCTTCAAGAGACCACACTTCCGTCACCAACTTGCCATTTTAGTTGTAGCTCAGAACTGGAAGAACATTTGAAAAGGTTCTGGGAATTGAAAAAGACAGTTTCAGGATTTTTGGACGTGTTTTTGGACCATTTAAAAAAAACACTCTAGAGGTTGATTCCAACTGATTCTTCTTTTCTTGATGTCCTCTTTCACGTCCGACCTTCAGAATTTCCGTAGGTGCAAGACTTTCGGAGATCCCCCCCCTTTCGGAGATTGACCCTTGGGTGGTCAATTTTTGGCCACTTTTTTTTAAAAAAAACCTCTTTAGAAGTTAATTTCAATCCAATTGAGTTTATTGCATTCTTAGAGGACTGCAAAAATGTATCCAAAAATTTTGGAATTTTTTTTTAAAACGTCCAAAAAGGGGATAATTACGACTTTCGTCTCAATTCTCAAATTTGACCGCCTGTAACTTGAGAACGCCTAAACCGATTAGAGTGGGTTCAAATGCCTTTTCTTCTTCATGATGTCCTCTTCCACCTCCCACCATAGGAAGTTCCGTAGATGCAAGATTTTCGGAGATAGACCTCTTTGGCAGTTAATTTTTGCTCACTTTTTGAATCGCGTTCTTTGACCATTTTTAAAACACCTCTGTAGAAGTTAATTTTTTTCGAATTGAGTTTGTTAAGTTCTTAGGGGATTACAAACGCGCCATTCCGACCAAAAACTTTCAAATTTCCAAATTTTTCTTGAAAATGTCTAAAAGGGGATTCGGCAGGTATAACCACTTTTTTCTCAATTCTAAAATTTGACCGCCTGTAACTTCAGAACGCCTGAACCTTCTTGATGTCCTCTCCCACCTCCCACCATAGGAAGTTCCGTAGATGTCTTGTCCTTTTTAGAAGATAATTTTATTCGAATTGAGTTTATAACGTCCTTAGGGGATTGCAAGCGTACCATTTCGACCACAAACAGCAAAAAAAATTTTCCAAAATATTTTTGAAAACGTCCAAAAAGGGATAATTACGACTTTTTGTCTCAATTCTCAACTTTGACCGCCTGTAAGTTGAGAACGCCTAAACCGATTAGAGTGAGTCCAAAAGTGTTTTCCTCTTCTTGATGTCCTCTTCCATGTCCCACCATTGGAATTTCCGTAGGTGCAAGATTTTCGGTGATAGGCCTCTTTGGTTGTCAATTCTTCTCCACTTTTTGAGTAGCGTTCTTTGACCATTTTAAAAAAAAAAATCTTTAGAATTTAATTTTGTTCGAATTGAGTTTGTTAAGTTCTTAGCAGATTGCAAACGTCATTCCGACCAAAGAGAGCAACAAAAAAAATTTCAATTTTTTTTTGAAAAGGTCAAAAAGGGGTATGGCAGGTATTACAACTTTTTTCTCAATTCTCAGCTTTGAGCGCCTGTAACTTTAGAACGCCTGGACTGATTGGAGTGAATCCAACTGTTTTTCCTCTTCTTGATGTCCCTTTTCGGAATTTTTTTAGGTGCAAGATTTTAAGAGATACACCCCTTCGGTGGTGAATGTTCAAAGGATGTTCAAAGGAAATGTTCAAATTTTTCCAAAAGTTTTTTAAAACGTACGATAGGGGTTATTACCACTTTTTTCTCAATTCTCAACTTTGACCGCCTGTAACTTGAGATTGCCTGGACCGATCCGAGCAAATCCAACTGTTTTTTCCTCCTCTTGGTGTCCTGTTTCACCTCCTATAACCAAAAATTCCAAAGATTTTTGGAGATAGAACCCGTCGGGGGTAAATTTTTGGCCACTTTTTGAATCGCGTTTTTTGACCATTTTTAAAAAAAATCTTTTTAGAAGTTAATTTCATTCGAATTGAGTTTATGACGTCCTTAAGGGATTGCAAGCGTGCCATTCCGACAAGAGAGAGCAAAAAAAATTCAAAAAATGTTTAAAAACCTCCAAAAGGGGATAATTACGACTTTTGTCTCAATTCTCAAATTTGACTGCCTGTAACGTGAGAACGGCGGGACCGATTGGAGTGAATCCAAATGTTTTATCCTCTTCTTGATGTCCTCTTCCAACTCACAATGATACCAACAAATATAGCCAAATAACCAACAATATAGAATGTTCCATAGATGCAAGATTTTCGGAGATAGACCCCGTCGGTGGTCAATTTTTGGCCACTTCTTGAATCGTGTTTTTTGACCATTGTTAAAAAAGAAAACCTTTTTAGAAGTTAATTTCACTTGAATTGAGTTTATTACGTACTTAGGGTATTGCAAGCGTGCCATTACGACAACAAGCAGCAAAAAAATGTTTCCAAAATATTTTTTAAATCGTCCAAAAGGGGATAATTACCACTTTTGTCTCGACTCTCAAAATTTACCGCCTATAACTTGAGAACGCCTGCACCGAATCCAAATGTTTTTTTCTCTTCTTGATGTCCTCTTCCACCTCCTACTATCGAAATTCCATCGATAGACGACGTCTCAATAATTACCAAGTTAAGTAATTTCTCTAACCACGCATGAGATAAGTAAAATCCGATTTTACCACTGAATTGAGTTCAAGCTAGATGAAAATGAGCACCAACTCAAGGGGAGTTTACTCAATAATAACCAAGTTACCTAACTTCTCTAACTAGGTGTGAAATCTAGTCGTAAAAGTCCTCTTTTACGACTAATTGCGATTTCTCCTGCCGTGTGGGAAATAATTAAAATCCGATTTCACCACCGAAATCTTGGACAAAAGTTAGCTGAAAACGAGTACCCACTCAAGGGGGGTTTCTTTAAAAATAAACAAGTTACCTGATTTCTCTAACCACGTCTGAGATATGTAAATTCCGATTTTACCACTGAATTGCTGGAGAAAAGTTAGCTGAAATCGAGTACCCAGTCAAGGGGGTTTTTCGTTAAGAATTACAAAGTAAGATGACTTCTCTAACCGTGTAAGGTTAGAGAAGTTAAGTATCATCCGATGGGAAGTAGACAAAATTAAGTATCAACAAAATTAGGCAATAATTTAATACATAGGGTACTATAGGGAGAAATTAAAGAGAGTGATTTCTAATAGAACCAAATAGATTATTTATTCATTATACTGAATTTTCTCTTCATAATAGAAATAAATGTGAGAATTGGCAACGTAGCTACAAGGCAAAATTTAACTTTTTGAATCGCGTTTTTCTGACCATTTTTAAAAAACATCTTCAGCAGTTAATTACATTCGCATTGAGTTTATTACGTACTTAGGGGATTACAAGCATGCGATTCCGATGAAAACCAGCAAAAAAATGTTTCCAAAATTGTTTTGAAGACGTCCAAAGGGGGATAATTACAACTGTCTCAATTATCAATTTTGACTGCCTATAACTTGAGAACGCTTGGAACGATTGGAGTAAATCCAACTGTTTTTTTCCTCTCCTTGATATCCCCTTTCACCTCACGCCTTAGGAAGTTCCGTATGTGCAAGATTTTTGGAGATAGACCACGTTGAAGGTCAATTTTTGGCCATTTTTTGAATCGCGTTTTCCTGACCATTTTTTAAAAACATCATTAGCAGTTAATTTCATTCGAATTGAATCTGTTACATTCTTAAGGGATTGCAAACATACCATTCCGACCAAAAACACCAAAAGAATTTTCCCAACTTTTTTTTAAAAATGTCCAAATGGGGTATATTGCGACTTTTTTCTCAATTTTCAAACTTGAGAACACGTAGATCGATTGGAGGGAATCTAAACGTTTTTGGCTCTTCTTGATGTCCTCTTCCACCTGCCACTATCGAAATTTCCGTAGGTGCAAGATTTTCGGAGATAGGGCCCTACGATAGTCAACTTTTGGCCACTTTTTGAATCGCGTTTTTAATCATTTTTAAAAAATCTCTTTAGAATTAAATGTCATTCAAAAATGAGTTTGATGCGTCCTTAGGGGATTGCACGTGCCATTCCGACCAGAAAGAGCAAAAAAAAAGTTTCCAAAATTTTTTTGAAAATTTCCAAATGAGAAGGGGTATTACGACTTTTTTCTCAATTCTCAAATTTGCCCGCCTGTAACTTGAGAACGCCTAAACCGATTGGAGTAAATGCAAATGCTTTTTCCTCCTCTTCATATCCTCTTCCACCTCCCGCCATCGGAATTTCTGTAGGTGCAAGATTTTCGGAGATAGACCCTTTCGGTGGTCAAATTTTGGCCACTTCCTTAATAGCGTTTTTAATTTTATCTCAATTTTGACCGCCTGTAACTTGAGAACGCCTAGACCGATTGGAGTGAATTCAACTGTTTTTTCCTCTTCTTGATGCCCTCTTTCACCCCCCCATCATTGGAATTTCCGTAGGTGCAGATTCTTCGAGCACCACTTTCTTAACGCGATCAAGTGCCTCCACGTTAAATATTTTTCACGGGATATTAGAAAGTGAGGCAAACCAACCCTATTACTTCAATTTAATTCCCTTTTGGTCACTTTCGAGCATCACTTTCTTAACACGATCAAATGCCTCCACGTTAAATATTTTCTACAGCATAGTAGAAAGTGAGGGAAACTAACCCTATCACTTCAAATTAATTCCCTTTTGGTCAGTTTCGAGCACCACTTTCTTAACACGATCAAGTACCTCCTCGTTAAGTATTTTGTACAGGATATTAGAAAGTGAGGGAAACCAACCCTATCACTTTCAAATTAATTTCCTTTTGGTCACTTTCGAGCACCACTTTCTTAACACGATCAATTGCCTCCGCGTTAAGTATTTTGTACAGGATATTAGAAAGTGAGGGAAACCAACCCTATCACTTCAAATTAATTTCCTTTTCGTCACTGTGCTCAGTCACTGTGATCAAGTGCTTTTCATCACTGTGATCAAGTGCCTCCGCGTTTATTTATTTTGTACAGGATATTAGAATGTGAGGGAAACCTATCACTTCAAATTGATTCCCTTTTGGTCATTTTCGAGCACCACTTTCTTAACAGGATCAAGTATCTCCACGTTAAGTATTTTGTACAGGATATTAGAAAGTGAGGGAAACCAACCCGATCACTTCAAATTAATTTCCTTTTGGTCACTTTTGAGCACCATTTTCTTAACACGATCAAGTGCCTCCGCGTTAAGTATTTTGTACAGGATATTAGAAAGTGAGGGAAACGAACCCGATCACTTCAAATTAATTTCCTTTTGGTCACTTTCGAGCACCATTTTCTTAACACGATCAAGTGCCTCCGCGTTAAGTATTTTGTACAGGATATTAGAAAGTGAGGGAAACCAACCCGATCACTTCAAATTAATTCTCTTTTGGTCACTTTCGAGCACCACTTTCTTAACACGATCAAGTGCCCCCATGTTAAATATTTTCTACAGGATATTAGAAAGTGAGGAAAACCCACCCTATCACTTCAAATTGATTCCCTTTTGGTCACTTTCGAGCACCACTTTCTTAACACGATGAAGTGCCTCCACGTTAAATATTTTCTACAGGATATTAGAAAGTGAGGAAAACCCACCCTATCACTTCAAATTGATTCCCTTTTGGTCACTTTCGACCACCACTTTCTTAACACGATCAAGTGCCTCCTCGTTAAGTATTTTGTACAGGATATTAGAAAGTGAGGGAAACCAACCCTATCACTTCAAATTAATTTCCTTTTGGTCACTTTCGAGCACCATTTTCTTAACACGATCAAGTGCCTCCGCGTTAAGTATTTTGTACAGGATATTAGAAAGTGAGGGAAACCAACCCTATCACTTCAAATTAATTCCCTTTTGGTCACTTTCGAGCACCACTTTCTTAACACGATCAAGTGCCTCTTTATTATATTATCGTTAAGTATTTTGTACGGGATATTACAAAGTGAGGGAAACCAACCCTATCACTTCAAATTAATTTCCTTTCGGTCACTTTCTAGCACCACTTTCTTAACACGATCAAGTGCCTCTTTATTATATTATCGTTAAGTATTTTGTACAGGATATTAGAAAGTGAGGGAAACCCACCCTATCACTTCAAATTAATTCCCTTTTGGTCACTTTCGACCATCTCTTTCTTAACACGATGAAGTGCCTCCACGTTAAATATTTTCTACAGGATATTAGAAAGTGAGGGACAGTATGCCAATCACTTCAAATTAATTCCCTTTTGGTCACTTTAGAGCACCACTTTCTTAACACGATCAAGTGCCTCCACGTTAAATATTTTCTAGAGGATATTAGAAAGTGAGAGAAACCAACCCTAATTTCCTTTTGGTGACTTTCGAGCACCACTTTCTTAACTCGATCAAGTGCCTCCACGTTAAATATTTTCTACAGGATATTGGAAAGTGAGGGAAACCAATCCTATCACTTCAAATCGATTCTCTGTTGGTCACTTTCTAGCACCACTTTCTTAACACGATCAAGTGCCTCCACGTTAAATATTTGCTACAGGATATTAGATAGTGAGGGAAACCAATCCTATCACTTCAAATTTATTCTCTTTTGATCACTTTCAAGCACCACTTTCTTAACTCGATCAAGTGCCTCCACGTTAAATATTTTCTACAGGATATTAGAAAGTGAGGGAAACCAACCCTATCACTTCAAATCAATTCCCTTTGGGTCACTTTCGACCACCATTTTCTTAACACGATTTTAGTAGCCGCCACGTTAAATATTTTCATGAGGATATTAGAAAGTGAGGGAAATCAACCCTATCACTTCAAATTAATTCTCTTCTCAAAGTAAAATATAAGTAGTTCGTTATGGTGGCGGTAGCTCTTAGTTTCCACTTATAGGTTAATGTGTCTCTGAAGTGGCGTTCATTAGATACTATAACGTTCCACCTTTTGATCGACTTTCAAGTTTCTTATTATTACATAAGCATCTAGATAAGAAAAACACGTGATTACCACCCTGGAAATATAATACAAAGTATTTTCTACCTTATAGTGTTGGATATGGAGGTAAATACGTGAAAGCCCCTGAGTCGTCGTGGCCATATATCGGAGATAGGCCTCTTCGATGGTCAATTTTTAGCCACTTTTTAAATCGAGTTTTTTGACCATTTAAAAAAAAACAATATCTTTAGAACATAATTTCATTCGAGTTGAGTTTCATACGATCTTAGGGGATTGCAAGCATGCCATTATGACCAAAAAGAGCAAAAAAAATTTTCCAACATTTTTTTGAAAATGTCCAAAGGGGATAATTTCGACATTTGCCTCAATTCTCAAATTTGACCGCCTGTAACTTGAAAACATCTAGACCCATTGGAGCAAATCCAAATGTTCTTTCCTCTTCTTGATATCCTCTTTCAACTCCCATCATTGGAATTTCCGTTTGGAGATATACTCCCTTCGTTGGTCAATTTTTTGCCACTTTTTGAATCGTGTTTTATGATCTTTTTTAAAAAAAACCTTTTTAGAAATTAATTTCATTCAAATTGAGTTCGTTATGTTCTTAGGGGATTGCAAGCGTGCGATTCCGACTAAAAACATCAAAAAAAATGTTTCCAAAATTTGTTTAAAAATGTCCAAAGTTCGTGATATTACGATTTTTTTCTCAATTCTCAAATTTGATCGCCTGTAACTTGAGAACGCCTAGACCGATTGCAGTGAATCCAACTGTATTTTTCTCTTCTTGATGTCTTCTTTCACTTCCCACCATCGGAAGTTCCGGGGGTGCAAGATTTTCGGAGATCGCCCTCTTCGGAGGTCGATTTTGAATGAATGCAAATGTTGTTTTTTCCTCTCCTTGATGTCCTCTTCCACGTGACATCATCCCAGACAAATTTCAGTAACTTGAGAATGCCTGGATTTATTGTTATCTGTTGATCGTGGCATTCTTCCTACCAGTGCCTTTTGCATGGGCTGTCGAATCCTCCATCTCTTTGTACAAATTTACCATGGACTTACCTTTTTCTAACTTAACATCCCTCAGAGTATCATCAATCCTATAAGTAGACATAATTAAACATTTAGTGCATAGCATTTGCCTTTAAAATTGAACTTTTATTAAAATGCACTTCAAAGCCTTTTCTACTAGAGAGAAAGAAAATGCAAAGTCATCAATAAGCCATCTATTTAGCTTTATAACTCTTTATCTTCCTTATTTTTGATTTCAAATCGCTTTCAAACGCTACTGTGAATTTTAAATTGCACTTCAAACCTACCCATTAAAGTATCACGTGAAGTAAGGAACTTTTGCTTAGTATTGCTTGGGATGAAATGGCTCGTGAAGGTTTGCTAGAAACACCCAAAAAGTCATCAAACATAGACCATTTATTAGGTTTATTTAAGTACGTCAAGCCTGTGATCTACCTCGCTATTGGGGTGTTTAGTTTGATGGTTCTAGTTCAGAACTTCTGCTTCTTAAGAATTGGAAATGCCCACGTAATAGGAAATTGCATTCCCTTTTACTGTTGCTGCATTTTTGTACGTATTACTAATAAAATGTAATCGATAACCGTTGCTAGTTTAGCAAACTTGAAGGCAATAAGCATGAACGTGATATCTCTCAGTTTGGTAAATTGCATAAAGATTCTCAACGAGGAAGCAGACAGTTCTTTTGACATCATCCAGCTGAGCCAGGAATCTCAAAAAATTGCAGGAAAAATGAGGAAAAAGCTAAAATTGTATTGTACCACTTTTGCGGTCGCTTTTTCCTCTTCAATGCTTATTAATAGCTACTACGTGATTGCCAAAGTAGGGGTATTCATCCCACTGCCAACTCTATTGCAAGCTTTAAACTACAACTCAGCAGGTGGTTAGAAAAAGATTACGATTGATCATAATAATTTTATTACTCTTTTTCAGATCCCATTCTGATCGACTTTCTCAATGTCGTTTTAATGATTTTTGGGAACGAAACAAGTATCGCAGTACTAATAGTAATTTGCGTCATATTGTATTTCATGTATCTCCTGAACTTTGAAGTTGTGCTACTCATTGACAGAATCTGCGAAACTGGTGATAGGTTAAAGCTGAGCCCACAAAACGCTAAAGCTCATTTAGGCCTGGTTTATAAAGAGCATTTGCAAATGAAACTGTACGTAAACACTTACGCACACTGGAAAATATGTATAATGAACTTGTTGCAGTAGGTCTAATAATATCATCTCAATGCGACACAATCAACTGATTTTCTCGCTTGTTCTGATCACTGGCCTACTTGGAGGGTTTTTGTCTCTAATCACTGTTGTTTTTGTAAGTAGGTCAAGTACCTTAAATTCTTATTAACCTTTTATCATCGTACTTTCAGAACGTTTTACCTCCATTGAATGGGATGTTGTTCTTCTCCCTTTACATTATGGCTGCGTACATGATCTGTGACATAGCCCAGGATTATTCGAATAACGTGAGTATGTATTTGAAAATGGGAGGAAAAATTACACAATCTGTTCAAGGGCTCAGCCCTAGTGGCAGCCCTTTGCAGCTTGAAATGGTACGAGTGGAACAACGAGTGTCAAAAAGTTTATTTTACATTACTAACGGATATGTCCAAAGGGATAAAAATTTCCCTGGTCTCTTTATTTACTGTGAATAAAGAATTATTTAAAATGGTAAGTTTTTAAGGAAACTAAACTCCCGCGGTATAGGAAAGTTGCAGTTTATTTATTTGCTTTTAATAATTGCTTCTAGATATGGCGCCTGTCGTATAGTTTCGTCAGCTGTGTTTACACAATTATGGAAACGGAAAAAAGTAAGATATAAGTTCATATTTAATAACTGGAAAATAGCAAAACGAATTAACAATCTGCCTCAATAAATTAATATGTTAAACAGTATTTAGTTATAAAACTCTATCTTCCACGATCAACCCAAACCCATCAGCTCTCTTCAGTATAATGTCGGCCTGCAGTCTGAAGTCCTTTTCTTCTTTCGGTGACAGCAGATGGTACCTCCTGATTATTGCAGCGAGAACTACTTTCAGCTGTAGCACAGCATATTTTCTCCCTAATTAAAGAAATCACAGTTTAAACAGAAAATATAGGTACCCGCTAGGGTGGCCCATTGTTACTGCAGAATTCGAATTTGAGTCATAAAATTGTCCCTAAAATTTGCTACCTTCGTTTATCGGTTTACTTCCAAACACCCGGTATAGGTCCATTATAATATATGAACGTAAACATAATTTAATTTTAAATTATTAATCATTGGAACAGGCAAAGATTCCACCGTTTAAGCCAACAGACATCAAAAGCGTAGCAATTCAGAAATTTGAACGGCCTCAAGAGACGCCTGAAGAAGCCTGAGGAAGAAAAAAATAGTTGAGAATAGAGAGGCTCGAGAAGACAAAGTGCTTGGAAAAATGGAGGTGAAGAGTAACAGGAACTATCAAGCGCAATGTTAAGGAAAAATCTGATGAAAAAACTGCTAAACCCGCTACAATAAAGATTATCAAGAAGAAAAAAGACGCAACGAAGAAAGAGGAGGTTAAAACGAATGTTGCCAAATGTCTTTATCAAAGAGGGAATCACTTAAGTAATATAGACTAGTGCCAAAAATAAAGGAAACAATTACATAAATTATTGATCAATTAAAGAATTTTTTTTTAAATATTAAATAGTTAAAAGAAATGTTAGTAGAAATTGATAGATTGAGAAAAAAGAGCAATCTGTTTGCTTTATCACACGTCTAAGAAATTACAATTTTTAAAGGCAAATATTTCTAAAACTATTAAAGTAAGGCACAGTACTAAAATTTCTTAAAATTTTGAAAAGTAAATAGTAAGAATCGATAGATTGAGGAGAAAGGGGGAATCTGTTTGGCACTACATCAAGCCGCAAGCTGCAAAAAAAGTTACAGTTTTAATATTCAAATATCTCTAAAACTATTAGAGATGAGCACAGGACTAGAATTTGTTAAAATTTTGAAAAGTAGTAGGAATTGATAAATTGGGGGGTAAAAGGGCAATCTATTTCCTCTACCTCATGTCTCACGTGTAAGAAATTACAATTTTTAGAGGCAGATATCTCTAAAACTAGTAGAGTAGGGCACAGTACTAAAAATTTTTTAAATTTTGAAAATTTGAGAAGTAGTGAGAGTTGATAGATTTGGGAGAAAGAGGCAATCTGTTTGGCTCTACATCACGCCGCAAGCTGCTCAAGCTTTGAGAGCTAAGCCGATATTTTGAAATACAGAAAAATGACAGTTTTAATGTTCAAATATCTCTAAAACTATTACAGATGAGCACAGGACCAGAATTTGTTAAAACTTTAAAAAGTAGAGGGAATTGATAGATTGTGGGAAAAAGGGGAATCTGTTTGCTCTACCTCACGTCTCACGTCTAAGAAATTACAATTTTTAAAGGTACATATCTCTAAAACTTGTAGACTAGGGCACGGAACTAAAATTTTTTAAATTTCTAAAATTTTAAAAGTAGTAAGTTGTTAGATTGAGGAGAAAGGGCAAATCTGTTTGGCTCCACACCAACCCGCAAGCTGCTCAAGTTTTAGGAACTAAGCCGATTTTCTTTAAAATAAAAAAATACAGTTTTAATATTTAAACATCTCTAAAACTATTAGAGATGAGCACAGGACTAGAATTTTTATTAAAATTTTGAAAAGTAGTAGGAACTGATAGATTGAAAGGTAAAAGGGCAATCTGTTTGCTATACCTCACGTCTCACCTCTAAAAAATTACAATCTTTAGAGGCAGATATCTCAAAAACTAGTAGAATAGGGCACAGTACCAAACTTTTTTAAAATTTTGAGAATTTGAAAAGTAGTAAGAATTGATAGATTGAGGAGAAAGGGCAAATCTGTTTGGCTCCATACCAAGCCGCACGCTGCTCAAGCTTTAGGAACTAAGCCGATTCTATGAAATATAAAAAAATGACAGTTTTAATATTCACATATCTCTAAAACTATTAGAGACTAAAATTTTGAAAAGTAGTAGGAATGATAGATTAGGGAGAATAGGGCAATCTGTTTGCTCTACCTCACGACTCACGTCTAGGAAATTTAAATTTTTAGAGGCACATATCTCTAAAACTCATAAAACAGGGTACAGTACCAAAATTTCGTAAAACTTTTAAAGTTTGAAAAGTAGTAAGAATTAATTGATAGATTGGAGAGAGAGGGGAAATCTGTTTGGCTGTACATCAAGCGGCAAGCTGCTCAAGCTTTAGGAACTAAGTCAATTTTTTGAAATATAAGAAAATGACAGTTTTCATATTCAAGTTATCTCTAAAACTATTAGAGATGAGCACATGACTATAATTTGTTAAAATTTTGAAAAGCAGTAAGAACTGATAAATTCGGGGAAAGGGGCAATCTGTTTGCTCTACCTCACGTCTAAGAAATTACAATTTTTTCAGGCAGATATCTCTAAAACTAGTAGAGTAAGGCACAGTACTAATGTTCCTTAAAATTTTGAAAGTTTGAAAAATAGTAACAATTAATAGATTGAGGAGAAAGGAGGAATCTGTTTGGCCGTACATCAAGCCGCAAGCTGCTCAAGCTTTAGGAACTAAGTCGATTTTTTGAAATATAAGAAAATGACAGTTTTCATATTCAAATATCTCTAAAACTATTAGAGATGAGCACATGACTATAATTTGTTAAAATTTTGAAAAGCAGTAAGAACTGATAGATTGGGGGAAAGGGGCAACCTGTTTGCTCTACCTCACGTCTCACGTCAAAGAAATTTCAATTTTTAGAGGCAGATATCTCTAAAACTAGTAGAGTAGGGCACAGTACTAAAATTTCGTAAAATTTTGAAAGTTTAAAAAGTAGTACGAATTAATTAATAGATTGGAGAGAAAGGGGAAATCTATTTGGCTGTACATCAAGCGGCAAGCTGCTCAAGCTTTAGGAACTAAGTCGATTTTTTGAAATATAAGAAAATGACAGTTTTCATATTCAAATATCTCTAAAACTATTAGAGATGAGCACATGACTATAATTTGTTAAAATTTTGAAAAGCAGTAAGAACTGATAGATTTGGGGAAAGGGGCAACCTGTTTGCTCTACCTCACGTCTCACGTCTAAAAAATTTCAATTTTTAGAGGCAGGTATCTCTAAAACTAGTAGAGTAGGGCACAGTACTAAAATTTCGTAAAACTTTGAAAGTTTGAAAAGTACTAAAAATTAATTAATAGATTGGACAGAAAGGGGAAATCTGTTTGGCTGTACATCAAGCGGCAAGCTGCTCAAGCTGTAGGAACTAAGCCGATTAAAAATATAAAAAAAACGACTTAGTATTCAAATATCTCTAAAACTATTAGAGATGAGCGCAGGACCAGAATTTGTTAAAATTTTGAAAAGTAAAGGGAATTGATAAATTGTGGGGGAAAGGGGCAACCTGTTTGCTCTACCTCACGTCGAAGAAATTACAATTTTTTCAGGCAGATATCTCTAAAACTAGTAGAGTAGGGCACAGTACTAATATTTCTTAAAATTTTGAAAGTTTGAAAAATAGTAACAATTAGTAGATTGAGGAGAAAGGCGGAATCTGTTTGGCTCTACATCAAGCCGCAAGCTGCTCAGCCTTTAGGAACTAAGCCGATTTTTTGAAATATAAAAAAATTACCGTTTCAGTATTCACATATCTCTAAAACTATTAGAGATGAGCACATAACTAGAATTTACTAAAATTATGAAAAGTAGTAGGAATGATAGAATAGGGAGAATAGGGCAATCTGTTTGCTCTACCTCACGTCTCACATCTAAGAAATTTCAATTTTTAGAGGCAGATATCTCTAAAACTAGTAGAGTAGGGCACAGTACTAAAATTTCGTAAAATTGTGAAAGTTTGAAAAGTAGTAAAAATTAATTGATAGATTGGAGAGAAAGGGGAAATCTGTTTGGCTGTATATCAAGCGGCAAGCTGCTCAAGCTTTGGGAACTAAGTCGATTTTTTGAAATATAAGAAAATGGCAGTTTTCAAATTCAAATTATCTCTAAAACTATTAGAGATGAGCACATGACTATAATTTGTTAAAATTTTGAAAAGCAGTAAGAACTGATAGATTGGGGGAAAGGGGCAATCTCTTTGCTCTATCTCACGTCTAAGAAATTAAATTTTTTCAGGCAGATATCTCTAAAACTAACAGAGTAGGGCACAGTACTAATATTCCTTAAAATTTTGAAAGTTTGAAAAATAGTAAGAATTAATAAATTTAGGAGAAAAGAGGAATCTGTTTGGCCCTACACCAAGCCGCAAGCTGCTCAGCCTTTAGGAACTAAGCCGATCTTTTTGAAATATAAAAAATTACCGGTTTAATATTCACATATCTCTACAACTATTAGAGATGGGCACATGACTAGAATTTACTAAAATTTTGAAAAGGAGTAGGAATGATAGATTAGGGAGAAAAGGGCAATCTGTTCATTCTACCTCACTTCTCACATCTAAGAAATTTCAATTTTTAGAGGCAGATATCTCTAAAACTCGTAGAGTCGGGCACAGTACTAAAATTTCTTAAAATTTTGAAAGTTTGAAAAGTGGTAAGAATTAATTGACAGATTGGAGAGAAAGGGGAATTCTGTTTGGCTGTACATCAAGCGGCAAGCTGCTCAAGCTTTGGGAACTAAGTCGATTTTTGGAAATATAAGAAAGTGACAGTTTTCATATTCTAATATCTCTAAAACTATTAGAGATGAGCACATGACTATAATTTGTTAAAATTTTGAAAAGCAGTAAGAACTGATAGATTGGGGGAAAGGGGCAACCTGTTTGCTCTACCTCACGTCTCACGTCAAAGAAATTTCAATTTTTAGAGGCAGATATCTCTAAAACTAGTAGAGTAGGGCACAGTACTAAAATTTCGTAAAATTTTGAAAGTTTAAAAAGTAGTACGAATTAATTAATAGATTGGAGAGAGAGGGGAAATCTGTTTGGCTGTACATCAAGCGGCAAGCTGCTCAAGCTTTAGGAACTAAGTCGATTTTTTGAAATATAAGAAAATGACAGTTTTCATATTCAAGTTATCTCTAAAACTATTAGAGATGAGCACATGACTATAATTTGTTAAAATTTTGAAAAGCAGTAAGAACTGATAAATTCGGGGAAAGGGGCAATCTGTTTGCTCTACCTCACGTCTAAGAAATTACAATTTTTTCAGGCAGATATCTCTAAAACTAGTAGAGTAAGGCACAGTACTAATGTTCCTTAAAATTTTGAAAGTTTGAAAATAGTAACAATTAATAGATTGAGGAGAAAAGAGGAATCTGTTTGGCCGTACATCAAGCCGCAAGCTGCTCAACTTTTAGGAACTAAGCCGATCTTTTTGAAATATAAAAAAAATACCGTTTTAATATTCACATATCTCTAAAACTATTAGAGGTGGGCACATGACTAGAATTTACTAAAATTTTGAAAGGTAGTAGGAGTGATAGATTAGAGAGAATAGGGCAATCTGTTTGCTCCACCTCACGTCTCACGTCTAAGAAATTTCAATTTTTAGAGGCAGATATCTCTAAAACTAGTAGAGCACAGTACTAAAATTGCGTAAAATTTTGAAAGTTTGAAAAGTAGTACGAATTAATTAATAGATTGGAGAGAAAGGGGAAATCTGTTTGGCTGTACATCAAGCGGCAAGCTGCTCAAGCTTTGGGAACAAAGTCGATTTTTTGAAATATAAGAACATGACAGTTTTTATATTCAAATATCTCTAAAACTATTGGAAATGAGCACATGACTATAATTTGTTAAAATTTTGAAAAGCAGTAAGAACTGATAGATTGGGGAAAGGAGCAATCTATTTGCTTTACCTCACGTCTAAGAAATTAAATTTTGTCAGGCAGATATCTCTAAAACTAGTAGAGTAGGGCACTGTACTAATATTTCTTAAAATTTTTAAAGTTTGAAAAATAGTAACAATTAATAGATTGAGGAGAAAGGAGGAATCTGTTTGGCCCTACATCAAGCCGCAAGCTGCTGAGCCTTTAGGAACTAAGCCGATTTTTTTTAAATATAAAAAAATTACCGTTTTAATATTCACATATCTCTAAAACTATTAGAGATGAGCACATGACTAGAATTTACTAAAATTTTGAAAATTAGTAGGAGTGATAAATTAGAGAGAATTGGGCAATCTGTTTGTTCTACCCCACGTCTCACGTCTAAGAAATTACAATTTTTTCAGGCAGATATCTCTAAAACTAGTAGAGTAGGGCACAGTACTAAAATTTCGTAAAATTTTGAAAGTTTAAAAAGTAGTACGAATTAATTAATAGATTGGAGAGAAAGGGGAAATCTATTTGGCTGTACATCAAGCGGCAAGCTGCTCAAGCTTTGGGAACTAAGTCGATTTTTTGAAATATAAGAACATGACAGTTTTTATATTCAAATATCTCTAAAACGATTAGAGATAAGCACATGACTATAATTTGTTAAAATCTTGAAAAGCAGTAAGAACTGATAGATTGGGGGAAAGGGGCAACCTGTTTGCTCTACCTCACGTCGAAGAAATTACAATTTTTTCAGGCAGGTATCTCTAAAACTAGTAGAGTAGGGCACAGTACTAAAATTTCGTAAAACTTTGAAAGTTTGAAAAGTACTAAAAATTAATTAATAGATTGGACAGAAAGGGGAAATCTGTTTGGCTGTATATCAAGCGGCAAGCTGCTCAAGCTTTAGGAACTAAGTCGATTTTTTGAAATATATTAAAATGACAGTTTTCATATTCAAATTATCTCTAAAACTATTAGAGATGAGCACATGACTATAATTTGTTAAAATTTTGAAAAGCAGCAAGGACTGATAGATTCGGGGAAAGGGGCAATCTGTTTGCTCTACCTCACGTCTAAGAAATTACAATTTTTTCAGGCAGATATCTCTAAAACTAGTAGAGTAGGGCACAGTACTAAAATTTCGTAAAATTTTGAAAGTTTGAAAAGTAGTAAGAATTAATTGATAGATTGGAGAGAAAGGGGAGATCGGTTTGGCTGTATATCAAGCGGCAAGCTGCTCAAGCTTTGGGAACTAAGTCGATTTTTTGAAATATAAGAAAATGACAGTTTTCATATTCAAATATCTCTAAAACTATTAGAGATGAGCAGATGACTATAATTTGTTAAAATTTTGAAAAGCAGTAAGAACTGATAGATTCGGGGAAAGGGGCAATCTGTTTGCTCTACCTCACGTCTAAGAAATTACAATTTTTTCAGGCAGATATCTCTAAAACTAGTAGACTAGGGCACAGTACTAAAATTTAGTAAAATTTTGAAAGTTTGAAAAGTAGTAAGAATTAATTGATAGATTGGAGAGAAAGGGGAAATCGGTTTGGCTGTATATCATGAGGCAAGCTGCTCAAGCTTTGGGAACTAAGTCGATTTTTTGAAATATAAGAAAATGACAGTTTTCATATTCAAATATCTCTAAAACTATTAGAGATGAGCAGATGACTATAATTTGTTAAAATTTTGAAAAGCAGTAAGAACTGATAGATTCGGGGAAAGGGGCAATCTGTTTGCTCTACCTCACGTCTAAGAAATTACAATTTTTTCAGGCAGATATCTCTAAAACTAGTAGACTAGGGCACAGTACTAAAATTTAGTAAAATTTTGAAAGTTTGAAAAGTAGTAAGAATTAATTGATAGATTGGAGAGAAAGGGGAAATCGGTTTGGCTGTATATCATGAGGCAAGCTGCTCAAGCTTTGGGAACTAAGTCGATTTTTTGAAATATAAGAAAATGACAGTTTTCATATTCAAATATCTCTAAAACTATTAGAGATGAGCAGATGACTAGAATTTGTTAAAATTTTGAAAAGCAGTAAGAACTGATAGATTCGGGGAAAGGGGCAATCTGTTTGCTCTACCTCACGTCTAAGGAATTACAATTTTTTCAGGTAGATATCTCTAAAACAAGTAGAGTAAGGCACAGTACTAATATTCCTTGAAATTTTGAAAGTTTGAAAAATAGTAACAATTAATAGATTGAGGAGAAAGAGGGAATCTATTGGGCTCTACATCAAGCCGCAAGCTGCTCAGCCTTTAGGAACTAAGCCGATTTTTTGAAATATAAAAAAATTACCGTTTTAATATTCACATTTCTCTAAAACTATTGGAGACGAGCACATGACTAGAATTTACTAAAATTTTGAAAAGTAGTAGGAATGATAGATTAGGGAGAATAGGGCAATCTGTTTGCTCTACCTCACGTCTCACATCTAAGAAATTTCAATTTTTAGAGGCAGATATCTCTAAAACTAGTAGAGTAGGGCACAGTACTAAAATTTCGTAAAATTTTGAAAGTTTGAAAAGTAGTAAGAATTAATTGATAGACTGGAGAGAAAGGGGAAATCTGTTTGGCTGTATATCAAGCGGCAAGCTGCTCAAGCTTTGGGAACTAAGTCGATTTTTTGAAATATAAGAAAATGACAGTTTTCATATTCACATATCTCTAAAACTATTAGAGATGAGCACATGACTATAATTTGTTAAAATTTTGAAAAGCAGTAAGAACTGATAAATTCGGGGAAAGGGGAAATCTGTTTGCTCTACCTCACGTCTAAGAAATTACAATTTTTTCAGGCAGATATCTCTAAAACTAGTAGAGTAAGGCACAGTACTAATATTCCTTAAAATTTTGAAAGTTTGAAAAATAGTAACAATTAATAGATTGAGGAGAAAGAGGCAATCTATTGGGCTCTACGTCAAGCCGCAAGCTGCTCAAGCTTTGGGAACTAAGTCGATTTTTTACAATATTAAGAAAAAGAGTTTTCATATTCACATATCTTTAAAACCATTAGACATTAGCACATGACTAGAATTTGCTAAAATTTTGAAAAGTAATAGGAATGATAGATTCGGGGAAAAGGGGCAGTCTGTTTGCTCTACCTCAAAAAACTACTCTAAGAAATCACAATTTTTTCAGGCAGTAATAGTAGGCAAAACTAGAAGAGCCCTACAGTCCTAAAATTTTTTGAAATTTTGAAAATTCGAAGATTAGTAAGAATTGATAGATTGTGGGGACAGCGTAATCTGCTTGGCTCTACTTCAAGGCATATTTCTTAAAAAGAACAACTTTTTTATTTTTGAAATTTTAAAAAGTTGTAACTTGTTTTTCTCTACCTCCGCCCGCAGGTATAAAAATTGACAATTTTTAGAGGCAATTTTCTCTCAAACTAAAATTCTCAGACTAAAATTAGTTAAAACTGTGAAACATTAAAAACTAGTGGAGTGGGAGAAAACTGCATTCTTTCTAGCTCTATCTGGTAAAGTCTAAAAAATGACAATTTTTACAGGCAATTTTCACTTAGCAACTATTAGCTCATCTCTAATAGTTTAGAGATGGGGTCAGGACAAAAATTCGTACAAATTTTGAAAAGTAGTATTATTTGATAAATTACGAAAAACAGTGCAATGTATTTGGCTCAAGCTTCAAGTCTAAAAAATTACCATTTTAGAGGCATTTTGCTCTAAAACTATTTGAGATAGGCATAGGAGTAAAATCTGTCATATTTTTTAAATTTTGAAAGTAGTAAAAAGTGATAGATTGGTGGAAAAGAGCAATCTGTTTGGCTCTATCTCAAGCCGCTTTAAAAACAAAGCCATATTTTTGTAATATAAAAAATTACAGTTTTATTATTCAAATATCACTAAAACTATTAATGATAAGCATAGGACTAGAATTTGTTAAAATTTTGAAAAGTAGAGGAAATTGATAGATTGTCGGGATAACGGCAATCTGTTTGCTCTACCTCACGTCTAACGTCTACGAAATTACAGTTTTTAGAGGCAGATATCTCTAAAACTAGTAGAGTAGGGCACAGTACTATTTTTTTTTTATTTCGAAAATTTGAAAATTAGTATTAAAAAATTTGAAAAAAATTAAAATAATTGATAGACTGGGGTTTAAGTGGCAATCTCTTTGTCTCTACATCAATCAGCAACCTGCTCGACATTTAGAACTAAGCCGAGTTTTTGAAATATAAAAAAATTACAGTTTTAGTATACAAATATCTCTAAAACTGTTAAAGATGGGCACAGGACTAGAATTTGTTAAAATTTTGGTAGTAGGAATTGACAGATTTGGAGGGAAAGGAGAATCTGTTTGCTCTATCTCACGTCTCACGTCTAAATAAATTGCAATTTTTAAAATAAAAAAGTGACAGTTTTAATATTCAAATATCTCTAAAACTATTACAGATGAGCGCAGTACTAAAATTTGCTAAAATTTTAAAAAGTAGTAGGAATTGACAGATTGGGGGGAAAAGGGCTATCTGTTTGATCCACTTCAAGTCTCACCTCTAAGAAATTACAATTTTTAGAGACAGATATCTCCAAAACCAGTAGAGTAGGGCACAGTACTAAAATTTCTTAAAAATTTGAAAAGTAGTAAGAATTGGTATATTGAGGAAAAAGGGGGAATCTGTTTGGCTCTACATCAAGCCGCAAGCTTCTCAAGCTTTAGGAACAAAGCCGATTTTTTTAAAAATAAGAAAATGACAGCTGTAATATTCATATATCTCTAAAACTATTAGAGATCAGCACAGGACTAGTATTTGTTAAAATATTGAAAAGTAGTAGGAATTGACAGATTGGAGGGCAAAAAGGCAATCTATTTGCTCTACCTCACGTCTCACGTCTAAGAAATTACAACTTTTTGAGGCAGATATCCCTAAAACTAGAAGAGTACGGCACAGTACTAAAATTTCTTAAAATTTTTAAAAGTAGTAAGAATTGATAGATTGAGGAGAAAGGGGGAATCTGTTTGACTCTACACCAGGCCACAAGCTGCTCAAGCTTTAAGAACTAAGCCGATTTTTTGAAAAATAAGAAATGAGAGTTTCATCATTCAAATATCTCTAAAACTGAGCACAGGACTAGAATTTGTTAAAATTTTGAAAAGAAGTTTGGAATTGAAAGATTGGGGGAAAAGAGCAAATTGCTTACTCTACCTCACATCTCAGGTCTAAAAAATTACAATTTTTAGGGGCAAATATCTCAAAAATTAATGTAGTAGGCCGCAGTACCAAAATCTCTTAAAATTTTGAGAATTTGAATAGTAGTAAGAATTGCTAATTTGAGGAGAACGGGGGAATCTGTTTGGCTCTACATCAAGCCGCAAGCTGCTCAAGCTTTAGAAAGCTGATTTTTTGAAAAAAGAATGACAGTTTTAATATTCAAATATCTCTAGAACTATTAGAAATGACCGCAGGACTAGAATTTGTTAAAATTTTGAAAAGCAGTAGGAATTGATAGATTGGGAGGGAGAGGAGAATCTCTTTGCTCTACCTCACGTCTCACGTCTAAAAAATTGCAGTTTTTAGAGGCAGATATCTCAAAAACTAGTGGAGTAGGGCACAGTACGAAAATTTCTTAAAATTTTGAGAATTTGAAAAGTAGTTGTGAAAAGGTGGCAATCTGTTTGACTTTACATCAAGACGCAAGCTGCTAAAGCTTTAGAAAGTAAGCCGATTTTTCGAAATATAAAACATAACAGTTTTGATATTTAAATATCTCTCAAACTGTCAGAGATGAGCACAGGACTAGAATTTGTTAAAATTTTGTAAAATAGTGGGAATTTATATATTGAGGGGGAAAGGGCGATCTGTTTGCTTTACCTCACGTATCACGTCTCGTTTAGAGGCTGATATCTCTAAAACTAGTAGAGTAGGACACAGTACTAAACTTTCCTAAAATTTTGAAAATTTGAAAAGAAGTAAAAATTGATAGATTGGGGAGAAAGTGGCAATCTGTTCGGCTCTACATCAAGCCGCAAACTGCTCAAGCTCTAGGAACTAAGCCCATTTTTTTGAAATATACAAAAATGACAGTTTTAAATATCTCTAAAACTGTTAGAGATGAGCACAGGACTAGAATTTGTTAAAATTTTGAAAAGTAGTAAGAATTTATGGATTGGGGGGGGGGGGGGGGGCGGAAGAGCAAGCTGTTTGCTCTACCTCAAGTCTCACGTCTAAGAAATTACAATTTTTAGAGGCAGATATCTCTAAAACTAGTAGAGTAGGAGACAGTACTAAAATATCTTAAAATTTTAAAAATTTGAAAAGTAATATGAATTGATATATTGGGGAAAAGGGGCAAGTTGTTTGGTCCTACCTCAAGCCTCAAGTTTAAAAAACTGAAAATTTTCAGAGGTAATTTCCTTTAAAACTATTGGAGGTAAGTATTACACTAAAATTTGAATATTTTGAAAAGGCATGGGAAAGGATGCTTGGGGGGGAGGGAAAGAGCAACTTGTATGTACAGAAATATCTCTAACACCATTAGAAATGGGCACACGACTATTATTTGTAAAAATTTCGAAAAGTGGTAGAAATTGATACATTGGAAAAAAAAGAGGGATTCTGTTTGTCTCTATCTGAAGCTTGAGGTCTAAAAATTAGAATATTTAGAGGCAAATTTCTCTAAAACTATTAGAGATGGTCATAGGAATAAAATTAGTTTCAATTTTCAAAAGTAGTAGAAATTGATAGATTGGGAAAAAAATCTGTTTGAAATGACAATTTTTAGAGCAAATTTTCTCTAAAACCTTTAGAGTTGCGCATAGGACTAAAATTACATAATTAAAATGTTGAAACTTTAAAAAGTAGTAAAATTGATAATTTGCAATCTGTTTGGCTCTACCTCAAGCCTCAAGTCTAAAAATAACAATTTTTGCAGCAATTTTCTATTAACTGTTAGAGATGCGCATAGAACTAAAATTTGCAAAAATTTTGAAAAGTAATAAAAATTGATAAGTTGGGGTAAAAGAGCAATCTATTTGGCTCTATCTCAACGCGCTTTAGTAACTACGCCGATTTTTTGAAATATGAAAAAATACAGTGTTAATATTCAAATATCTCTAAAACTATTAGAAAAACTATTAGAGATGGGCACAAAAATTTGTTAAAACTTAAAAATTTTTAAAAGTATCTGCTTGGCTCTACCATAAGCCAAGAGTGTAAAAAACTTACCATTTTTAGAGGTAGTTTTCTCTAAAACTATTGAGTATTGAACTAAAATTTGGATATTTTGAAAATGAATAGAAATCGATAAATTGGGGGAAAGAGAAACCTGTTTGGCTCTACTTCGAGGCGCTTTAGAAACTACAGCGATTTTTTCGAAGCATAAAGAAATGACAATTCCTATAGGCAAATATCTCTAAAACTATTAGAGATAGGCACTTGACTAAAATTTGTTAAAATTTCGAAAAGCAGTAGAAATTGATACATTGGGGAAAAACGCAATCTGTTGGGCTCTACCTCAAGCCTCAAGTCTAAACAATAACAGCTTTTAGAAAGAATTTTCTCTAAAACTATCAGAGAGGGGCATAAGACTAAAATTTGTTACAATTTTGACATTTTAAAAAGTAGTATGAATCAATAGATTGGGGAGAAAAAAGCATTGTAATGTCTCTACTTCAAGGCCCTATAGGAACTACAGCAATTTTTTTGAAGCATAAAGAAATGACAATTCCTATAAGCAAATATCTCAAAAATTACTAGAGATAGGCACTGGTCTAAAATATGTTAAAATCTCGAAAAGTAGTACAAATTGATACATTGGGGAAAAGAGCAATCTGTTTGGCTCTATCTCAGGTCTCAAGTCTAAAAAATTTTAGAAGCAATTTTCTCTAAAACTATCAGAGATGGATCTAGGGATCGATAGATTGGGGAGAAAAAAGCAATCTGTTGGCTTTACCTCGAGCTGCTTTAGGGACTACATCATTTTTTTGAAATATAAAAAATTAAGACAATTTCTATACGCAAATATCTCTAAAACCACTAAAGATGGGCATAGAACTAAGATTTGTAGAAATTTTAAAAAGTGGTAAAAATTGATAGATTGGGGAAAAAAGCAATCTTTGGTTCCAGCTCAAGCATCAGGTCTAAAAAATTACAATTTTTGGAGATCTATTGGAGATGGGCATAGGACTAAAATTTTTGTATTTTGAAAATGATAGAAAAAGACAGATTGATGGGAAAAGAACAACCTGTTTGGCACTACCTCAAACCGCTTTAGAAACTATATCGATTTTTTGAAATATGAAAAAAATTACAATTTCTATACGCAAGTATCTCTAAAACTATTAGAGGAGCCGAGAACTAACACTTCTTAAAAACTGTTCTGAAAATCTGTTTGGTTTTAGCTCAAATCTCAACTATAAAAAATTACAATTTTTAAGCGCATTTATCTCCAAACTAGCAGAATTAGACAGACATAGGACTAAAATGTTTTAAACAAATATTTTTTTTTTTAAATATAAAAAAATGACAAGTCCTATACGCAATTATCTCTGAAACTATGTGGGAATAGAACTACAATTGGTTAATGTTTTAAAACTTGGAAACTCAGTACAACTTGCGGGATTGGGAAGAAGGAGCAATCTGTTTGGCTCTGCCTCGAGCCCTTTTAGGAACTAAATCGATTTTTTTAAATACAAAAAATGACAATTCTTAGACCCAGTTATTTCTAAAACTATTAGAGATGGTACAGGATATCTTCCAATGACCCATTAAATGCAACAATACCAGTTCTAGCAATAATATTTATGACGTTTCGTTAAGAGAAAAACATACGTTTTGATGTTTAGAACACCCTGTATGATGTAAAAGGTATCTCTAACCCTAACCCTTCTGCATGACAGGGCTTTTGTCACAAATCAACATCTATTTTAGTTGAGATACAATCGAATCCTGCAGTGAAAGGGGGCCACCCTGTATGTTATAATTACCTAGACAACTTCTTGGCCCAGCACTAAATGGAAAATACGCATAGTAGTGCCTATCCTGACAGTTTTCCGGCAAGAAGTTGTCGGGATCGAACTTGTCAGGGTTCTTCCAAAAGTCAGGGTGTCTATGAGTGGCATATTGGGACACTAAGACCGTGGTTCCTGCAGGTATTACTTCATTGCAGGTAGCTGAAAGGGTAGTCTATGAGAACCACTTTTACAACCCGGCTGTAATATCTTACCTAGGGGCAGGTCTTCGTTGATTTTTCTGGCAATCAAAGGCACCGGAGGGTACATCCTTAAACTTTCCAGAATCACCCTCTCCAAATACTTCATTTGGAGAGTATCGTTGAAGGTGATCGGGCGATTCCAGTCGTCGTGGAAGATTTCCTTCAACTCGGCCACGCACTTTTCTTGAATATCTTGGTAAATACCTAAGATAGTCAGGATGAAACTTGAAGCTGCTGCTGTTGTGTCGTGGCCCTCAATGAGTGATACTAAATTACCATTAAGTTCCAATTAATCGTTATCCACTTACTGCGAAAGTTATAGTGCTGACTTCGTCTTTAATGTCTTCGTCAGTGAGCTTGTTTCCTTCAGTATTGGCAGCTTCTATCATAAAATCTAAAAAGGCGAGTCTCTTCTTCTCACCAACGTCGTTCTCTTCGTTTTCTTCAAGATCGTCTTTAAGTATCTGGTAGTTTTCAGTTTTTCCTTTTAGCTTGTCATTAATACGCTTTTTCTGGTTATCTGCAGTTTTTATAACTGCTTCCTTGTATAAACTGGGTTCTCCTGTTTTTACTCTTACCAAATAGTCCTCCTTCTTTCTTTGAAGTACCTGAAAGAAAAGAAATCATTTAGTCCGGTGTAGATGTTTTAAAAGGTAGCAAACCTTTTTGGTGAGATTGCGTATAATTTCCAATAATTTGGTCTGTTCTTTGGCCATTTTGGTCCATTTAAATAAAAAGTTGGGTCTCAGCCAGACCTTGTAATGCCTTTGATGGACAATGTTGCACATACTAAAAAGTTATATGTGAGTCATGGAACAAGCAGGTAAAGCCCGATTACTTACTCCATTATTGCTTTGGCATACACAAATCCTGAATTGTCTTCTTTAGTATTTTTTACACCCATTGCGGTTTCTGCAGAGAATAATAAAACAATAATTATATTTAATAATAAACGGTGACTATACAGGTTATACCTAAGAGAATGTCTACAGTGGTACCGCTCATAAAGTCATGTGCATCGAAAATCTGCGACTTGACCGTCTCGAACTTCTTCAGCAACATGTCGGCGTTTTTATTGAATATTGGAATGAAGGTCTTGAGGATGGACGAATGGAATGTCGGAGCCAGCATCTTTCTGTGCGTTCTCCATTTTTCTCCTAAAACACAGTATTGAGCATTTCTCTAAAAGCAAGTTCTCTATGAAACGAAAGAGTGGCTTTTTATGGTCCTATTAACATGTCCAAAACGAGATGAGAATAGCCACATTGCCCATATTAAGTTATGTCTGGTAACAGTCCATTCACCATAACATTCAGAAAACTAATAGATTTCTGAAGGTTATGATTAAGGCGAAATTCAGGAAGCTCGTTAAGAAATCGTTTCATGCCGACCAAAAACAGCATAAGAAAAATATCAATATTTTTCTGAAATCCAAGAGAGTCCAAAAGGGGGTTTTACGACTTTTTTCTCATTTCTCAAATTTGACCGTGTGTAGCTTGAGAACGTGGACCAATATTGAAGTGACATCACCCACATAGCATTCAACGATATTCGATATCCATTGTATATCCAGTGGATATTCCAAATAGGATATCGTTTTAGGAGGTCCATTGGATATCCATGTAGCATCCAAAAAAAATCAGATATAAAATTACGTGCCTTTTTCGTGGATGCGCAATGGACATATTGTGAATATCCAGGGCTGGACAGTGTATAATAGGTGTAATTAACCGATTTCCGTTTTTTTTTTGTAATAAAAATTGTGAAAAGTTTTTATCCTTGAAAATTAAAATAAAAAATTATCTTGAAATGCTTACATCAGCAAGAAGTGCTAAAATTTGCATTTTCAATTAATTCGATTTGGGATGTAGTTTGTACATTTATTTATTATTATTATTTCAAGTTATATTTTATTCATCTTTGGCGGCTGGATTAAAATAGCAGCTATAATAATTAGCGACATCTATATTAGATTTCGTGCGAATGACGCGTTGACGTTCCTTTGACATGTGACGACTGACAATAAAGAGAGAAGAGTAACAAACTATGTGGATCATTTTTAACTAATTTTGGCACTAATTCTTACATGACTTTTTCGAAAAACACCAAAGTTCCATTCTGAGACGTTTTCAGTCAAATTTCACTTATCATACTTATCACAGTTTTCATTTATTTTGGATCAAATTTGTAACTTTACCCAAAACAACAAATTACAAGATTTAATCAGTTTTTGCTGCAACTTGCATTTTTAGATATTTTGAGTAGTTTTTAACCAATTTTCACCCTACTCTTAATCTATGTTCCTCAAAAACTCCAAATGTGCATTTTTTTGAGTTTTAAGTCGTTTCGAACAGATTTTTGGCCCTAATTCTTACCTGAGTTTTCAAAAAACACTAAACTTGCGTTTTGAGACGTTTTCAGTCAAATTTCACTTATTTTGGACCCAAAATGTAACGTTACCAAAAACAACAGATTAGAATATTTAATTAGTTTTTCCTGATTTTGCCATTAAAATTGAATTTCTTCAAAAACATGAAAACATGCATTTTTAGACGCTTTGAGTAGTTTTTAAGCAATTGTCGCCCTAATCTTATCCATTTTGTTTTCAAAAACTCCAAATTTGCAAGTTTTTTACTCTACAAAACATCAAATAATTTTGTTTACTTTGCTGTAAAATCAACTATTTTTTATCTGTTCAAAAAACATAAAATATTAATCACAGATGCTGATTCAATCAATTTAACAATCAATATTTCTAATTTAATCAATTTAGCAGTCAAAATTGATGGTCTGCCTATAAGCAAAAGCTCTGGTAGTCGGTTTTGGCCATTTTGTATCAAGTTGTATAAAGTCGATAAAAAAGTAAAAAGTAAAGTTTTTTTTTGTTTATTTATTACTTAATGGAAGTTCATTGGATGTTGGATCGGGCGACAAATGTACATCCATTGGATGTACAATGAATATTGGGTGGTTGTCCATTGGATATCGTTGAGGATATCCATTTCCACAACTGTATGTCCATTGAATATACAGTGTATATCAATTTGCTATGTGGGCAGCTGTTTTTACTCCTTTTTATGTCCTCTTTAACCTCCCACCATGGGAAGTTCCATAGGGGTAAAATGTTCGGAGATAGACCTCTTCGGTGGTCGATTTCTAGGCACTTTTTAATCCAGTTTTTTGACCATTTTTAAAAAAATTTCTTTAGAGGTTAATTTCATTCGAATTGAGTTTGTTATACGTTCGTAGGGGATTGCAAACGTGCCATTTCGATCAAAAACAGCAATACAAATTTTCCAATTTTTTTTTTTTTAAATGTCCATAACGAGGGGAAAGGTATTACGAGTTTTTTCTCAATTTTCAAATTTGAATGCCTGTAACTTTAGAACGCGTGGACCGATTGGAGTGAATCCAACTGTCTTTTCCTCATCTTGATGTCCCCTTTCACCTCCCACCTCACAATCGAAATTTCGGCAGGTGCAAAGTTTTCGGAGATAGACCTTTCGGTAGTCGATTTTTAGATATTTTAGAAAGGCGTTTTTGGCCCATTTAAAAAAATACCTCTTTAGAGGTTAGTATCATTCGAATTGAGTTTGTTATGATGTTAGAGGATGGCAAACGTACCATTATAATCAAAAACAGAAAAAAAAAACATTTTTTTTTTTTTTGAAAATGTCTAAACGGGGGGGGGGGGAGGGTCACACTTCGGGTCTCGACTTTTTTTTTCAATTTTCAAATTTGACCGCCTGTAACTTGAGAACGCCTGGTCTGATTGAAGCCAATCAAAATCTAATTGCTTTTTCCTCTTCTTGATCTTCAGAATTAAAAAACAGCAAAAAACTTTGCCGATTTTTTTTTGAAAAGGTCCAAAGTTAGTGGTATTACGACTTTTTTCTCAATACACAACTTTGATCGTCTGTAACTTGAGAACGCCTGGACCGATTGGAGTGAGTCCAGCTGCTTTTTCCTCCTCTTGATGTCTTCTTTCACCTTCCCCTATCAGTAGGTGCAAAATGTTCGGAGATAGACCCCTTTGGTGATCGATTTTTGGGCACTTTTAGTTTTAGAATCGCGTTTTTTAACTATTTTTGAAAGAATCTCCTTAGAGGTTAATTTCAGACGAATTGAGTTTGTTACGATCTTAGAGGATGGCAAACGTACCATTATAATCAAAAACAGAAAAAAAACATTTATTTTTTTTTGAAAATGTCTAAGCGGGGGGGGGGGGGAGGGTTACACTTCGGGTCACGCCTTTTTTTTTCAATTTTCAAATTTGACCGCCTATAACTTGAGAACGCCTGGACTGATTGGAGCCAATCAAAATCTAATTGCTTTTTCCTCTTCTTGATCTTCAGAATCAAAAAACAACAAAAAACTTTGCCGATTTTTTTTTGAAAAGGTCCAAAGTTAGTGGTATTACGACTTTTTTCTCAATACACAACTTTGATCGTCTGTAACTTGAGAACGCCTGGGCTGATTGGAGTGAGTCCAGCTGCTTTTTCCTCTTCTTGATGTCTTCTTTCACCTCCCCCTATCAGTAGGTGCAAAATGTTCGGAGATAGACCCCTTTGATGGTCGATTTTTGGGCACTTTTAGTTTTAGAATCGCGTTTTTTAACTATTTTTGAAAGAATCTCCTTAGAGGTTAATTTCAGACGAATTGAGTTTGTTACGATCTTAGAGGAATGCAAACGTACCATTAAAATCAAAAACAGAAAAAAAAACATTTATTTTTTTTTTAAATGTCTAAACGGGGGGGGGGAGGGTCACACTTCGGGTCACGACTTTTTTTTTCATTTTTCAAATTTGACCGCCTGTAACTTGAGAACGCCTGGACTGATTGAAGCCAATCAAAATCTAATTGCTTTTTCCTCTTCTTGATCTTCAGAATCAAAAAACAACAAAAAACTTTGCCGATTTTTTTTTTGAAAAGGTCCAAAGTTAGGGGTATTACGACTTTTTTCTCAATACACAAATTTGATTGTCTGTAACTTGAGAACGCCTGGACCGATTGGAGTGAGTCCAGCTGCTTTTTCCTCTTCTTGATGTCTTCTTTCACCTCCCCCTATCAGTAGGTGCAAAATGTTCGGAGATAGACCCCATTGGTGGTCGATTTTTGGGCACTTTTAGTTTTAGAATCGTGTTTTTTAACTATTTTTGAAAGAATCTCCTTAGAGATTAATTTCAGACGAATTGAGTTTGTTACGATCTTAGAGGATGGCAAACGTACCATTATAATCAAAAACAGAAAAAAAACATTTATTTTTTTTGAAAATGTCTAAACCGGGGGGGGGGGGAGGGTTACACTTCGGGTCACGCCTTTTTTTTTCAATTTTCAAATTTGACCGCCTGTAACTTGAGAACGCCTGGACTGATTGAAGCCAATCAAAATCTAGTTGCTTTTTCCTCTTCTTGATCTTCAGAATCAAAAAACAGCAAAAAACTTTGCCGATTTTTTTTTGAAAAGGTCCAAAGTTAGTGGTATTACGACTTTTTTCTCAATACACAACTTTGATCGTCTATAACTTGAGAACGCCTGGACCGATTGGTGTGAGTCCAGCTGCTTTTTCCTCTTCTTGATGTCTTCTTTCACCTTCCCCTATCAGTAGGTGCAAAATGTTCGGAGATAGACCCCTTTGGTGGTCGATTTTTGGGCACTTTGAATTTTAGAATCGCGTTTTTTCACTATTTTTGAAAGAATCTCATTAGAGGTTAATTTCATACGAATTGAGTTTGTTACGGAATCACAAACGTGCCATTCCGATGAAAAACGGCAAAAAAAAATGTTCCAAAGTTTTTGGAAAATGCCCAAAGTGGGGGGGGGGATATTACTACTTTTTTCTTAATTCTCAACTCAACAGCCTGTAACTTGAGAACGCCGGGACCGATTGGAGTGAATCCAACTATTTTTTTTCCTTATTGATGACCCCTGTCACCTTCTACTACCGAAAGTCCCCTAGAGAACGTTGGTAAAAGAGGAGGTACTCTGGTGGCAAAGATGGTAAAGGATGTGGTACAGAATTAAGTAAAGAAGGAACGAATGGAAAAGACGCAAAAGTATTTAATGAAGGAGGCACAAAAGGTGCTAATGGGGTCGGGAAAGGGTGGTGTAACGGGAAAAGTGAGATAAACGTGGTAGTGTAAGAGGCAAAGGCGAGGGTACTAACAGCAGCGAAGTAGAAGGAGGAGATGAAGAAGAAGCAGAGGGCGATGGGGCAGATGGGTATAAAGGCAAAAGCGGTAGGGGGAGTGGGGATCATACAACCATGGGGTAGATACAACCAGCTTTGATATTTTGATTCCAATGCAAATTTCCCGCGTGAATTCCGACGTCAATAATATTCGAACCGAATCTTTTGGTGGCAGTGGTATTAAAAAGGCAATTATACGGTAAGTTATTGTAATTTGCATTTTAAAAGATACTCTAGTTGCTCTACTACATTTTGTAACACATTTTTGGTAATAAAAATACCACGCCTTTCTCTTATTTATAAGACAAAACACATAACCTTAAATTATGTCCGATCGACAATATGGAGGTAAATGTACACAGAAGCGCATGGGGCACATTCAGCCTTGCACTATGGGGATCATTCAACCATGGTTGAATCTACCCCACTAGATTTTTCGATTATACTTTTTCTTGTAAATGACTATTAAATCCAAATTTGGACATAGTTCTATAATAAAGTATTAAGTAGGTACCTAACTTACTTAATTGAACTTTTAGAAGCCTCGAAAATATATTAGAAAAACAAATCGCTGTCAAGTTAGCAATCAGTGCTCATTTCAAGCACAAAATACCTATCAGGGAAGCTGCAAGACGGTACAATTTAAAGAAAAATACATTGATGTCTCGAATAAAGTCCGTTAAGAAGAAGATGGAGGCAAAGTGCCTACACACTTCCGACTCTGGAATGTCAAGTGATGATGAAGATATTCAAAAGTTTCAAAGCAAACATACCGTTAACCAGGTTTTTACAATTCTTGAAGAAGAGAACTTGGTAAAATACCTTAAGAAATTGTCTTTTCTGCATTATGGTTTATCATACAAACAAAAACATTAGCTTTCGAATATGCATCTCATATTCCAAACTGCAAGATTCCTCACAGCTGGACAGAAAATAAAATTGCAGGTTGTAATGTTTAAATATCAAATACAGACTATAAATACCTACTTAGATCTGTGCTTTAGAAAAGGAATGGCCCTATGAATTTATGGCACGTCATAATGATCTGTTTCTTAGAATACCTGAAAGTACCAGTTTATTACGATCTGCAGGGTTTAATAAAGAACGAGTGAATGAGTTCTTGGCCAATTATTGTTCCCTTTTGGAGAAATTTAAGTTTAAAAGGGAACAGATATTCAACATAGATGAAACTGGGATAACCAATGTAATGAGACCTCCTCGAGTTCTATCCGAGAAAGGAAGAAAACAGGTCGGCCAAATATCATCAGGAGAAAGAAGTGAATTTGTTACATTCGTTGGAATTGTAAATGCATTCCAACGAATTGTTCCATTACATTGTTCCAAGACTCCATTTACATTGTTCCAAGAATGAGAAATCCTGAAGATTATATAACAGGTGCACCTGTCTCATCCTTAATACTGAATAATAAGTCGGGGTGGATGACTAAAGAACTCTTCTTAAAAGTGTTAGAACAAAACTGACGTATATATCTGAATGTTTTTCTCACGGTTTCCTGCCTTCACTTCATGAAACAGTTAGCAGTAAGTATACCATTGTACAGTTTTTGTAACTCGATCTGACATGCTCATAACATCTTTGTAGCCCCGAGGAACATATTAAAAAATATCGAAAGCTTGGTAGCTGAATAGTTTTATTCCACACTGCCCAGACGAAATACCCAAGAACACTCTCACCTATTTAGTATCACCTTCAATAAACTTATTATAATTTAAAGTTATGGCTGAACCATCCCCACCACTCGGTTGAAACTTCCCTTTGGTAGCTTCAACCAAACACATTTTTTTTAATATCTATAAAAACTTGTGGGTCTGTTATTTAACTATAATTAAATAATATGTATAACTCAATAAACAATTATACTTAGCAATTATGAAAAAAGATTCTACAAAGCTTCGGTAGGTCCCAAAATATCCAACATTAAAGATATCTGGATGAATCATCCCCACCCTCCCCTAAAGGAAGAGGCAAAAAAGGCAAACTTGAAGAAAAAAGTAAAGAAGCAGGGGATGAAGGAAGTGCTGAGGGCCGATCTACTAGCTATAATTCCCAGAAGAAAAAGAAGAAAAATGGAAATGGGAAAAGAAAGAAAAAAAGAGGAGATATATAGTATTTCTGAAGGAAAAAATGGAGGCAGCAAAAAAGGAGGCAAAAAAAAACCTTCTAAAGACAAAGAAGAACATGGGAAGAAAGAAGTTGGTTCGAAAAAGGATGGCTCTGATTTCATCACTTTTGTGTGGAACTTTGGTGCTTTGGAGGCATTTAGAAAAAAGTTATCTTACGAGACTGATTTCACCCTTATTTTGTTTGTTTTGTTCTTAGTTGATTACAAACTCCCATTCCGATTAAAAACAGAAAAAAACAAATCCTAAAATTTTTTCGAAATTGGCCAAAGGAGCAGGGGGGGGGGGGTGTATTCCCTTTTTTTTTCTCAATTCCCAACTTTGCTACCTGTAAGTATAGGAGACGAGGGGACTGATCGGTGTAAATTCAACGGTTTTTAGTTGTTCTCTTTCATGTCCCACCACAGAAACTCCCTTAGGTTTAAGAGTTTGGGAGATTCAATGATTGATTTTAGGTACTTTTAGAATGTGCTTTGCAGGTATTTAGAAAACTGTCCCCTTGTGGGACTTTCGGTGATTTTGCGTCTATAAGGCTCCTCGTTGAAGCAGAGACAGTAAGAGGAAAACACATTAAAAACCTTTAGAAGGGTACAAAGGGCGAGAAAGGCAGCAAGAGGAAAACAAACGTCAGCGAAATAATGGACCTATTAGAAAGGCATTATTAATGACTCTGAAACCTTATCGAAAAGAGCTTCGAGACCATTCTGACACCCAAGTAAAAGTTCTTAAGGAAGAAGTGGGCATGTAAACATATGGATTAAGTACAAGAGCGAAAGAAGCAGAGACAGGAAGAGGAGAAGAAACATTTAGGAGGGTACAAAGAGCGAGAAAGGCAGCAAAAGGAAAATCAAGATTAGGGAAAGAATAAGCCTTCTAGGAAGACATTATTGCAGACCCTGAAAACTTATCGAAAAGAGCTCCAAGATCATCTTAAAACCCAAATAAAGGTTCTCCTGGAAAAAGTGGGCATGAAAACATATAGATGAACAAAAAGAGCGACAGAAGCAAAGACAGGAAGAGGAAAAGAAACATTTAGAAAGGTACAAAAAGCGAGAAAGTTCAAATTTAGTTTGTTTCGTTCCTAGGGGATTGTTGAACACTGAGAATTCCCACCTTTTCCTTAATTACCAAATTTTAATGCCTGGAACTTTAGAACGAGTGGACTGATCGGGGTGGATCCAACAATTTTTTTTGTCGTATTCTTTCATCTCACACTAAAGAAAATCCCGTAAATTCAATAGTTTGGGACCAGACCCCTTCGGTGATTGATTTTTAGGTATTTTTGGAGTGTGCTTTGGACGCATTTAGAATCCACTTATTAAGTTTGTATAAGTCGAGTAGAAAAATATGCGTTCACCATAATATTCAGAAGGAAGCGTCTAATTTATTGACCAGAAAAACCCGGTTGATTGGGTATTTATTCTAATCAGATTTGCAACAAACTTAGTACAAATGATGCTCCTGACCCGGAGCATACACTGTTAAAATTTCAAATCCGGATGTCCATTCTAAAGGACACTAGCCTCTAGAGAAATTTGATAAAAACCGATTGACTGGTTTTTTATTCTAACCAGATTTACACCAAACTCGGTACAGATGATGCTTCTGACCGGGGGCATACACTTGATTTGGATGTCCATTCTAAAGGACAAAAGGACACTACCCTGCACAAAAATTTGGTAAAAACCGATTGACTGGGTATTTATTTTGATCAGATTTATACCAAACTCAGTACAAATGATGGCTCTGAACGGAGGCATACAGTTAAAATTTCAGATTCAGATTTCCATTCTAAAGAAAACTACCCTCTAGAAAAATTTGATAAAAACCGATTGACTGGGTATTTGTTCGGACCAGATTTACACCAAACTCGGTACAAACAATGCTTCTAACCGGGGCATACACTGTTAAAATTTCAGATTCGCATGTCCATTCTAAAGGACGAAAGGACTTTACCCTCTAGAAAAATTTGGTAAAAACCAATTGACTGGGTATTTATTCTAATCAGATATCTTTGGCACCAAGTTTGGTGTAAATCTGATTAAAATAAATACCCAGTCAATCTCTTTTTATTAATTTTTTTTAGAAGGTGGTGCCCTTTAAAATGGATATCCGAATCTGACATTTTAACAGTGTATGCTCCCGGTCAGAGGCATCATTCACACCATGTTTGGTGTAAATCTGAAATTTTAATATATATTATAGTGTATACCTCCGTTATGCCTCCGGTCAGAAGTATCATTTTTACCGAGTTTGGTGCAAATCTGGTCAGAACAAATACCCAGTTAATCGGTTTTTATCAAATTTCTCTAGAGGGTATAGTGTCCTTTAAAATGCACATCCGAATCTGAAATTTTAACAGTGTATGCCCCGGGTCAGAATCATCTGAGTTTGGTGTAAATCTGGTTAGAATAAAAAAAACCAGTCAATCGATCTTTATCAAATTTCTCTAGAGGGTAGTGTCCTTTAGAATGGACATCCGAATCTGAAATTTTAACAGTGTATGCCCTGGGTTAGAGGCATCATTTGTGCCGAGTTTGATGTAAATCTGATTAGAATAAATACCCAGTCAATCGTTTTTTTTTCTTGTCAATAAATTAGACACTTCCTATTCAGAAAAGTTATTATTGGCTTTCTCTTTCAATTATGGAAACTTTTCGTTTCTAGGTATGTACCATAAAAAGAGATATTATTAGTAACCAATTTATGTAGCCTAACATCGAAAGATTGGTTTTATCAACTCTTTTCAACTTAGTAAAATATTGGTAAATTAATTTAACTAGAGAAGATAATTTGCGTTCACCATAACATTCAGAAAACCTATTATTGCCTTTTTTAGAATCTAAATGACAGACAAATGCTATTTATAAAACTCTCAATTTTTGGAAACTTTTACTCTCAAGTCAGTTATAGGATTTACTTTTAAAGGCAGTTTCTGATGAAAATGTAAAGAGCTTTCAGAAAAATTTTGTTGAGAAAATGCGTGGAAACGTCCTTCACCAAAATATACAGATACCTATTGAACTTATGCAAAATTTAGAGTTTTGAAAAACCCAGACGATGGCTTTGTTAGCCATATTATTTTTAAGTTGCCCTTAGCTGTGACCCATAAGATTTACGGGTAGTTTCAAGTGGTTGGAGATTGTTGTGATAAAGTTACACAATTTCTTTAAAAAATACTTTTTAATTTAAGATATTTAAAACGACTTGGTATAGTTGAGCACAGCTTACCGATTAGTAGGTAACAAAAGAGTATTACTCACCCTTGCTAATAAGCAGACCCTCTCCCAACCAGGGCTCAAACAATGAATATTCCCACGGTTTCTCCAAGTGCTTCGGACTACCTAACAGCAACTAAAACCACCTTGTGTCCTCCAATTGTCTATCTCAATTAATACACATACCTCGATATCCTTAGGGTTCATCACACCAATGAACAATCTGGGCCCGATGTAAATACGAATTACATCAGATTTAATTTCTTTTTGAATGTCCAAAACCTTCCGCATAATCGCTAAAGTGATAAAATGCCATTACAAAAATTAGTATTTGTCTAGAAGTGAGTCTAACCTTCAGGACTTAATCCCAAGGCTTCCAGAGTGTTTCCTAAAACCGGCAATGTCCTGAGACCTGGAATGTTCTTGGCCATTTTCACATGGCGAAGGGATTGGAACCAAAAATGGTAGATGGTTAGGACCACGACCGCCCCAAATAAAGCGGTGAACCATGGGTTTGCAGCTAATGTTAGAGAGTCAGTTGTCAAACGTGTGCCCTATTGAAGAAAAATATATTATTATTGTGAAAGTATAGTGGGTTTTCAATATTACGAGTAAAGACATTTGTACTAGGCACATTCACCAGCTTTATAAACTATATTGCACTCACTTTAGTGTACCGTTGACTGCCACTACTTATAGACTACGAAACAATGGGGTATTAACGGAATAGTTTCATTACGAATCAAAATGTTAAGTTTACGTGTGAGTAAAGTATGTAATATACACACAATACAGGCTATTTAAGGGAAGAAAAAAGTGACCTTTTAAAAGTTACACTGAAAAAAAAAATTCCTATAAGACCGAAAAAAATAAAACGTGACGGCACTCTTGTATAAATAACTACATAATTTATGCTAAGAAGTAAACCGTATACGAAACGTTTGGTCTCAGTAGCGACTTTTGTCTAATTTTTTGTTTAAGAAATAAATCTAAAAGTAAAAACTGGATACATCACTAAATTATAATTAGGTTACACACAATCTCTCTGGTATTAATTAAGTGCAGCTTCAATTTAAGTATAAGTATTTATTTAAACAAAATAATTGGGAGAAATTCAGCATTTAGCATTGTTTTAATATTTTAAAGTTAATGGGAAAAATAAATATTAAAAACAGACATCTAAAAACGACTTAGGGTGACTTTTACAACTGTCAGTAAAACTTCAGTTTGAAGATAAAACACCAGAAATGAGGTAGAATGCATCGTTACAAACAACGCAATCTACGTTATGTCTGGTATTTTATCTTCAAACTGAAGTTTTACTGATAGTTGTAAAAGTCACCCTTAAGCAGATTTAAAAAAAAAAATTGTTCGTGTAGAGTGACTTAGGTGACTTTGTTGGTACTTAGGTGACCATTTGGACGTGTTGATGACGAAAGTAAGGCACATCCAAAAGACGTAATATTTAAAATATAAAGAACCTTTCTGGACAATGATTTCCAATTTCTGGACATTAATATCAAATGTGGCTGAAAATCCACCATTGGAAAGGTCTCTATCTCCAAAATTATTGACTGGAGTATGGGGGACGTGAAGGAGAACAAACTTTTCGCTACAATTTAGCACAATTAAACAAACAAGTTGATCAGCATCTTGAGTTGGTTTGTTTAGGGTGGGCTTAGATTCGAACGCGTTATTTTTTTTACCACTGGCGCGATACGCCCATAGTTTAGGAAATCTCCGAAGGTTCCTCTTATGTTGCCTAAACTACCGTAAAAATATGAAAAAAGAACCTTATATGCCAATATCAGGGTTCCCATTTATGACATATTGTTTGTCATTATGAAATAGGTTCCTTTCAAAACCAAACTTTTTCCAATGTATATACCAATGTATATATTCCACCCCTATACTATCTAATAAATTCATTAATTTAGATTTACATGCTAAAATCTTGAAATTCAATATTGTAACATTTTTTGGGACATTCTATACTATTTAAAACGTAATTATAAACCTTATTTATCATAAACCTACTAAAAACCACCGAATAAAATCGATTTCTATTGATTTATATGGGGAAAGTCAATATTTCTATGCTAAGCATATAGAGCTCTCAAATCGGCCCAAAAACCAAAATTTTGAGATCAAAATCGTGCATTGCGGCATTTAACAGCTAATATCTCGTTTCGATGAATATCTATCGGAAAATCTATATGAATAGATAAGGTAGTAGAAGAGTAGAGCTACACGTAGAGCCCATTTTCGAATGTATGCCTAGAATAGTAACTAAGCACGGGTGGCCCACAAATAAGCTACAAATTTTGCAATTTTTTTTAATTTTATCGAAAAACGTAAAAGGCAGCTTCTTTCTGATTCATGTAGTCTTCAATGACCTCTTCACGCAACATAATAATCTGCATATCAAAAACCTTTCCGTTTCCAAGATAAACGGTAAAATGTAAAATTTTCGCAAATTTCAAAGGGGTAGGTCATCAAAATTTTCGACCGAAATTCATTGTCATAGATTTTATCAAATAGCCTCATATGAAAAAAAGAGGGTAGAAGTATGGAAAAAATTCTAAACAGTGAAATTTTGAGTAAATTCCTTTCTCTTCAAAATGGCGCCTAAATGGTATCTTTTCCATTTTTTATCGACATTTTAATACTTATATCTATATAATTCAAAAACTAAACACGTCGTTTTGAGATCGTGAATAGAGCTCAAAACACCTGCTTATTTGTCTTTCCAAGTTTTTAATTTAGTTGCCATAATGTTCGATTAAAATAAAACATTAGGTAATTATTATACAATTTTAACAGTTTTTCACTTTCTATAAGACTGTTGTCAAACTAAGCAAAATGATAATTAACATTTTGAGCAGTATTTGAGACGACTCACACTTAGTTGAGACCCTGGTGTTCTATTGTCATAAATGGCTTTGCTATAAAATGGCAAATGTCACTCTACCCTTATCAACGAAAAAACTTAATCAACTAATGGTGGGTTTATACACCAAATAAAATAAAAAAACAAATAAGATAAAATTAGAAATAAGAGTTGGTTTCATGTATACCCCTATAATAACATATGAATAAAATAAAATAAGAAGTTAACCAACTTTTAACTTCTTATCTTATTTCTTATTTGGAAACATAAGAGCGCATGCGCATGTTTGTCTAGAATGCCAACAAAATGACAATATACAGAGTGTCATCTGTCGAATATAAATAAAACGAATTGCAAGGAATTGTTATTTTGTGATTTCTGACAAATCAAATTTTTCAAATTTGCATTTTGCAGTTTTTGTCAAAGAGTTTTTGCGAAGAAAACTATTGTCGAGTGCTGTGTTTCGTACGTGCAAAAAAGACTTCGGGAAGGATATAGGAAGAGGACAGAAACTTTGCAAATGGATCTTTTTGAAGAGATGGGACTGCTGTTATTAGGTGCAGCAGCAACTGCTCTTTGCTTAGTGGGGAAGAAGCGAAGCAGGAGGTTTAAAATTAGCCTTTTATGACTATGAATGAGCGAAGAGAATCGCACAATGTATATGAGAAGTTAGGCAAGTTTGCTGAGCTGCATAACTTTGGGCAATTTTTCAAATTTACATGGATGACGGCCAAAATGTTTAATGACCTACTGATATTTGTTGAACGCCATCTTCAAAAAAACAAGAACAGGAACCCCATATTCCCAATGCGACGTCTTTCACTTACACTGGAGTTAGTAGTATTCTTATATACCTAAATAAAAACAGCACTAACATCTACTAGTTTGTAGAGTCGATCGTAGAGTATTATCTATACCTATGTAAGAAAAAGTCAATGAGTAAGGCAAGTTTTTATGACAAAAGTTAGATTATATTATATACTTTAAAATAAACAAAAAAAAATCTTAACTGTTAGGTTTTCAGTACACATTACACATCAAGTTTCACAAAACATTTAATTTTTTTGCCATCCACATTGTATATGACATTTAAAGCTAATCTAAATATTGAGGAAACATTTTTGCATGTGAAGAAGAATTACTAAAAATGAAAGTTATTCTCTTTCCAGTAATAGTTCGTTTAAACATTGATAAGCTCTTAAAATTAAAGTTAAAATTTCCATTTCACCTGCAAAACTCTTTGCCTAATTTACATCAACCTCATCCACTTTCTCATGACTGATCAACTTCTTATTGAATTCAGCCACAGCTGACGTGATGCTATGACATATTTCTTCTTGAGCACTATGAGCAGTCCGTTTTTTCCCCTATTTTGTAACACACTTTGGCTAACTGTAAAAATCAATTAATAATACAACTTGGGGAATAAAGAAATATTTATATACTTACCATCTATAGTCACTTTCTTTTGTCTATTGCCTGTTATTGAGGTTGTAATTGATTAAGACTCAATACTATTTTGTGAGATATGATCCCCTCTCGAATTCACTTCAGCAGTATTATTAGTTATTGTTGAAATTGATGGAGTAGATCAAGAGCTTGGTATAGACTGAACATTCGATATAGTCCTGTAAAAATCACAATTTGTCAAATCCAAGAGGGGAAAATAGAAAACTTATGTTGTAGCAACAATTTAATTAATTTAAATGACTCACCTTCTCACAACAATAAATCGATCTAGAAAACCCGTTGCTTTAATGTGTGGCCAGCCTATTTCAAAGCCTCCAGCATCTGAGGGTATGTCCCTAATTCCAATGTGTTATATTTACCCCGCAGGGAGGTCCATCTTTACTACATACATTCTTCAGCTGAAAATAGAGAAAGCTCATTTTTTAATATAAACTATCCTGTTTCAGCAATACTGCAATACATTGTAACATTACCTCCATTGCAACATTGTCTTACGTTTTAGACTTTTTCACATCAAAGTTGTGAAAAAGCCTAAAAGTTTGTAAATTGGACTAAATCTGCTTGACAGTGGCGGAAAAAGGGGGGGGGCGGAGGCAAACGCTCCCCCCCTATTTTTCAACTCCTTTTAGATTTCTTTGGGATTTTTGTTTGACTGACTGATAAACGCAAACGCACAACTGAAAAAATTCATTTTGACGACTTTTGAAATCGACTTCGGAAGGGGTCTATCTCCGAAGATGTTGCAACTATGGTACGTTCGGTGGGTGATGGTGGGAGGTGAAAGAGGACATCAAGAAGAGGAAAAAACAGTTGGTCTTATTCCGGTCGCTTGAGGCGTTCTCAAGTTACAGGCGGTCAAAGTTGAGAATTGAGGAAAAAGTCGTAATACCCCCTCCTCTGGACATTTTCGAAAAATTCGGAAACATTTTTTTGCTATTTTTGCTCGGAATGGCACGCTTGCAATCAAAGGGATATATCTCCCAAAATATTGCACCTACGGAACTTCCGATGGTGGAAGGTGAAAGAGAACATAAAGAAGAGGAAAAAGCAGTTGAATTCACTCCATTCGGTCCAGACGTTCTCAAGCTACAGGCGGTCAAAATTGAGAACTGAGAAAAAAATCGTAGTAACCCTTTGGTCATTTTCGAAAAAAAATCGTCAAATTTTTTTGCTGTTGACGAGATGTTATTACGTTACAATTACGAGAAGCTTTTAGAAATGCTGCAATTGTAGTCCAAGCTGCTTCTTTTGATAATTTGTTCTTAAACAAGCTGCTCTTTTTGTCGTAGATAGCAGGAAACTGGGAAACTTGTTCGATTAAAAGTCCGTCATCCATTTTGAGGATATTTTAGATTATCTAGTAGCTATTAGAGGGACAACAAGGAGAGAAAAAGCGCAAGGTAGTAAGCATCAAAAGCAAGATGGCAAAAAAATATAAACTGAACACAATTCAATTTAAATATTTTAAATTTGAAAATTTAAGAATGGCATGACGCAGCCTATTGGCACGTGATTGATTGTGATGATTTTGACGTATCCGGTCATCTCATTGGTCAAATATTTATTTCTTATTTTATTTTATTTATTGTATAAAAGACATACATTCGGTTATATTTTATTTTAATTCTTATTTTCTATCTATCTAGCTTATTTTCTATCATATTTTCTAACTATCTAAGATTTATATTTCTATAAATCTCCATGGTGGACGTGATTCGGAACCATTCGGGATTCTGGGCCAAAATTTTGAAAAATCTGCATCTTTCGCATCGATATTAAAATAAGACCATTTCGCGACATCCCATCAAAAAGTGGTTCCAAAGTCCCAAAAAGAAAACATTCCAAGTTATGCCTTGGGATAGAAACTCGTTCGATTGAATGCATGGTCTCAGGACAAATATAGGTGCCTCAAAGTGGAAGTTTGAAATTTAAAGTTAAAAATTCGTCAAAATTTCAAATTGAACGCTAGGCCCTTGATTTTCGGCCCAATCAATGACCTATGTGTGCACCATTTCTCTGAATTATTTCAGATTTTTTTACTGCAAAAAATGTAGAAACTACAGGGTGAAACTACTATTTTGGACACATTGTTTTAACTGTCTTTGGACAGTTTTTTAACCAGTCTGTATTAAAGTTACACCTTCGGGGGATATGATTAAAAGTGCCCAATAATATGCCCTTTCCGTTGTTACCATCCTTATTGGGCCAGTCGTCTAACAAAGAGGGTCCAGAAGGCCAAGAAATTGACCATTACAAGAAAAACCTCAAATTTGCGAATTATTGTACATTTTACTGTTGTGTTGTTTGTATCGAAATTAGACTTCAAATTTTATCATCTACACATATGAGGAATTCTAACCATGGGAAGCGCTATACCCCACGTAGGAGCGGAGTTACGGTAAAGACGTGACACATTTGTGTACCGAAAAACCCGCGTTTTTTACGAAATATTCAAGCAAGGATTAGGGTTGAAACATTGTTATAACACTTTGTCTATACATGCATATTTTTATAGTATTTAAGAAATTTAATTTTAGGACAAAATCGGACAAAAATTGATCCAAACCTTTGTGATCCAAACCTGTGTTTTTTTTTGTAAAAGTAGTTTCTGGGACAAAATATGTAAAATTTGATTAAACATATCTCAAAATAAACATCTGTTGTTCCTTTCGAAAAAGTCAAGTTAGGACCAAAATTTGTTAAAAATTACTTAAAGCCTGAATTATATATTTGGTGTTTCTAGAAAAATTCAGATTTGCATTGGGACCAAAATCATTTAAAAAAATGATAATTGGGCATAAAAAATGCGATTTTTTAAATTTTGCTAAAATGCACGTTAGAATTAGGTCTAAAATTGATTAAACATGATCAACATTTTCTAAAAATACATATTTTGATATTTTTTGTACAAACTGATCTCATCTTCGAATTTATCGTTTTTGGCTTAATTCTTATTCAAATTACGATTTTGGCTTAATTCTTATTCAAATTTATGCACAAACATCAAATCTACTTTTTTAAATTACTTGAGTCATTTTTAGCCGATTTTGGTTCTATGCATTTTTCCAAAAGTTTCAATTTTACTACTTTTTTGGTTGTTTGAAGCTATTTTTTAGCCGATTTAGCCTCAATCATAACCTGATTTTTCTCAAAAAATACTAAATTTGCATTTTGAGGATTTTTGATAAAAACTTAATTTATTTTAGTCCAAAAGTGAAAATTACCAAAAGCAATAAACTAGAAGATTTAGATCAGTTTTAATTTAGTTTGTCCTAAACTTTTGTTCCTCTTAGAACATCATAATATTCATTTTAGAGTATGTGGGTCATTTTAAATCAGTTTTTAGACTTAATTCAAAAACCTGCTCTTTCAACTAGGTCGGATTAACGTTAAAAATGACAAAATGCAAACTTGAAATTTGTGGAAAAATTCTTGCTAAAATTATGGCCAAATTTACTCAAAAGTCTAAAAATGCAACTTAAAACTTTCCTGAAAATCTTAGGTTACGATTAGGGACAAATTCGGTAAAAAATGACATGATGCAAGTTTAGAATTTTTTGAAAAAATGTAGTGCTCGGATTAAGGCCAAAATCGGTGGCCTGGTTCGGATTAAGGCCCCCCCCCCCGCACTTACCACCAAACCGACCACATTTTTGAAAAGCCCTTTCATTTCTGTACTTACGCCCCTCGCAGCGAAATAATCCCGTCAAATTAATCGTTAAAGGTTCGGTTTTTGAATCCCGATCACGAACTAGATCAAGTAATCATCGGTCAAATGCATTGACATATTAAATTAAATGGACGCGCCCAACGTTCAAGACTGCGTACCAAGGTGTTGCGCAATAGAGATAGGCAGACAGTTCCTCCACAGAATTTGACTGTGGTTTCTTATGGGAATTTTGTAGACTTCGAGATTTTTTTTTTTCTATTCTTATTTAATTGTATCTAATTTTTATTATCATGCTTGGTTACTGAACATTAGAAGAACACTATAAAAAAAATTCAATAGTACCTACACTGTTTTTAATCCTCCTGGTAAATGGATATGAAAGCATGCAAGTTTCTCAGCGAAAAGCTAGATTAAGTATGGTTTCTGAACATAAAAGTAACTCTGTAAATAAATAAATTCATACGTTTTGTAGATTTTGTACTGCTCAAACTGTAGGGAAAAGGTAAATACTTAATAAGTATGCCGCAAAATACATTTTTATACTTTTGTTTTAAATAATTTTTTTCAGAGATTGAAGTGTAGTGGAACAACAGTGGACAAAGCATGCAGGGGTTTTAGGAAGGAACTGGATTTTTACTTTTCAGGAAGTACAATAATTGTTTTCATATTTATTATTCCAATGAAAGATGGAGTAACATGTCTTAGCAGGAAAGTGCTAACCTGCTGCTTGTTTTACCAGGTTAGTTTTAGTTTCAGCTTTAGTTTAGTACACATCGGGCATGAACAGATCAAATAGCCTCACTGTCCACAACTGTATATAACTCTTCTGGCTATTGGTTTCTAATACACTCTATGCAGAAGGACAGATTCTTGTAAATTCTGTTTCCTTTGGGAGGATAAATTCTTCTATAGATTTGTGTCCAATTTACCCTGAGGTCATCTAATGAGGACTGAACAGATTCCAGTTTTTGGACTTCTTGCATAGAAGATAAAGTTTAAGGTAGTTATTTCAAGAGAATTCAAGTTTAAGATAGCCATAGGACAGTTTGAACTTTCTTATTGATACAAATGAGTGCAAAAGTAGGGCTCTGTGCAGTTCTCATTGGATGAACTTGTACAATGGAGTTCTTGTACAGAGATAAACCGAACTGTTTGAAGGATACAGAGTCAGTTAAATGATGGACAATAATGATTGTGGTTATTTTCCACTTGTGATTATTAGTGTATAAAAAAAGAGATAAATAGATAATATAAGTTATTCATTCCCAAGTACACATAGATACAAAACAAGTCACTAATGTAGGTTTATATAATAATATTCGTAAATACATTCATACTGAACAACATTACAAATCTGTTCAGAATAGAAACCATCACAGACAGGATTTCACAATCTAAGCCACTGACTTGGTTAAATCAGATTCAAAAAATTCCTGCATAGTATAAAAATCATGTAAACACAAATATGTTTTCAATAATCTTTTTAATCTATCCCTAGGTAATATGCAAACACTTTCAGAAATGCTACTGAACATCTTAAGTATACAATACTCTACATTTTTTTGTAAATAACTGAAAATGTTTATCAGTTTTTAGATTTGTTTTGTATCTGGTTTTGAGGAATTTTTGATTTGAATATAAAATAAAATAACGTAAACTTAAAAAAATTCAGCTTTTTCATAATATTACTGATTTCACAATTTTTCATCATTTAACTGACTTTGTATCCTTCAAACATTTCAGTTTATCTCTGTACAAGAACTCGTTGTACAAGGTCATCCAGCGAGAACAGCACAGAGCCCTACTTTTGCACTTCTTCGTATCAATAAGAAAGTTCAAACTGCCTTATGGCTACCTTGAACTTGAACTCTTTTGAAATAACTACCTTAAACTTTATCGTTGATGCAAAGAAGTCCAAAAACTGGAATCTGTTCAGTCCTCATTAGATGACCCTATACCTCACGGTAAACTGGACACAAATCTATAGAAGAATTTATTTATATATATTGCCTGTTATTGAGGTTGTAAGTAGTGGTAAGACTCAATAATATTTTGTGAGATATGATCCACTCTCGAATTCATTTCAGCATTATTATTAGTTATCGTTGAGATTGATGGAGCAGATGAAGAGCTTGGTATAGACTGAACATTCGATATAGTCCTGTAAAAATCACAATTTGTCAAATCCAAGAGGGGGAAACAGAAAATTTATGTTGTAGCAACAATTTAATTAATTTAAATGACTCACCTTCTCACAACAATAAATCGATCTAGAAAACCCATTGCTTTAACGTGTAGCCAGCTTATTTCAAAGCCTCCAGCATCTGAGGGTATGTCCCTAATTCCAATGTGTTATATTTACCCCGCAGGGAGGTCCATCTTTACTACATACATTCTTCAGCTGAAAATAGAGAAAGCTCATTTTTTAATATAAACTATCCTGTTTCAGCAATACTGCAATACATTGTAACATTACCTCCATTGCAACATTGTCTTACGTTTTAGACTTTTTCACATCAAAGTTGTGAAAAAGCCTAAAAGTTTGTAAATTGGACTAAATCTGCTTGACAGTGGCGGAAAAAGGGGGGGGGCGGAGGCAAACGCTCCCCCCCTATTTTTCAACTCCTTTTAGATTTCTTTGGGATTTTTGTTTGACTGACTGATAAACGCAAACGCACAACTGAAAAAATTCATTTTGACGACTTTTGAAATCGACTTCGGAAGGGGTCTATCTCCGAAGATGTTGCAACTATGGTACGTTCGGTGGGTGATGGTGGGAGGTGAAAGAGGACATCAAGAAGAGGAAAAAACAGTTGGTCTTATTCCGGTCGCTTGAGGCGTTCTCAAGTTACAGGCGGTCAAAGTTGAGAATTGAGGAAAAAGTCGTAATACCCCCTCCTCTGGACATTTTCGAAAAATTCGGAAACATTTTTTTGCTATTTTTGCTCGGAATGGCACGCTTGCAATCAAAGGGATATATCTCCCAAAATATTGCACCTACGGAACTTCCGATGGTGGAAGGTGAAAGAGAACATAAAGAAGAGGAAAAAGCAGTTGAATTCACTCCATTCGGTCCAGACGTTCTCAAGCTACAGGCGGTCAAAATTGAGAACTGAGAAAAAAATCGTAGTAACCCTTTGGTCATTTTCGAAAAAAAATCGTCAAATTTTTTTGCTGTTGACGAGATGTTATTACGTTACAATTACGAGAAGCTTTTAGAAATGCTGCAATTGTAGTCCAAGCTGCTTCTTTTGATAATTTGTTCTTAAACAAGCTGCTCTTTTTGTCGTAGATAGCAGGAAACTGGGAAACTTGTTCGATTAAAAGTCCGTCATCCATTTTGAGGATATTTTAGATTATCTAGTAGCTATTAGAGGGACAACAAGGAGAGAAAAAGCGCAAGGTAGTAAGCATCAAAAGCAAGATGGCAAAAAAATATAAACTGAACACAATTCAATTTAAATATTTTAAATTTGAAAATTTAAGAATGGCATGACGCAGCCTATTGGCACGTGATTGATTGTGATGATTTTGACGTATCCGGTCATCTCATTGGTCAAATATTTATTTCTTATTTTATTTTATTTATTGTATAAAAGACATACATTCGGTTATATTTTATTTTAATTCTTATTTTCTATCTATCTAGCTTATTTTCTATCATATTTTCTAACTATCTAAGATTTATATTTCTATAAATCTCCATGGTGGACGTGATTCGGAACCATTCGGGATTCTGGGCCAAAATTTTGAAAAATCTGCATCTTTCGCATCGATATTAAAATAAGACCATTTCGCGACATCCCATCAAAAAGTGGTTCCAAAGTCCCAAAAAGAAAACATTCCAAGTTATGCCTTGGGATAGAAACTCGTTCGATTGAATGCATGGTCTCAGGACAAATATAGGTGCCTCAAAGTGGAAGTTTGAAATTTAAAGTTAAAAATTCGTCAAAATTTCAAATTGAACGCTAGGCCCTTGATTTTCGGCCCAATCAATGACCTATGTGTGCACCATTTCTCTGAATTATTTCAGATTTTTTTACTGCAAAAAATGTAGAAACTACAGGGTGAAACTACTATTTTGGACACATTGTTTTAACTGTCTTTGGACAGTTTTTTAACCAGTCTGTATTAAAGTTACACCTTCGGGGGATATGATTAAAAGTGCCCAATAATATGCCCTTTCCGTTGTTACCATCCTTATTGGGCCAGTCGTCTAACAAAGAGGGTCCAGAAGGCCAAGAAATTGACCATTACAAGAAAAACCTCAAATTTGCGAATTATTGTACATTTTACTGTTGTGTTGTTTGTATCGAAATTAGACTTCAAATTTTATCATCTACACATATGAGGAATTCTAACCATGGGAAGCGCTATACCCCACGTAGGAGCGGAGTTACGGTAAAGACGTGACACATTTGTGTACCGAAAAACCCGCGTTTTTTACGAAATATTCAAGCAAGGATTAGGGTTGAAACATTGTTATAACACTTTGTCTATACATGCATATTTTTATAGTATTTAAGAAATTTAATTTTAGGACAAAATCGGACAAAAATTGATCCAAACCTTTGTGATCCAAACCTGTGTTTTTTTTTGTAAAAGTAGTTTCTGGGACAAAATATGTAAAATTTGATTAAACATATCTCAAAATAAACATCTGTTGTTCCTTTCGAAAAAGTCAAGTTAGGACCAAAATTTGTTAAAAATTACTTAAAGCCTGAATTATATATTTGGTGTTTCTAGAAAAATTCAGATTTGCATTGGGACCAAAATCATTTAAAAAAATGATAATTGGGCATAAAAAATGCGATTTTTTAAATTTTGCTAAAATGCACGTTAGAATTAGGTCTAAAATTGATTAAACATGATCAACATTTTCTAAAAATACATATTTTGATATTTTTTGTACAAACTGATCTCATCTTCGAATTTATCGTTTTTGGCTTAATTCTTATTCAAATTACGATTTTGGCTTAATTCTTATTCAAATTTATGCACAAACATCAAATCTACTTTTTTAAATTACTTGAGTCATTTTTAGCCGATTTTGGTTCTATGCATTTTTCCAAAAGTTTCAATTTTACTACTTTTTTGGTTGTTTGAAGCTATTTTTTAGCCGATTTAGCCTCAATCATAACCTGATTTTTCTCAAAAAATACTAAATTTGCATTTTGAGGATTTTTGATAAAAACTTAATTTATTTTAGTCCAAAAGTGAAAATTACCAAAAGCAATAAACTAGAAGATTTAGATCAGTTTTAATTTAGTTTGTCCTAAACTTTTGTTCCTCTTAGAACATCATAATATTCATTTTAGAGTATGTGGGTCATTTTAAATCAGTTTTTAGACTTAATTCAAAAACCTGCTCTTTCAACTAGGTCGGATTAACGTTAAAAATGACAAAATGCAAACTTGAAATTTGTGGAAAAATTCTTGCTAAAATTATGGCCAAATTTACTCAAAAGTCTAAAAATGCAACTTAAAACTTTCCTGAAAATCTTAGGTTACGATTAGGGACAAATTCGGTAAAAAATGACATGATGCAAGTTTAGAATTTTTTGAAAAAATGTAGTGCTCGGATTAAGGCCAAAATCGGTGGCCTGGTTCGGATTAAGGCCCCCCCCCCCCGCACTTACCACCAAACCGACCACATTTTTGAAAAGCCCTTTCATTTCTGTACTTACGCCCCTCGCAGCGAAATAATCCCGTCAAATTAATCGTTAAAGGTTCGGTTTTTGAATCCCGATCACGAACTAGATCAAGTAATCATCGGTCAAATGCATTGACATATTAAATTAAATGGACGCGCCCAACGTTCAAGACTGCGTACCAAGGTGTTGCGCAATAGAGATAGGCAGACAGTTCCTCCACAGAATTTGACTGTGGTTTCTTATGGGAATTTTGTAGACTTCGAGATTTTTTTTTTTCTATTCTTATTTAATTGTATCTAATTTTTATTATCATGCTTGGTTACTGAACATTAGAAGAACACTATAAAAAAAATTCAATAGTACCTACACTGTTTTTAATCCTCCTGGTAAATGGATATGAAAGCATGCAAGTTTCTCAGCGAAAAGCTAGATTAAGTATGGTTTCTGAACATAAAAGTAACTCTGTAAATAAATAAATTCATACGTTTTGTAGATTTTGTACTGCTCAAACTGTAGGGAAAAGGTAAATACTTAATAAGTATGCCGCAAAATACATTTTTATACTTTTGTTTTAAATAATTTTTTTCAGAGATTGAAGTGTAGTGGAACAACAGTGGACAAAGCATGCAGGAGTTTTAGGAAGGAACTGGATTTTTACTTTTCAGGAAGTACAATAATTGTTTTCATATTTATTATTCCAATGAAAGATGGAGTAACATGTCTTAGCAGGAAAGTGCTAACCTGCTGCTTGTTTTACCAGGTTAGTTTTAGTTTCAGCTTTAGTTTAGTACACATCGGGCATGAACAGATCAAATAGCCTCACTGTCCACAACTGTATATAACTCTTCTGGCTATTGGTTTCTAATACACTCTATGCAGAAGGACAGATTCTTGTAAATTCTGTTTCCTTTGGGAGGATAAATTCTTCTATAGATTTGTGTCCAATTTACCCTGAGGTCATCTAATGAGGACTGAACAGATTCCAGTTTTTGGACTTCTTGCATAGAAGATAAAGTTTAAGGTAGTTATTTCAAGAGAATTCAAGTTTAAGATAGCCATAGGACAGTTTGAACTTTCTTATTGATACAAATGAGTGCAAAAGTAGGGCTCTGTGCAGTTCTCATTGGATGAACTTGTACAATGGAGTTCTTGTACAGAGATAAACCGAACTGTTTGAAGGATACAGAGTCAGTTAAATGATGGACAATAATGATTGTGGTTATTTTCCACTTGTGATTATTAGTGTATAAAAAAAGAGATAAATAGATAATATAAGTTATTCATTCCCAAGTACACATAGATACAAAACAAGTCACTAATGTAGGTTTATATAATAATATTCGTAAATACATTCATACTGAACAACATTACAAATCTGTTCAGAATAGAAACCATCACAGACAGGATTTCACAATCTAAGCCACTGACTTGGTTAAATCAGATTCAAAAAATTCCTGCATAGTATAAAAATCATGTAAACACAAATATGTTTTCAATAATCTTTTTAATCTATCCCTAGGTAATATGCAAACACTTTCAGAAATGCTACTGAACATCTTAAGTATACAATACTCTACATTTTTTTGTAAATAACTGAAAATGTTTATCAGTTTTTAGATTTGTTTTGTATCTGGTTTTGAGGAATTTTTGATTTGAATATAAAATAAAATAACGTAAACTTAAAAAAATTCAGCTTTTTCATAATATTACTGATTTCACAATTTTTCATCATTTAACTGACTTTGTATCCTTCAAACATTTCAGTTTATCTCTGTACAAGAACTCGTTGTACAAGGTCATCCAGCGAGAACAGCACAGAGCCCTACTTTTGCACTTCTTCGTATCAATAAGAAAGTTCAAACTGCCTTATGGCTACCTTGAACTTGAACTCTTTTGAAATAACTACCTTAAACTTTATCGTTGATGCAAAGAAGTCCAAAAACTGGAATCTGTTCAGTCCTCATTAGATGACCCTATACCTCACGGTAAACTGGACACAAATCTATAGAAGAATTTATTTATATATATTGCCTGTTATTGAGGTTGTAAGTAGTGGTAAGACTCAATAATATTTTGTGAGATATGATCCACTCTCGAATTCATTTCAGCATTATTATTAGTTATCGTTGAGATTGATGGAGCAGATGAAGAGCTTGGTATAGACTGAACATTCGATATAGTCCTGTAAAAATCACAATTTGTCAAATCCAAGAGGGGGAAACAGAAAATTTATGTTGTAGCAACAATTTAATTAATTTAAATGACTCACCTTCTCACAACAATAAATCGATCTAGAAAACCCATTGCTTTAACGTGTAGCCAGCTTATTTCAGAGGCTCCAGCACCTGAGGGTATGTCCCTAATTTATTTTTTTAATGTGGTATATTTACCCCGCAGGGAGGTCTATCTTTGCATATATTCTTCAGCTGAAAATAGAGAAAACTCATTTTTAAATATAAACTATCCTGTTTAAGCAATACTGCAATACTTACGAGAAGCTTTTAGAATTGCTGCAATTATAGTCCAAGCTACTCCTTTCGATAATTCGTTTTTAAACAAGCTGCTCTTTTTGTCGTAGATTGCAGGAAACTGGGAAACTTGTTCGATTAAAAGATCCATTTTGAGGATATTTTGGATTATCTAGTAGCTATTAGAGGGACAACAAGGAACGAAAACGTGCAAGGTAGTAAGCATGAAAAGCAAGATGGCAAATAAAGTTACACTGAACACAATTTAATTTTAATATTGGAAATTTGAAATTTTAAGAATGACATGACGCAGCCTATTGACAGGTGATTGATTACTGACACTTGATCTTTGACGTATGACGGGTCATCTCATTGGTCAAATATTTACTCCTTATTTTATTTTACTTATTGTATAAAAGACATCCATTCGGTTATATTTTATTTTATTTCTTATTTTCTATCATATTTTCTATCTATCTAAGATTTATATTTCTATAAATCTCCATGGTGGACGTGATTCGGAACCATTCGGGATTTTCGGCCAAAATTTTTTAAAAAACTGCATCTTTCGCATCGATATTAAAATAAGATTATTTCGCGACATCACATCGAAAAATGGTTCCAAAGTCCCAAAAAGAAAACATTCCAAGTTATGCCTTGGGATAGAAAGTCGTTCGATTAAATGCATGGTCTCACGACAAATATAGGTACCTCAAAGCGGAAGTTTGAAATTTAAAGTTTAAAAATTCGTCAAAATCTCAAATTGAAAGCTAGGCCCTTGATTTTCGGCCCAATCAATGACCTATGTGTTCACCATTACTCTGAATTATTTCAGAATTTTTACTGCAAAAAATGTGGAAACTACAGGGTGAAATGTGAGAAAAGTACACCTAAATTTTTAAAAAACGTGGCACCGAAAAATGTTGTAGTTTGCCCGGTATAAAAGCTAACCTGAACTAACCCAGAATAACAAGTGATTTTTGTTTCTCTCCACGTCTTCTAGTAGTTGCCCATATGCAACCGAACCTGGACCGCTCCATGGTTTTCGTAATAACCCCAAAAACTACCTTACCATTTTTGACACTTTCTCATAAATGATTTTGGACATTTTGTAAACCACTCTGTGTTAAAGTGACAGCTTGGGGGGCGGGGGGGAGGGGGGTGGTGTGGATTCAAAGTACCCAAGAATCTGCCCTTTCCCCTAGTAACAACTTTATTGGGCCGGTCGTCTAACTAAGGGGGCCCAGAAGGCTAAGAAGTTGACCATTACCAAAAAAATTTAAAAAAACCGTCCCAAATTTGAGAATTTTTGTACATTTTCCTGATTAATATATCGAAATTAGACTTCAAAATTTATCATCGACATACATGAAGAAATCTAATCATGTTTAGCCCCATACTCCACATGGCCCCGGATCGGGTATCTAAAAAACTGCATTTTTCACTTTGGTATGCCACTGGTCGCCCCACCCCCCCCCCCCCCACCGCACATACCACCAAACTGACCACATTTTTCGAAAGACCATTCATTTCTGTACCTACGCCCCTCGAAAATACCGCCAAATGAGCAGTTTAAAGCTTATAACTTAAGCGTCGAAATGGAAAAAATACCAAATATTTTTCCACCATTCAAATTTGAACCACCGGGTAAACGGACTTAATATAAAAGCCTGATGATGGCGTATATTGAACGAACGAAACGTGGTAGCGCACCATGTACACATACCAAATTTCAGATTTTTAACTTTGATTGTTTCAGAGATAGAAACAAAATCAACGAAAAGTATTTTTAGTCTACATTTTTACATTTGAGTTGAAATTCTACATCAGAAAGAGTAGGTCCTTGATTTAGGTGAATTTTTGACATAAATCCGGACACGAAATTTTCAAATCGACCAGTCTTTGTGAAAACGTTTTCGAGGACTGGACATTTTGCCAGCAATCTTCCTAGAAATTTTAAAATTTTCACCTGCCGTACTGTTTTCCACGCTTTTCCGCCTATTTTCCTTGCACTAAGTGTTTAAAGTTTGACCTGTCAAATGAGAAATTTCCGGAGTCGAAAAATGCGATCGCATCACCCCTATACTCCCGCGTCAATTCCCGGAAGTAACGGAAATTTTGCCAAAATTGAAAAAATCTGCATCTTTGTTTTGAAATTCAATTAAGACCATTTCGCGACGTCCCAGCGAAAAAGTGTTTCCTTGGTGCCGAAAAGAAAACATTCCAAGGTATCCCCTGAGATAGAAAGCCATTCGATTGAATGCACGGTCTCGGCACAAATAGACTTCAAAGTGGCAATTTGAAATTTAAAGTTTAAAAATTCGTCATAATTTCAAAGTCAAAGCTAGCAGGACCTTGATTTTTTGCCAGATGGGTGCTACTTCCCTGAATTATTTCAAATTTTTTGCTGCATAAATGTGAAATCTAAAGAGTGAAATGAAAGGAAAGTACACCCAAAAAGACCCACCCTGTATAAGAACTCGACCAAAATTAATAACTGATTTTTTTTTCTCCTGTCTTCTAGTTGCTCATATACAACGGAAGCTGGACCGCTCAATAGTTTTTGTAAAAGCTCCATAGTTTTTGTAAAAATCGCAAAAACTACCTTACTATTTTGGACACATTGTTTTAACTGTCTTTGGACAGTTTTTTAACCAGTCTGTATTAAAGTTACACCTTTAGTGGGATATGATTAAAACTGCCCAATAATATGCCCTTTCCCTTGTTACCATCCTTATTGGGCCAGTCGTCTAACAAAGAGGGTCCAGAAGGCCAAGAAATTGACCATTACAAGAAAAACCTCAAATTTGCGAATTAGTGTACATTTTACTATTTACCTTATCGAAATTAGATTTCAAATTTTATCATCTACACATATGAGGAATTCTACCCATGGGAAGCCCTATACCCCACGTAGGAGCTAGGAGCGGAGTTACGGTAAAGACGTGACACATTTGTGTACCGAAAAAACCGCATTTTTTACTTTGGTACGCCATTTCTGCCCCCCCCCCCCCCCCCCCCCGCACGAACCCCCAAATCGAGAGCACATTTTTGGAAAGCCCTTTCATTTCTGTACTTACGCCCCTCGCAGCAAAATCCCGTCAAATTAATAGTTAAAGGTTCGGTTTTTGAATCCCGATCACGAACTTGATCAAGTAACCATCGGTCAAATGCATTGACATATTAAATTAAATGGACGCGCCCAATGTTCAAGACTACGTACCAAGATGTAGCGCAATAGAGATAGGCAGACAGTTCCTCCACAGAATAGTTGAGTGTGGTTTCTTATGGGAATTTTGTAAACTTCGAGATTTTTTTTTGCTATTCTTAATTAATTTTATCTAATTTTTATTATCATGCTTAGTTACTGAACATTAGAAGAACACTATAAAAAAAATTCAATAGTACCTACACTGTTTTTAATCCTCCTGATAAATGGATATGAAAGCATGCAAGTTTTAGCAGTGAAAAGCTAGATTAAGTATGGTTTCTGAACATAAAAGTAACTCTGTAAATAAATAAATTCATACGTTTTGTAGATTTTCTACTGCTCAAACTGTAGGGAAAAGGTAAATACTTAATAAGTATGCCGCAATACACATTTTTATACTTTTGTTTTAAATAATTTTCTCAGAGATTAAAGTGTAGTGGAACAACGACTCTTTTGAAATAACTACCTTAAACTTTATCGTTAATGCAAAGAAGTCCAAAAACTGGAATCTGTTCAGCCCTCATTAGATGACCCTATACCTCACGGTAAACTGGACACAAATCTATAGAAGAATTTATACTCCCAAAAGGAACAGAGTTTACAGAAATCTGTCCTGCATAGAGTGTATTAGAAAACAATAGCCAGAAGAGTTATATATAGTTGTGGACAGTGAGGCAATTTGGTGTGTTCATGCTCGATGTCTACTAAACTAAAACTAACCTGGTAAAACAAACATAGCAGGTTAGCACTTTCGTGGTAAGACATGCTACTCCATCTTTCATTGGAATAATGACTATGAAAGCAATTATTGTACTTCCCCAAAAGAGAAATCCAGTTTCTGCCTAAAACTCCTGCATGCTTTGTCCATTGTTGTTTGACTACACTTCGATCGCTGAGAACACATTTAAAACAAAAGTATAAAATGTGCATTCTTATTAAATATTTACTTTTTAGCCACAGTTTGAGCAGTAGAAAATCTACAAAATGTGTGAATTTATTCTTTTACAGAGTTACTTTTATGTACAAAAACCATACCTAACGTATCTTTTGGCTGTGAAACTTGCATGCTTTCATATCCAATTACCAGGAGTACTAAAAACAGTCAAGGCAAAATTTGTTTATAATGTTGTTCTAATGTTCAGTGACAAAGCATGATTATAAAAATGTGATAAAATTAAATAAGAATTGCAAAAAAAATATCGAAATTTACAAAATTCCCATAAGAAACCACAGTCAGCTATTTTGTGGAGGAACTGTATGTCTATCTCTCTTGCGCCACATGTTGGTCGCAAGCTTCTTTAGAACAATTCGACGTTCGGCGCGTCCATTTATTTTAATATGTCAATGGTCAAATGTTACAGTCATAATAATACTGGCAAATAAAAAAATCTAGACGCCACCTGGGGGCAAAAATGTAAAACTAGTTAGGAAGTAATCATCTTCATTGTTTATTTATATTTATACGTATTTTCGTCCTTGCTTCGAGAGTTGTATCCTAATATTCCTAGTTGTATCAACAAAGTCTTATTTATTTTTAAATTTCCTTACATTTTCCGAAATTGTTTACATTTTGTATAGTTTTTCTTTTACTTCATGTATCACGGTGTTTAATGATTAGTTTTGTGCAAGAATGTTTAGTACAAGAAAAAAGCAGAAGAAAACTATCCATAATACAGATTGCTGCGAATTCAATTGCAATTGCCCCAAAAACACCAACAGAAGTATTTCCAAAGAAGAGTTTGGCGTGGATGAGTTTGTCGACAGGAGAAAATCCTGGATCAAAGTCCTATCAATAACAAAACCAGTTAGCAAACATTTGAGAGTTTGTTCATTGCACTTTAAGCAACATGATTACAATGGAGGTTTTTAGACATATTTTTCAATTAAGCGTTTTTTGTGTAATAATTTTTCTGGAAAACTAGCATCAAACTTTTTGAGACCTAAGTTAAAAGCTTTTGCGGGACCATCAAGAAATCTTCCTCCAGTCAAAGTTTGTCAGACAATGATTTCTCTATCCCAGACTTTAGTAGTGTTTGTGATAGTTGTAATAAAGAACCTATGACTTTAAATTCTGAATGTAGTGAGGAAAAGTTGTTACGATTGAGTGATCTAACACCTAAGGAACAATTGGTAGTAAATGCTTTGGTGGATATGAAGACATCAGTGCACCAAGAAGCACCACAGTCTAAGTTTTTGAATAAAAGTGTCCAAGTAACATAAAGGCCCCCCTTTAACTCTAAAGTCCCACCCACCTCAACCTTTTGTAGTAGTACACTAGCAATCCCTAGTGTACTACTACAAGTAACAAGGTAAAGGTCTAGCTGATTATCTTCAGAAATTATGATTTGCAAGTCACTCAACATTGGAATATCTATCGAGAAAGATTGAAGGTAGGCGAAGGAAATGCAACACAGTTGGACCTAAAAGTTGATGCATTTGGTTTAGTCGCTCTGTGTATACCTGCTTGTCCAAAATTATTAGTATTTTGACCCAAATTTAATTTATATAATTTGATGGACATTGATACCATTGACCCACCAGTTTTCCGTTTTCAGGTCATTGTAATTTGATTCTGTGGTTACCGAACTATATAGTTACTAGTAATTGATTGTTGGGTTATTTCTATATTTTACTGCTTATATAAACATCGTCAATCTTTTGCAATTATTAAGTTGCATGCTGTATGTTTTGCTACTTTTGTTATATTATTAATTCATTATAACTAGATTTTGACAAAGTTGTTGTGTTTCCTTGAATAATCCCAAATCATAAAGCAATAGTGTCTTGGTAAACAGTTCATTTTTTGATTACAACAAAAAGTAGTCAACCCTTATTCGGGCAACCGATACAGAGGTAACAGTGCCCAGAATAGTGATATAGTTGTAAGGTTTCCTTTTAGTATTAAATCTGAGCAACAATTACTATCTTTAACAGGCCTTAACAGTTTCAGTTTACTAAATGATTTTGTCTCCTTAATAACAGAAATGTATCCTGATAAAAAGGCACATAAACTTACTGTAAAAGATAGGGTTATTTTGGTTTTTATGAAGTTGAAAATGGCTATACGATTTAATGGTTGGTTGTTATCTTGGGTTCTGGTCCTTTTGTTTGATTGAAATGAGTTACAGCGGGTGCTTCTAACTTTGTTGTTTATTGACGTTTTGATACAAATTGGTGCCTTCATCAGATTACTACAACACATGGAATACTTAATTTAAAGTTAAATTTTTACAATAGCAGGAAGGAATGGTATAAAGGAATACATAAAAAAAATATATATATAAAGATTACTACAAGTACAAAATAAAATGTTGAAACATAAACGTATTAAGGGATGATTAAAGAAAAGAATAAAGTCGGTAACTCAAGGCAAAAGAGTGTCAAAAGTGAAACCTACGATGCATATGGTGATAGGTTAAGAAGGGGGGGGGGGGCCAAAAGGGTAAGAAACGTAAGAAAAGGAAGGAATCTGAGGGTGACAATGACTTACCACAAAACGATGTACAGTTTTGGTTGAAGTTGAAAATTGAAAAAAAGGTAAGAAACGTAAGAAAAGGAAGGAATCTAAGGGTGACAATGACTTACCACAAAACGATGTACAGTTTTGGTTGAAGTTGAAAATGGCCATACGATTTAATATTTTAGCTTTTTTGTTTAAAATTTCACAGCCTACCGTTCAGACCATTTTTTGTGAATTTGTATATTATTTGTCAAACTTTCTTAAAAGATTTATTTCTTGGCCTAGTTGTGAGGAGATAGTTGTGAGAAACGGTTACTAATACATAACTAAAGTTGAGACTAAAGTATCTCATCTTTATAAAGATTATTGGTTAATAAACTGGCAAGTAAAACAATCTACCTTGCAACAAGTTACTTACTTACACTTGAAATTTTCTTCCAAAGAAATTAGGAAAATTACTAGGCATTTTATTTTTAAAGGATGTATATTTAATTTTGTATTGGAAATAAGAAGCTTAAGTAGTGATGTAATAGATAAATAAGGACAGGTACTCCCTAATTCTCTTGGAGCAAAACCTTTAGGCCGAACATGAAAGCCAGTACTTCAACCGAGGGGTAAACCACTGTGGCATTATGGTGTACAAAATTTAAAGCAATGGTTTACCTCTCAATTTTAACATTGCTTGACAAAATAAGAACACAAGTTGTTATTATCCCAGGTTTCAAAATAAAACAATTAATTAAAAACCTTTTATCTACTCGTATATTATTGCACTTAAATTTTAAACACACTTTGGTGACAACACATCCACTTTACTATAGTTTTTTACTATGTACCTACTTAAATAGTTTTCAGATGCATCTACTTTACAGCTGCATTTAAAGTTAAAAATTTTGTAACCTGATGCATGGATCATCACGGCTCCAGACACCTCATGGGGTTTGCCATTCAGCAGAACACTTGTCTGAAGGCACAATGCTACGATCTTTATCACTTCACCTTCCAGTGTTGGTAGATTTCCATACTGGCCACACAAAAATTTAGTGTTTGGAATTTAAGATGTTTTCTCCTTCCACAACACATCTGCTGGTTACAGTGTGGCTTCTAAGTACTGGAAGACTGTAGATAGTTTTAGGTATGCTTCAGGTTCAGCCATAACTGAATTAAAAGAAATCAAAATTATGAAATAGAATCGAAAAAAGGTACATTTTGCATGGAAACTTACTTTTTCAAGCAATTTTTGCTTCACACGAAATTATGCCCACAAAAGTTTCACAAAAAAACACTTCCAAATATTCACAGAAACCACTGTTGAACTATAAATATATCATTAGTACCTAATTTAAACAGTAGTTTTCTAAAAACGGTGTTCACACAATAAGTGTGCCTTGAAAGTAGAAGAAAAAAAAAGTCGTTTAAACAAACGTCACTTTTCGATTACTTCCTAAGTCGCCATATTTGTTTACATTCGCAGCGCCCCCATCGGTAATTTTAATCGCCAATATAAGTAAGAGGTAATCAGTTTTCAAATAATTTAATCGAAAGTCAAACTACCGGCGTTAAAAGCAAAAAACTATCAAATATGTACAACCAAAATCGCTTCGTTCACTCGGCTTTAAATCCTCACTGTCGTTCGGATAAAAAAACCTAATGTTAACTTGATTAGCACTAAAGGCCCATAGCGTGGCACCATTCTCTAAAAGAATTTTTTAATCGCTCCTCAGTGATCATGAAAGTCGTTTCTTTGGTGTTTCAGAACAAAATAATTTGGCGAAGCCAATTTAACGACCTTTTAAACGATCCTAAGCGGAATTGGTACTTTGAAACGAACAGGAAACTATGAGAACGATTTCCTTTTTCCCATCACCCCCTTTGTCCGGTTAACCAATTACCTACAAAACAAAAACTTTTGTCGAAATGAGGTCCATCTACAACCGCTTTATGTCCTGTTGTAAAGTGTTTTCGCACCATTAGTCGTTGGCAGAACACAATTTGTGCTAATTTACGAGGGTTTTATTTCCCCAAATCAATTACAACTTACAGTAAAAAGCCGATGGGCGATAAATAAGAGAAAACCTCGTAAAATCTTGTGCCCAAATTGGATAATTTTTTGTCAATGACCTTCGAAAGCATATCATAATAATATAATCCCTTTTTTAAAAAAATACTTACTAAATAATCCTGAGTGAAGTATAATCCTCAAAATCTATACGTAGCACACAATCCTACTTTTTTTAATTTATGATAAGCATCGCTATCAAGCTTAGGGCGAAATTGCATTTCATATCAAAGAGGGGCAGATGTTCCGAATAAAAAAAAAACATAGTCTGGTCCGGAGAGAAAATACCGTTTCAAAGTCGGTCCTTGTTCAGCTTAAGGTCCTGCAGACATGTGTTGAAAAAAGAGGGACGATGATGCCTACCTGAATGTGCGACACGTTCCTTGCCACGCGCCCCAGCTCGGGATGAAATTTGCACAACAATCGGGCATTGGATTTCTTTTATACCCTGTATAACTGCCGCCGATACGGATGATTTATGGTGCACCCAATGTGCAAACATTTAACATTTTCCAACTTGAAGTTTCAGATTTTTTCAGACTTCTTGTTGCAATATTTCTTAAATGTTTCTCAAATTTATTTTTTTTGCTTTCTTTCTTTAAGGTTATGTTTACTCCAGCTGTTCTTTCATTCTTTTTATACGTTTGTTTCCATTTCTTTAATGTTTCTAATTTACTTTTTTTTAGAATTCTTCTCGAGAGATATTTCTTCTTATTAGCTTGTTTTTGAACAATCTCTCTTTTTTTCTTTTTCATTATTTTTTTTTCATTCTTATTTTTGTCATATTTTATATGTAATATTGTTGTGTCGCATTTTTGGTCTTCTGTGACCTTCTTCTTAATCCAGTTTATTGATCATAAACCAGTGGTGGACCCAGCTTCTTGTAAAGTTAGCAAAAATTAGCGCAAAATTTTTTTAAGGTGGCACGCCCACTTTTTTTTTTAATTTTGACGAATATTTGCCTCATCCACAAGTTTTCCCATAAAAGGAGTGTAAGTTTCAAAAAATTTCAGCGGAAATTCCACGTTGCTTTTTCCGAAATTTTTTCGAGAATGTCCTAAAGGGCGTTATTACGATTTTTTTTCTCAATTCTCAAATTTGACCGCCTGTAACTTGAGAACGCCTCCACCGATTGGAGTGAATCCAACTGTTTTTTCCTCTTCTTGATGCCTTCATTCACCTCCAATCAACGGAAATTCCCCGGGTGCAATATTTTCGGAATAGACCCCTTCGAAAATCGATTTTTAAGCACTTTTAGAGTCGCGTTTTTTTGACTATTTAAAAAAAACCTTTTTAGAATTTAAATTCATTCCAGTAGAGTTTGTAACATTCTTAAAGAATTGCAAACGTGCCGTTCCTATCAAGAAGAGCAAAAAAATATTTCCTAGGTAATTATTTTCGAAAATGTCCAATTACGACATTTTCCTCAATTCTCAACTTTGACCGCCTATAACTTGAGAATGCCTCGACCAATCGAAATAAATCCAACTGTCTTTTCCTCTACTTGATGTCCTCTTTCACCTCCCACCATCGGAAGTTCCGTAGGTGCAATATTTTCGGAGATAGATCCCTATGAAGGTCGATTTTTAGGCACTTTTAGAATGTCGTTTTTTGACCATTTTCAAAAAAACCTCTTTAGAGGTTGAATTCATTCGAATTGAGTTTATTACGTGTTCTTAAGGGATTGCAAGCGTGCCATTCCGATCAAAAACAGCAAACAATTTTTTCCGATTATTTTTCGAAATTGTCCAAACATTTATTACGACTTTTTCCTCAATTCTCAACTTTGACCGCCTAAAACTTGAGAACGCCTCGACCGATCGAAATGAATCCAACTGTATTTTCCTCTACTTGATGTCCTCTTTCACCTCCCACCATCGGAAGTTCCGTAGGTGCAATATTTTCGGAGATAGATCCCTATGAAGGTCGATTTTTAGGCACTTTTAGAATGTCGTTTTTTGACCATTTTCAAAAAAACCTCTTTAGAGGTTGAATTCATTCGAATTGAGTTTATTACGTGTTCTTAAGGGATTGCAAGCGTGCCATTCCGATCAAAAACAGCAAACAATTTTTTCCGATTATTTTTCGAAATTGTCCAAACATTTATTACGACTTTTTCCTCAATTCTCAACTTTGACCGCCTAAAACTTGAGAACGCCTCGACCGATCGAAATGAATCCAACTGTATTTTCCTCTACTTGATGTCCTCTTTCACCTCCCACCATCGGAAGTTCCGTAGGTGCAATATTTTCGGAGATAGATCCCTATGAAGGTCGATTTTTAGGCACTTTTAGAATGTCGTTTTTTGACCATTTTCAAAAAAACCTCTTTAGAGGTTGAATTCATTCGAATTGAGTTTATTACGTGTTCTTAAGGGATTGCAAGCGTGCCATTCCGATCAAAAACAGCAAACAAATTTTTCCGATTATTTTTCGAAATTGTCCAAACATTTATTACGACTTTTTCCTCAATTCTCAACTTTGACCGCCTATAACTTGAGAACGCCTCGACCGATCGAAATGAATCCAACTGTATTTTCCTCTACTTGATGTCCTCTTTCACCTCCCACTATCGGAAGTTCCGTAGGTGCAATATTTTCGGAGATAGACCCCTTTGGTGGTCGATTTTTAAGCAGTTTTAGAATCGCGTTTTTTGACCATTTTAAAAAAAACCTCTTTAGAGGTTGAATTCACTCGAATTGAGTTTGTTACGTTTTTAAGGGATTGCAAGGGTGCCATTCGGATCAAAAATAGTAAAAAAAATTTTCCGAATTTTTTCCGAAAATGTCCAAAAGGGTTTTTACGATTTTTTTCTCAATTCCCAACTTTAAGCGCCTATAACTTGAGAATGCCTCGACCGATCGAAATGAATCCAACTGTTTTTTCCTCTCCTTGATGTCTTCTTTCACCTCCCACTACCAGAAGTTTGGTAGGTGCTATATTTTCGGAGATAGGTCCGACTAAAAGCAACAAAAAAAAATGTTTCCGAAATTTTTTCGAAAATGTGGTCTGTCTCCTTCCCCCCCCCCCCCTCGCACCTACCCCCAAACCGACCACATTTTTGGAAAGCCCGTAATCCCGTCAAATTAATAGTTTAAAGTTCGGTTTTTAATCAAGGGCAAAGTGGGGTTATTACTATTCTTTTTCCCAATTCTCAATTTTGACCGCCTGTAACTTGAGAACGCCTCAACCGATCGAAATGTTGTTTTAATACAAAAAAAAATTAAAATAAGAAACTATCAAATAAAAAATGGAAACAAAAAGTCTATGAAAAATGTTTGAATTATAAAAAATAAATTTGACAATATTATTTTTCAAAATTTAAGTTTTTTTAATTTTCAATATATTTTCTGGGAGGTTAATTTAGATCCAATTTACAAGATACAACCGATATCTGTAATATATTTTGTTAAATACAGGGTGTCCCAACTCTATTTAAACTCATCACCGGCCCTGTACATGCTATCAAAAACAGCTTCATAAAAGTTCCAGAAACTGGATAGCTGCTTTCAACGAGAATAATTTATCTATCTATACAGGATGAAGCAAAAGTTTTTTGGCATAAATTTTGTTCAGTGGAACACCTTGTATATTTTCGTATTTTTAAATTCGTATTTGAATTTTAATAATATCTTATACACAATCACAGATCAGAATTTGAACTGTTTTCGTACATATATAAAAAAAACTTAAGTTTTGAAAAACTTTGAGTATTCTGAAAAAACTTTCTTGTCATCTCTTGTCTTCCTGGACTTTTCAGAGACGCAAAAGTGACGTACGTGACAGAACTGATAGACAAACATAAATGCAGTGACAGATGACAGACGACAGATTCGTGTAAATTTGTATTGGCATTCTTCAGAAAGCCCCTGTATAATTTTAGTAATTTTAATCCCCATAAAGGTATTCAATCCGGCGGTATATCAACGTGAAAAAGACCTGATTTTGACGTGTTGTCCAGTCCAGTCCCACATTCAATGACATTTTTTACACATCATGCGCATGACATCATTATGGTGGGACTTTTATGCGTCGTTAAAAAATTTCTATAGTCAGTCAATGACGTCTTTTATACGTTTGATACACGTTACTTGGTTACCTAGGGTTTAAGTTAAAGATGTCGTATTTTGGTTCAAAATTGGTCATACTGGTCAGTTCAGTAAACAAAGACGTCTTGCATACGTCATAAATAAGGCGTCTAAAAGTCGTCAGTTTTGGTCTTCAGATGTGGTGCTAAAAGTGTAAATTTTAACGATTTTATTCAGTTTATCGTGATGTCTTTCTGTCTATGACATGTTGCCACACACTACAGAAATTATCATAAACTGTGATTTCAGTTGGAAAAAAATTTTATGTAGTAAAATAGTAAAAATAGAATTATTTTGTGTAACCAGTCTAACATAAAAGTCGACGAAAAAAAGTCATATTTTGATTCAAAATTACTCAGACTGGTTGACAGTTGAGTAAAATTAGACGTCTTAAAGACGATACACGACGTCTCAAAATCGTCAGCAACCAGACGTCATATTAACGTCATTTTTGGTCTGCAAGTGGGTTGTCAAAGGTATGTAAAAATAAACGAGTTTATTCAGTTTATCGTGATGTCTGTGTCTCTATAAAACCTGAGATATCAGTAAAAAAAAATGTTTAATAAAATAGTAAAAATATAATTGTTTTTTCTACCCAGGTCATCGTATAGGTCGTCGAGAAGAGGTCGCATATTGATTCAAAATTGCTTATATTGGTCAGTTGAGTAAAAAAAAGGCGTCTTAAGGACGATATAGGTAAAGCGTTTCAGAATAGTCAGTAATCAGACGTCTCATTATCGTCATTTTTGGTCTGCAGTTATATTGACAAAGGTGTAAATTTTAACAACTTTATTCAGTTTATTGTGATGTCCGTCATTCATGTGTAGTCACTCAATACAGAAATAAATTAAAATGTGATTTCATTAAAAAAAATGTTTATTTATTATGATAGCAAGAGTAGAATATAATTGTTTTCTGCAGTGTTTATTCAAGTCAAAAAACGCTCTAATGGTAGGGTTTTGAGATAAAAAAAAGACGTCTTAGAGACCATAGAAGTGACGTCTCAAAGTCGTCAGTAATCAGATATCTTAATAGAGTAATTTTTGGTCTTCAGTGGTGACGCTAGAGGTGTTCATTTTACTGAGTTTATTCAATTTGTTCTGATGTTTTTCGCGTGTAGTCGGGCAACAATGATTAAGCACTATGATTTCAATAAAAAAAAAAATGTTTACTAAAATAGTAAAAATATAATTCTTTTGTGTAACCAGTATAACATAAAATTCGAAAAAAAAGTCGTATTTTGATACAAAATTACTCAGATTTGTCAGTTGAGTAAAATTAGACGTCTTAAAGACAATCTTAAAGAGTTATGACGTCTCAAAGTCGTCAGCAATCAGACGTCTTATTAACGTCATTTTTGGTCTGCAAGTGTGTTGCCGAAGGTGTGTAAAAATTAACGAGTTTATTCAGTTCATTGTGATGTCTGTGTCTCTCTAAACTGAGATTTCAGTAAAAAAAACTTTATTTGGTAAAATAGTAAAAACAGAATTGTTTTGTCTAACCAGTCCATCGTATGGGTCGTCGAAAAACGTATATTGAATCAAAATTGCTCATATTGGTCAGTTGAGTAAAATAAGGCGTCTTAAAGACAATATAGGTAAAGCGTAAATAGTCAGTAATCCGACGTCTCATTAACGTCGTTTTTGGTCTGCAGTTATATTGCCATAGGCGTAAATTTTAACAACTTTATTCATAAATATGGCGTATAAAACTCGTCAGTTTTATTAACCTCAGTTTTGGTCTGCAGATGTGGTGCTAAAAGTGTACATTTTAACGATTTTAGTCAGTTTATCGTGATGTCTTTCTGTCTGTGACATGTTGTTACACACTGCAGAAATTATTATAAACTGTGATTTCAGTTGGAAAAAAAAATTATGCAGTAAAATAGTAAAAATAGAATTATTTTGTGTAACCAGTCTAACATAAAAGTCGACAAAAAAAAATCATATTTTGATTCAAAATTACTCAGACTGGTTGAGAGTTGAGTAAAATTAGACGTCTTAAAGACGATACACGACGTCTCAAAATCGTCAGCAACCAGACGTCTTATTAACGTCATTTTTAGTCTGCAAGTGTGTTGCCAAAGATATGTAAAAATAAACGACTTTAGTCAGTTTATCGTCAAGTCTGTGTCCCCATAAACTGATATTTCAGTAAAAAAAACTTTATTTAGTAAAATAGTAAAAAGGGAATTGTTTTGTCGAACCAGTCCATCATATGGGTCGTCGAAAAACGTATATTGAATCAAAATTGCTTATATTGGTCAGTTGAATAAAAAAGGCGTCTTAAAGACTATATAGGTAAAGAGTCTCAGATTAGTCAGTAATCCGACGTTTCATTAACGTCATTTTTGGTCTGCAGTTGTATTGCCAAAGGCGCAAATTTTAACAACTTTATTCAGTTTATCGTGATGTCGGTCATTCATGTGTAGTCATTCAATACAGAAATAATTATAAAATGTGATTTCGTTAAAAAAAATATTTATTTAGTATAATAGTAAGAGTAGAATATAAGTGTTTTCTATTCAAGTCAAAAAGCGCTCTAATGGCAGGTTTTTGAGAGAAAAAAAAAGACGTTTTAGAGAAATGGCGTCTCAAGGTCGTCAGTAATCAGATGTCTTATTAGAGTCATTTTTGGTCTACATAGGTGACGCTATAAAGGCGTCTATTTTACTGAGTTCATTCAATTTGTTCTGATGTCTTTCACGTGTAGTCACGCAACAATGTTTATGCCCTCTGATTTCAATGAAAAAAAAATTATTAACTAAAACAGTAAAAATAGAATTTTTTTGTGTAACCGGTCTAATATAAAAGTCGACAAAAAAAAGTCGTATTTTGATTCAAAATTACTCAGACTGGTCAGCTGAGTAAAATTAGACGTCTTAAAGACGATACAGATATGACCTCTCAAAACTGTCAGTAACTAGACGTCTTATTAACGTTATTTTTGGTATACAAATGTGTTGCCAAAAGTGTGTAAAAATAAACGTGTTTATTCAGTTTATCGTGATGTCTGTCTTTCTATAAACTGAGATTTCAATAAAAAAACTTTATTTAGTAAAATAGTAAAAATAGAATTGTTTTGTCTAACCAGTCCATCTTATAGTTCGTCAAAAAGACGTCGTGTTTTGATTTAAAGTATTAGACATACTCCGCAGTTGAGTACAAAAAGACGCCTTGAAAACGTCATAGATGTGGCGTCACAAAGTAGTCAGTAACCAGACGTCTTGTAATGTAATTTTTTGTCTGCAGATGTGGTGCTAAAGGTGTAAATTTTATCGAGTATATTCAGTCTGTCTTTCATGTGTAGTTACGCAGTACAGAAACAATTGTAAAGTGTGCATGACTTAAAAAAAAATTGCAAAACTGGGCAAAAAAATATATTTAGTTAAACAGGTCTGACATATAAGACGTCAAAAAACGTTTTGTTTCGTTCGATTTAGTCATATTGGTCAGCAGAAAGAGACTTACGGACGTCTTAAATAAGACATCGAAATGTTTTCAGTAACACCCCAGGCGGAAACGTGACGTCATTATAACGTCAACTTTTGGTGATCATTCGTTATTCGACGTCACCTGATGAAAAAATGACAAATAAGTGACGTCGATATTTCGACGTGAGAAAGACGACTGCTTATAGTGACGTCATAATAACGTTACTTTCGGATCAAAATTTCGTGTTACTACGTTCACATTTTTAATTTTTTGTTACGTTCCGGTTAAAAAATTTCTGTTACCAAAATCAAGATTTTTAAATTTTGTGTTACTTTTAGATCAATGGAATGGAAGTATTTGTGGTTTTTAAATTAATTTTTTTTAATTTTGTGTTACGTTCAGATTACAATTTTATGTTATTACAGTCGAAATTTTTAAATTTCGTGTTACATTTAGGCTAAAATTTCTTGTTAGTAATGTAAAAATTTCTTTGTGTTACTTTTAGACCACAATTTCTTGTCACTAACTCAAATACAAATAAGTTCGTATTGCTAACATTCAAATCAAACTTTTGAGAATTTGTCTGATTTCTAGACCAAATTATCGTGAAACATTTAGATTAAAATTTCCTGTTACTAAAGTTAAATTTTGTAAATTTTGAGTTACTTTTAGACCACAATTTCTTGTTACCAAGTCAAAATTGAACAATTTTGTGTTACGTCTAGATTAACATTTCAAGTTAAAATTTTAACATTTTGTGTTACTTCCAGACCAAAATTTCATGTTACATTTAGCTAAAATTTCCTGTTACCAAAGTCGAAACTTAAAGATTTGATGTTATTTTTTGGAACAAAGCTACTTGTTACTAAAAAAAATTTTTTATATTTGTGTTACGTTCAGACTACAATTTCGTTCGTGTTGATACAGTCAAACTTTAAACAACTTTGTGTTACGTTTAGACTAAAATTTCTTGCCACTAACGTCGAAATTTTTTTATTTTGATTAACTGTTAAAACAAAATTTTTCGTTTATAGGCAAACAGTTATAAATTTCTTTAAATCTGTTGCTACTTTCGAATCAAAATTTCTTGTTACTAAGTATGATTTCGTGTTTCTACAGTTAAAATTCAATAAGTTTGTGTTACGTTTAGACAAGAAATTTCCTGTTTTTAAAGTCAAAAGTTTTTAATTTTCTGTTACTTTTAGACCAAAATTTCTCATGGCTAAGTAGAAAATTTTAAATTTCGTTTAGACTAAAATTTCGTGCTACTGCAGTCAAAATTTAAAAATTTTGTGTTACGTTTAAACTAAAATTTCCTGTTACGAATGTCGAAATTTTGTGTTACTGTTAGACAAAAATTTTTTGTTACCCAGTCAAACATAAAAAATTTCGTGTTACGCTTTAGACTAAATTTCAGTATTACTATTGTTAAAATTTCAAAATTTGATGTTATTTTCGGAACAAAATTTCTTGTTACTAAACTCATATTTTGTAAATTTTGTGTTACTTTTAGACCACAATTTCTTTTTACCAAGTCAAAATTAAACAATTTTGTGTTACGTCTAGACTAACCTTTCAAGTTAATATTTTAACATTTTGTGTTACTTCCAGACCAAAATTTCATGTTACATTTAGCTAAAATTTCCTGTTACCAAAGTCGAAACTTAAAGATTTGATGTTATTTTTTGGAACAAAGCTACTTGTTACTAAAAAAAATTTTTTATATTTGTGTTACGTTCAGACTACAATTTCGTTCGTGTTGATACAGTCACACTTTAAAGAACGTTGTGTTACGTTTAGACTAAAATTTCTTGCCACTAACGTCGAAATTTTTTTATTTTGATTAACTGTTAAAACAAAATTTTTCGTTGATAGGCAAACAGTTATAAATTTCTTTAAATCTGTTGCTACTTTCGAATCAAAATTTCTTGTTACTAAGTATGATTTCGTGTTTCTACAGTTAAAATTCAATAAGTTTGTGTTACGTTTAGACAAGAAATTTCCTGTTTTTAAAGTCAAAAGTTTTTAATTTTCTGTTACTTTTAGACCAAAATTTCTCATGGCTATGTAGAAATTTTTAAATTTCGTTTAGACTAAAATTTCGTGCTACTGCAGTCAAAATTTAAAAATTTTGTGTTACGTTTAAACTAAAATTTCCTGTTACGAATGTCGAAATTTTGTGTTACTGTTAGACAAAAATTTTTTGTTACCCAGTCAAACATAAAAAATTTCGTGTTACGCTTTAGACTAAATTTCAGTATTACTATTGTTAAAATTTCAAAATTTGATGTTATTTTCGGAACAAAATTTCTTGTTACTAAACTCATATTTTGTAAATTTTGTGTTACTTTTAGACCACAATTTCTTTTTACCAAGTCAAAATTAAACAATTTTGTGTTACGTCTAGACTAACCTTTCAAGTTAATATTTTAAGATCTTGTGTTACTTCCAGACAAAAATTCCGTGTTGCATTTAGCTAAAATTTCCTGTTACCAAAGTCGAAATTTAAAGATTTGATGTGTTACTTTCGAAACAAAATTTCTTGTTACTAACTGTTTTTTATGGTTGTGTTACGTTTAGGCTACAATTTCGTGCTGATACAGTCAAAACTAAAACTTGTTTTGACGTCATCCCATGACGTCTTTGGTAACCGATGCTTACCAAATAATTACGTCAAACTGACGTCACCTTCCCGCCTGGGACGACGTCTTATTGACGTTCTCTTTGATCAGATATTTATTATTTTCACTTTCTGAAATCTTTACGTCAATTGGGTGGACCTTTGGTACCTGAATGCTAATTAAACGCTTGTATAGTATTTTATGAGTGAGTATACTTAAATTAGATTTTATTATAAAAATAAATAAAAAAAAACATGAAACAACATGTGTTTAATAAAATAAGCTTGATGACATATTTTTATATATTTCTTTATTTTCTCTTTTTTCGACATAGTTTATCATTTTCCTACATTTTTTTTTACGTACTAATATCAGGAATTTCTTTAAAATGTTTTAGGTCCCTTTTTTGGTTAAACTGAAGTTAAACAGAAATGCAAATATAGACTTTCTGAGGTTAAAATTCGGGCGTAAATAGATTAAAAATTACCCACTCCGTCTAAAAAAGCAATAAATGTAATTTTTGATGTTTCTTTTAAGAAATTCAAGTTTAGACTTGTATCAGGCAAAACTAATTCAAATGTATGGTAAAATTAAGTATGTAAAATTCTTGCAAGAATAAATGAAAATTTGGTATTTTTTGACAAAGTCAGGTTAGACCAAATCGGTGAAAAAATATTAGAAGGGTACAAAATCGGTTAAAACTGACTCAAAGCGTCTAAAAGTGCAAATAAAAGTTTTCCTAAAAACCCAAACTAGGAAGATTAGAATCCAAAAAAGTTACAAATGACTCAGAGGGTTAAAAAATGGAATTTTTGAGGTTGTGGAGAAAAGTTGCGATAAGGACAAAAAATCGTTTGAAAACTTCTCGAGTGGTTAACTGACCTCGATATGACGTCACACATAGAACACATAAGTTCAGATTTCGTCTTTATATAAAGCAATGCGACGTTTTCTGGGTATGTTTTGCTTACGTCACTAAGACGTCCAGCTGATCGGCTACGTGACGTCTTGGGGACTAAATAATGTCGCCTAAAAACCGTCCTAATGCCCTAATATGTTGCCTGGGAGAAAGCGACCGAGTGGCAACCTAATTGATGTTTCCTTTTATAACAAAACGGAGTTTGGAGGTGATGGCCGATCTTTAGGCTAAATTTGTAACTTCTGCAGTTGAACGATGTCTATGGCTGTTTCTCTTGGGTTTCTTAGTTTTTTTGTGGGGCAAATTTTGAACCTCGATGCCCAGAGTTTGCTTCAAACTTGGTGCAATTTGTATTATGTCCTAAAACGAAAACTCCTTGATTATGTTTTTATAACGAGTGCCTTGAGTCTAGTTAGTGATTAACTTTTAAGGTCGCAATGATGATTAGAGTTTCACTGCGTATGGGAGTGCTAAGTGCCCTTTCTTCACCTCTTGCACATTCATTCTTATTGGTCCAGCTATAACAGTGGAATTATGTATTGAAGAAGCTTCAGAATATAGTGTTTGATGTTGAAAGCGACTTATTCTGTGTGAACAAAGAGGAAAACAGCTCTTAAATGAATAGTAAAAAGTCTCATATTTGTCTTTGACTCCAGCAGAATTGAAAACCTGCTGCCAGGATTCCTGTTGCATTGATTCAATGAAACAGTTTACTCATTGGCTTCGACGAAGGAGAGTTTTGTGATTTGATGTTTTTGCTATATGAAAATTAAGTGGTTATCATCATATCAATCTCAGGAGTTCCTGAAGACTTTGTCGAGTTGGGTGCCTTAAGCATTGTTATCCACTAACATGTAAAGCAAGCCCATAACTGGCTCGACATCGAGCATCTATATTTTCTGCTCAAGAACCGTTATAAAACTCAGCAAAAGCGCCCTTTTAGCACCCTGAAATCGTTCAATAAAACCCTCCCCGTTCTCACGTGTAAAATTTACAAATTTGATACATTTTGCTACGGATTTGCGTTTTTTTACCTGAAAAGGAACAGGATTATCAATTAAAAAAAAAGTTCTTTGTGCTAAAAAGGCGAAGCCGGGAACCGTTATAAAACGCCAGGACTTGTATATTTAGGATTTCTACTTTTGGTGGTTTTGATTAAAATAATGGGACACACATATAATATATAAAACTACCTTATGGCAACAGTTGTTCCCATAGAAACTAACAGTACTTTTCGCGGCTGAAAAAACTTTCTAAACGTCACGCTCTTGGTATTATGGCCCACATCAAAGAAAGAAATAAAAATACCACTCCATTATCAAATTCTTCGAGAGGTAAACCACATGTTGCAGAATGGCAATTAGGGGCACATGTGCCCCTTATACAGAACTATCTATTTTTAAAGCGGGAGTGCACATATCAGACCGACATTTGGCTTGCAGCGTTACTCAATCGTCGTGAAGTGCATTTCCTTAAGCGAAGAACCACCGCGTAACATCTGAACCCATATGGTCCCGTCTGGCGAAAGTTGATCAGTTCCGTATATCAGCGTAGGAGTATTCATTAGGAAGTAAGTAGAGGGTGGCGCAGAATATAGAAGTCTATAAGTAAATAATGTATTCCACCCTTTAGTGGGTAAACATTGAAAAATCCACGTAAATGAATGTCCCATGGATCCCGCCAAGCTGACTTACCTGTGCGGACAAGCCGTTTCTGTTTACCATACACATCGGGGGTCCCTTATATTAACAGTGGGTTGAAACCTCGTGCAATGTGATCAAATGTCTTAAACGATAAACGGGCAAAATATTGCCAAGCTTTGTATTTTAAGTAGTCATAGTAATGTTACTGTGAACGGTATCATCCCAGCCCAGGTCACAAGATGGACATCTTCACAGAGGTGAAACACAAGGATCGACTTTAACCGCTCCCTATTTAGAATATGATTTATGGAAAGGTATAAGTTTTCATGTCTGCATGAATCTGCAGAGGTTCTTACTGTAGATGAAACCACTTTGTGAAGTGGTCGCATCTAATATCTTTATTTTCTTCATCTCCTGTATCACTATTTAATTATTCCCTAGAAGCAATACAATTAATTTTTTTTTAATATTCTCTGTTTCAGTTTTTTTGCTACTTTTCGTTTTTTTTTTTTTTAATTTTTATTCTTGGATGTAATGGTTTTGCAGGTTTAGGACAAATAAAACTCCCTTGTCGTTTGAATAAAGGCCAACGGTTCGACGTTTAATTTACGTCTTCTTCAGGGCTAGAAAAAACACAATAAACAATTGAAGAAAACATATTTAAAAAGTAAAATTTATTATTTTTGCCCTTTTAAACAAGTTAAAACTATTTATACAAAAGCTAACAACTTTGTAAGTGAAAACTAAATATTTTTAACTTGTTTAAAAGGGAAAAATCATAAATTGTAATATAGAGCAGAAGTTCTATAGGGTAGACCACATTTTTTCAAAGCAAAATGTTTTTTAAACGTTTTTGATTTTATATATTTTTATAGGCCACTCTTCAATTGTTTATTGTGTTTTTTGTATTTGCTTCTAGCCCCGAAGAAGACGTAAATTAAACGTCGAAACGTTGGCATTTATTCAAACGACAAGGGAGTTTTATTTGTCCTAAACCTGCAAAACCATTACATCTGTTAATTGAGGGGACGCAATACATTATTATCATTGTGATTACTGTTTAGAATATTCTTTCTCTCTCTTTTTTGTTTTATTTTTGTTCAGCCCTTTAATTTATTCGTTTTTTTTTTTTGATTTTGGTAAACTCTCCAAGTATCCCAGATTGAGACGAAATTCAATCTTATAAGTTTTCCTATTCATGTCAGTTTTTCGAATTAAGTGTCTATTTCTGAAAAAAACTGCCATTTTGTGATAGAAGCCAATAACAAAAATAACTTGTTTTGATGTTTCTACACCGATCTGTTTTATGTCCATTGAATTTATAAAAAAAAAAGATTTTTATTGTTTACAAAGTCCGGGTTTTGATAAAGAAGGAACTCGACTCAGAGGGAGTAAGAATCAAAAACGAGTAAAAAAAATCTAACTTTTAGTCGTCCCTTTTGAAATAATTTAATTTTATGGATTTCAGAGTCTGACCACCCTGCCAATATACAACACCACTACAACATTTTTGCTAAAAAAAAAAATTAAATTTGCAAAATTGTTACTATAAAGTGTCACTTTTACTGCCAAGGCAACAAAAGTTACCGTCTTACCGTTTGTTAAAAATTATATCTTTGTTTTTTTTAATTTTTTTGAATTGGATTTGAAAACGTTTTTGTAACTATCTGCTAATAGTAAACTTGGCATTTTAAAGTTGTTTTGGGTTTTCCAAGGATTAAAATCGTTAGTAATATCACTTTCTGATCTGTCTAAAACAAAATTTGATGGAATATTATTACCCAACAAGCACTAAATAGCAAAAAGTTTGACGTAAACTAGTCAAATGAGACAGGATTTGCTAATGAGATAAATTTTGGTCAAAAAGCTTAGCCATAATAGCTCATCTATTGCCGATAACCAAAAAACAGTATTTTTCTTGATGGCAATAATTTGACCAAAATGTGAAAACAAAGTGAAGTCAAAACAATAAATTAAGATCTAAAATGCAAACAACAGCATAAAGATCTACAAAACTAAGATCTAAAATTCAAAGACAAATTATAAAGTTAAAACACTAAATCAGATTTGGATTAGTTTTTTCCTTATTTTGTCCTAAAATTCAGTTTTTCTAAAAACATTAAAAAATTGCATATTTAGAGAATACGGATCATTTTTGATCAATTGTGGCTCTAATTTGAACCTGCATTTTTCAAAAAAACTTTAAGATTGCATTTTTAGGCACTTTAAGTAAATTTTTAGCAAATTTTAGCCCTAAACTTAATCTGAATTTTTTTCATAAACTTCTAATCTGTATTTTAACGCGCCTTAAGTCATTTTAGATATTTGGACCCAATACGAACCTGACATTCTCAAAAAAACACTACATTTTTATTTTCAAGTATTTTCAGTTAAATTTTTCATATTTATTTGTTTAAAAAATTTTTTTTTTGAAAAGCAGCAAATTAGGAAATTTGAAACAATTTTGCCATATTCTGCCCTAAAATTAAATTTCCCAAAATGCATTGCATTTCTTCTAAAATTTCAAATTTACATTTTTAAGCACTTCAAGTAATTTCTTGACAGGTTTTGACCTTAATCATAATCTGAATTTTTACAAAAAGTTCAAATTTGCATTTTAACATGCTTTAAGTAATTTTAACTTATATTTGGGCCTAATGCAACTTCAATTTTGTTTATATCAATGAAAATCTATTTTAATTAAAAAGCAAATTTTACCAAAAATAGCAAATTAGAAAAATTAAATAAATTTTGCATGATTTTATCCTAAAATTGAAATTCTCAGAAAACACTGAAATGAATAAAAAATTAAAATCTCTATAAAAAAATTACATTTATAAAGGATGTGGGTTTTTTTTATCAATTTTAGCCTTTTAATTTTAACCTGCAATTTTCCAAAAACTTAAAAATTGCGTTTTTTATACGCTTTAAGTAATTTTTTAACTGAATTTGGCCATCACGATCTCAGTTCTTCCAAAAACTTTAAATTAGCATTGTTAAACGCTGTGAGTAATTTTTAACGGTTTCTCGCCCTAATCCTAAAATACCATTTTTAAAAAACACCACATTTCCTTTTTGGGATATTTTTAGTCACAGTTTTGATTTTGATCAATTTTGATTAAAAAATTAATTTTAGCAAAGACAAAAAATTAGAAAATTTAAAACAATTTTGCCTGATTTTGTCCCAAAATTAAGTTTTTCAAAAAGCACTGTAATTTTCAAAAAAATTAAAATTTGCGTTTTTAGATACTTCAAGTAAATTTTTAACCGCTTTTGACCATAATCGTGATCAGAATTTTTTCAATAACTTCAAATTTGCATTTTAACATGCCTGAGTCATTTTTAATGATTTTTGGCCCTAATTCTAAACTGCATTTTTAAAAACTTTAAATTTGCATTTTTTAGACTTTTTATGACGTCTAAAAATAATTTTACATAAAAAATATGATTAAAAAATTTTTAACCAATCCAGACTTGAATTTTTCCAAAAACTTAAGTTCCGTATTTAACACACTTTGAGTCATTTTAAAGGATTTTCGCCCCAAATCTTTGAAAATTTGAATCAATTTTGCTTAATTTTGCTCTAAAATTGAATGTCTCAAAAAACGCTGCATTTTTCCACAAACTTCAAATTTGCATTTTTTAAAGGTTTGAGGTATTTTTAACTATTTTTAGTTTAATCTCAATTTGCGTTTAAAAAAAAATTATTTTGGATTTTTAGATGTTTTAAGTCATTTTTAATCGATTATGACTCTAAACCTGACATAGATTTAAAAAAAAAATTAATTTTCAGTTTCTAACAATTTTGGTGATGATCCCAAAATGGGTTTTTCCAAGCACTTTTTATTTATTTTAGTTGGAGAGTGTAGTTCCCCAGAAACAAAACATCTGAAGACTGTAATCAGTTTTTTGTTATTTTGTCCTAAAATTAAGTTTTACAAAAACATAGGCATTTTTAGAGGATGTGCTTCACCTTTTAATCAATTTTAGCCCTAATTCTAACCTGCATTTTTAAAAAATTTTAAATTTTGCCTTTTTAAGCACCTCAAGTAATTTTTTTACAGATTTTGGTCCTAATCGTGGTCCGAACTTTTCCAAAAAATTTTGCAAGCCTGAGTAAATTTTAATGATTTTTGGCCCTAATTCTAACCTGCATTTTTTCAAAACTTTGAATTTGCATTTTTAGATGTTTTAAGTACATTTTAAACCAATTTTGGCCTTCATTTGCATTTTGCCAAAAACTTTAAATCTGTATTTTAACATACTTTCGGTCATTTTTAATCATTTTTAGCCTTAATTCTAACCTGCATTTTTTCAAAACTCTAAATTTGCATTTTTAGTACCTAGTTTTAAGTAAATTTTTAACCAATTTTAAGTAAAATTTTTCATATTTATCTTGATTAAAAATGTTTGCCAAAAGCAACAAATTAGATATTTTAAATTTGCATTTTCACTAATTTTTTACCGACGTGGGACCTAATCATGATCTGAATTTTTCTAAAAACTAAAAATTTGCATTTGTAGACCTTTTGAGTAGTTTTTAATGAGTCTTGGCCCCAATTCTAACCTGACGTTCTCAAAAAATACCAAATTTTTGTTTTAAGATATTTTTAGTGAAACCTATTTTGATTTAAGAATTAATTTTAAAAAATCAACAAATTAGAAGATTTTAATCAGTTTCTGTTTCAATATCAAATTTTCCTGATTTTTTCCTAAAATATAATTTTTGAATAAAAATAAAAATTTGCAACTTTAGAAGATGTGGGTAATTTTTAATCAATTTTAGTCCTAACCTGCAATTATCCAAAAACTTTAAAATTGCGTTTGTTTAGATGCTTTAAGTAATTTTTCAACTGATTTTGCCCATCATGATCTCAGTTTTTCTAAAAAATTTAGATTAGCATGTTTTAACGCTGTGAATCATTTTTAACGATTTTTGGCTCTAATCCTAAGCTAATATTTTACATTATAAAAAACACTAAATTTTCTTTTTGAGAGATTTTTAGTCAAAATTTTCATTTTAATTTTGATTAAAAAATTAATTTTACCAAGAACAAAAAATTAGAAAATGGTAATCAATTTTGTCTGATTTTGTTCTACAATTATTTTTCTAAAAAAACACTGTATTTTTCAAAAAAGTTCAAATTTGCGTTTTTAGATACGCCAAGTACATTTTTAACCGATTTTGACCGTAATCGTGATCTGAATTTTTTCAAAATCTTCAAATCTGCATTTTAACACGCCTGAACCATTTTTAATGATTTTTTTGACCCTAATTCTAATCTGCATTTTTTCAAAACTTTAAATTTGCATTTTTTAGACGCTATATACGTGTAAAAATAATTTTACGTAAATTTTTAACCGATTTTGGGCCTCATTTGAATTTTTCCAAAAACTTAAAATCTGTATTTTAACACACTTTGAGTCATTTTAAATGATTTTGGCCCCAATACTTAAAAAAGCATAAATTTTCATTATCAAGTATTTTTAGTAAAATTTTTCATATTTACTTTGATCAAAAAATAAATTTTGTCAAGAACAACAATTAATATAAGAAATTTGAATTTTCGGCTATTTTTTTTATAAATGGAATTTCTCAAAAAACACTGCATTTCTTTAAAAAATTCAAATTTGCATTTTGAGGCACCTTGAGCAATTTTTTTCACAGATTCAGTTTCTAATGTTTTTTGTAAAAATTTAGATCAACACACCACAAATTTGCATTTTATTACTCTTTAAATCATTTAAAATAATATTCGCCCCTAATCCAAACCTGATATTACAAAAAAAAACAGCAAATTTTCATATCTGTTTTGACTAAGGAATTAATTTTACCAAAAACAAATTAGAAAATGTAAATCAATTTTGCTTGATACACTGATATGAATGAAATGAATGAAAAATTAAAATCAAGAATTTGAATTTTTAGAGGATGTGTGTCAATTTTAATCAATTTTAGTCTTTTAAGTAATTGTAACTTGGAATTTTCCAAAAACTTTAAAATTGTGTTTTTAGACGCTTTAAGTAATTTTTCAACTGATTTTTGCCATCTTAGATTCTCTAAAAATTTTAGATTAACATGTTTAAACGCTGTGTGTAATTTTTAACGTTTCGACTTTTATCTTTAGGTCTTCCTCAGGGGTTGGATATGTCGAAAAAATTCCCCGTTAACTGTCATCATATTGGGCTTTGAGTCCTATCAATAACTAGAAAGGTGTTGGATCGCAGGTGTGGGACAAATAGCCACTTCACTTTCTGGAAATCGCCAACGTTTCGACCTTTATTTTTAGGTCTTCCTCAGGGGTTGGATGTGTCGAAAAAATTTCCCGTTGACTGTCATCATATTGCGCTTTGCGTCATATCAATAACTAGAAAGGAGTTTTTTCGACACATCCAACCCCTGAGGACGACCTAAAAATAAAGATCGAAACGTTGGCGATTTCGAGAAAGTGAAGTGGCTATTTGTCCTACACCTGCGATCCAACACCTTTCTAGTTATTGATAGGACGCAAAGCGCCATATGATGAAAACTTTTTTTAATTTTAACTTAATCTAACCTAATATTTAAAAAAACACTACATTTTCTTTTTGAGAGATTTTTAGTCAAAATTTTCATATCAATTTTGATTAAAAAATTAGATTTAACAAAAACAAAGAAACAGAAAATTTAAATCAATTTTGTCTGATTTTGTCCTAAAATTAAATTTCTCAAAAAACTCAGTAATTTTTAAAAAATTTCAAATTTTAATTTTTGAATACGTCAAGTAAATTTTTATCCCATTTTGGCCCTAATACAAACCTGATATTATCAAAAAATACCAAATTTTCTGTGTAAGTTATTTTTAGTCAAATAAACTTAGTATATACATAATATTTAAATCAATGAAAATGTATTTTAATTAAAAAAAATAGTTTTAGTTTAATTTAATTTAATTAAAAATTGAAAAAATTAAAATCTGTAAAAAAATTTGAATTTTTAGAGAATGTAGGTCAATTTTAATCAATTTTGGCCGTTTAATTCCAATGTGAAATTTTCCAAAAACTTTAAAAAATTACATTTTTTTAGATTCTTAGTAATTTTTTAATTGATTTTGGCCATCATGTTCATAGTTTTTCTAAAATCTTTAGACTAGCATTTTTAAACGCTGTGAGCTATTTTTAACGGTTTTTCGCCCTAGTCCTAACCTAACATCTTTAAAAAGCACAATTTTTCTTTGTGAGATTTTTAGTAAAAATCTGAATATCAATTTTCATTAAAAAATTGATTTTACCAAGAACAAAAATATTGACAATTTGAATCGATCTTGCCTGATTTTGTTAAGAAATTAGGTTTTTCAAAACACACTGTAATTTTCAAAAAAAATAAAATTTGCGTTTTTAGATACTTCAAGTAATTTTTTAACCGATTTTGACCATAATCGTGATCTGAATTTTTTCAATAACCTCAAATTTTTGGCCCTACTTCAAACCTGCATTTTATCAAAACTTTAAATTTGCATTTATAGACGTTTTAAGCAAATTTTTAACGAATTTTGGGCCTTATCCAATATTTTTACAAAAACTTTAAATACGTAGTTTAACACACTTTGAGTAATTTTTAATGATTTTTTGCTTTAATGCTTAAACATGACACTTTTTCAAACAAACGTCAAGTTGTCATTTTGAAGTATTTTAAGTCAAATTTTTCATATTTAGCTTGATTAAAAATTTATTCCCAAAAACAACAAATTAAAAATTTGAAATTCGCATTTTCACTAATTTTTTAATAGATGTTGGACCTAATCAAAACTTAAAAATTTGCATTTTTACACGCTTTTTAAAACTTAAAACTTTTTACACCAAATTTTTATTTTAAGATTTGTTTAGTCAAACTTCACTTAGTAATTTTGATTCAAAAGTGAATTTAAAAAAAGAATATCATCAAATCAGAAGATTTTAATCAATTTTTGCTTCAATGTAAAATTTGACTGATTTTGTCTTAAAATTTAATTGAAAAATATCAATTTTTTTTTTCAATTTTTGCCCTAACCCACTTTTTCTCCAAAAACTTCAAAATTAGCAATTTTCATGCTTGGCCCGAAGGATTTTTGGCCGAAATACTAAGCTGACATTTAAAAAAAAAATAAATTTTTAAGGGTTAGACCATTAAAAAAAAAACCCTTTAGAAGTTAAATTCATTTGAATTGAGTTTGTTACCAACCGATCGGAGTGCGTCCAATTATTTTTTCCCCTTCTTGATGTCTTCTTTCACCTCCCACCATCGGAATTTTCGTAGGTGCAATATTTTCGGAGATAAGCTCCTTCGGAAGTCGATTTTTAAACACTTTTAGAATGGCGTTTTTGACCATTTTTAAGAAAAACCACTTTAGAAGTTAAATTAATTCGAATTGAATTTGATACGTTCTTAGGGGATGGCAAGCGTGCCATTACGATCAAAAAGAGCAAAAAAAAAAATTTCCCAAATTTTTTTGGAAATGTCCGGGGGTATTACGACTTTTTTCTCAATTGTTGACTTTGACCCCGTGTAACTTGAGAACGCCTCAACCGATCGAAGTGAATCCAACTTGTTTTTCCTCTTCTAGATCTCCTCTTTTACCTCCCACCATCGGAAGTTCCATACGTTCAATATTTTCGGAGATAAGCCCCTTCGGAGGTCGATTTTTAAGCTCTTTTAGAATCGCCTCTTATGACCTTGTTTAAAAAAACTTCTTTAGAAGTTAAATTCACTCGAATTGAGTTTGTTACGTTGTTAGGGGATAGCAAGCGTGCCATTCCGATCAAAAATAGTAAAACAAATTTTCCGAAATTTTTTTCAAAATATCCAAAGGGGGTGTTACGACTTTTTTCTCAATTGTTGACTTTGACCCCGTGTAACTTGAGAACGCCTCAACCGATCCAAGTGAATCCAACTGACTTTTCCTCTTCTAGATCTCCTCTTTTACCTCCCACCATCGGAAGTTCCATACGTTGAATATTTTCGGAGATAAGCCCCTTCGGAGGTCGATTTTTAAGGTCTTTTAGAATCGCCTCTTATGACCATTTTTAAAAAAAACTTCTTTAGAAGTTAAATTCACTCGAATTGAGTTTGTTACGTTGTTAGGGGATAGCAAGCGTGCCATTCCGATCAAAAATAGCAAAACAAATTTTCCGAATTTTTTTTCAAAATATCCAAAGGGGGTGTTACGACTTTTTTCTCAATTGTTGATTTTGACCCCGTGTAACTTGGGAACGCCTCAACCGATCCAAGTGAATCCAACTGATTTTTCCTGTTCTAGATCTCCTCTTTTACCTCCCACCATCGGAAGTTCCATACGTTCAATATTTTCAGAGATAAGCCCCTTCAGAAATCGACTTTTAAGCTCTTTTAGAATCGCCACTTATGACCATTTTTAAAAAAACTTCTTTAGAAGTTAAATTCACTCGAATTGAGTTTGTTACGTTGTTAGGGGATAGCAAGCGTGCCATTCCGATAAAAAATAGCAAAAAAAATTTTCCGAAATTTTTTTCAAAATATCCAAAGGGGATGTTACGACTTTTTTCTCAATTGTTGACTTTGACCCCGTGTAACTTGAGAACGCCTCAACCGATCCAAGTGAATCCAACTGATTTTTCCTGTTCTAGATCTCCTCTTTTACCTCCCACCATCGGAAGTTCCATACGTTCAATATTTTCGGAGATAAGCCCCTTCGGAGGTCGACTTTTAAGCTCTTTTAGAATCGCCACTTATAACCATTTTTAAAAAAAACTTCTTTAGAAGTTAAATTCACTCGAATTGAGTTTGTTACGTTGTTAGGGGATAGCAAGCGTGCCATTCCGATCAAAAATAGCAAAACAAATTTTCCGAAATTTTTTTCAAAATATCCAAAGGGGGTATTACGACTTTTTTCTCAATTGTTAACTTTGACCCCGTGTAACTTGAGAACGCCTCAACCGATCCAAGTGAATCCAACTGATTTTTCCTCTACTAGATCTCCTCTTTTACCTCCCACCATCGGAAGTTCCATACGTTCAATATTTTCGGAGATAAGCCCCTTCGGAGGTCGATTTTTAAGCTCTTTTAGAATCGCCTCTTATGACCATTTTTAAAAAAACTTCTTTAGAAGTTAAATTCATTTGAATTGAATTTGTTACGTTCTTAGGGGATTCCAAGCGTGCCATTTCGATCAAAAATAGCAAAAACTAATTTCCGAATTTTTTTTGAAGATGTGTGTTACCACTTTTTTCTCAAATGTTAACTTTGACCCCGTGTAACTTGAGAACGCCTCAACCGATCGGAGTGTGTCCAACTATTTTTTCCTCTTCTTGATCTCCTCTTTCACCTCCCACCATCGGAAGTTCCGTAGGTGCAACATTTTCGGAGATAAGCCCCTTCGGAGGGCGACTTTTAAGCTCTTTTAGAATCGCCTCTTATGACCTTGTTTAAAAAAACTTCTTTAGAAGTTAAATTCACTCGAATTGAGTTTGTTACGTTGTTAGGGGATAGCAAGCGTGCAATTCCGATCAAAAATAGCAAAAAAAATTTTCCGAAATTTTTTTCAAAATATCCAAAGGGGGTGTTACGACTTTTTTCTCAATTGTTGACTTTGACCCCGTGTAACTTGAGAACGCCTCAACCGATCCAAGTGAATCCAACTGATTTTTCCTCTTCTAGATCTCCTCTTTTACCTCCCACCATCGGAAGTTCCATACGTTCAATATTTTCGGAGATAAGCCCCTTCGGAGGTCGATTTTTAAGCTCTTTTAGAATCGCCTCTTATGACCATTTAAAAAAAAACTTCTTTAGAATTTAAATTCACTCAAATTGAGTTTGTTACGTTGTTAGGGGATAGCAAGCGTGCCATTCCGATCAAAAATAGCAAAAAAAATTTCCCGAAATTGTTTTCAAAATATCCAAAGGGAGTATTACGACTTTTTTCTCAATTGTTAAATCTGACCCCGTGTAACTTGAGAACGCCTCAACCGACCGGAGTGAATCCAACTGTTTTTTCCTCTTCTTGATCTCCTCTTTCACCTCCTACCATCGGAAGTTCCATAGATGCAATATTTTTGGAGATATACCCCTTCGGAAGTCGATTTTTAAGCTCTTTTAGAATCGCCACTTATGACCATTTTTAAAAAAACTTCCTTAGAAATTAAATTCACTCGAATTGAGTTTGTTACGTTTTTAGGGGATTCCAAGCGAGCCACTCCGATCAAAAACAGCCAAAAAATTTTCCCAAAATTTTTTTCAAAATATCCAAAGGAGTATTACGATTTTTTTCTCAATTCTTAAGTTTGACCGCCTGTAACTTGAAAACGCCTCAACCGATCGGAGTGCGTCCAACTATTTTTTCCTCTTCTTGATCTCCTCTTTGACCTCCCACGATCGGAAGTGCCGTAGGTGCAATATTTTCAGAGATCCTCTTCGGAGATCGAGTTTTAAGCACTTTTACAATCGCGGCTTTTTACCGTTTTTAAAAAAAGCCTCTTTAGAAGTTAAATTCATTCGAATTCAAAAAAAGAGGTGGGGCGATGCCCCCGGCCCTCCTGGATCCGCCCTGGTGGAATGTTATTCCTGACCTGCAACAAACTTCGCTTCGAAAAATCGAAACGTCACATCTTTCAACTTGATAAAAATAACGCAAAACATATTAGAAGTATTTTCTCATTTTTTTGTCCAACTTCAGCCGAATTCCGAACCGCTGCCCACCATCCCGGCTCCCTCATATGTGCAGCCGAACAGCTGTTGGACTCGAAACACCCCTCGGAATTGAAAATGGGTGGAGTTTCTTACCCGCGCGCTCGTGCCACATGCCAAACGATAAAATTAGATCGGAAGTTTCAGTTCATTTCAAAAAGTTCGCTCAAAGAGGACGCGTAATAACAGTTCACACGGAAGAAGAAAAGTCATGTTCTAACCGTTTTTGTGCAAGAAAGATGTCGCAGATCAGTGTGGTGCAATACAACGCGTCGTCGGGCGGAGGCGCCCAAAAGTTGAACATTCTTCAGCAAAACACGAGCACGAATCACGCGTCGAAGAGTGGCGACAGGCATGTGATAGTGTTGCGGAAGCCGACTCCGATTTTGCCGCAGCCCAAAGACGATATTCTCATAACGAATCCGGGCCGAAAAGGCATAAAAAAGTCCGGGAAAGAAGTGAAGAGCAGCCCGCCTCCGATGGCTGTGGCGCGAAGGAACGCACGCGAAAGGAACCGAGTGAAACAAGTGAACAACGGGTTTGCGAACCTGAGGCAGCATATACCGAACTTTATTGCTCAGGCTTTCGAAAGCAACAACGGACGAGGAAATAAGAAGCTGAGCAAAGTGGAAACCTTGAGGATGGCTGTTGAGTACATCAGAAGCTTAGAGGATGTCTTAGCCTTGGATGGTTACGTCTTTTCCAAAGAAGAGGCTTCGTCTTGTCCGTCGCCAACCTTCCAAAACGACTCAAATGCTTCGCAGAGCGACTTGGGATACACTTTTGGGATGTCGCCCTCAGACGACGATGACGACTTCTCGTCTGTGACCACTTCTTCCCCACAACAGTACATCAGAATCAACACCTCAAACAACACCTACGAGATAGTGCCCTCCGCTTTGTACTCTGAAAACTCTGAGAACTTAGATCCAATGTCTGTAGAGCAGCAGCAGATGCTCTCTGATCCGAGCCTGCTAGACTCAGAACTGGATCTCAACAGCCAGGACTTGTCTTATCTGCAAGTGAACACTACAGACTCGCTGAGTCCTGGAATGTACAGCGAGGGATCGCTGAGTCCGCGCATCAACGAGCCCTCTACGACAAAGCTGCAGCAAAACTGCTTTATTCCTGTTTTTGCAACAGGAAAATTGGGGAACAATTTTAATGTGGAGATAAAGGCGGAGGTGGACGAGCTTCCAGTAATTTCCTTGAAGCCTGAGGAAGGTCTTTCAGCTGAAGCTACCAGTTGGTGGCATCATCACAGCAGCGACATACCAGGCGGCGGTAGCTAGCAGGTTTTTTTCGTATATTTTTGTATGCAAATGGTGAGTACTTTAGATGCTAAATTAATGCTTTGAATACTAATTGCTTAGGTGTTAAGCCAAAAGGTCAAACTTGGAAATTTGCAAGGCAACAATGAAAGCTAAAATTAAGCTGTTTTGTTCGGAGGTTTTATTTGTTTTTTATGACCTTTGCCATTCGCACTCTAATTTAATCAATTTCAGATTTTTTCGAAAATTTGATCTCATGGAGAAGATAGACTACAAAGGAGATTGTAATGCAGTGAGATGCATGAGGACGATACTTCAGTATTTAATTAATTTATTTTTATTTTTTTGTATATATAGTTTGTCTAGAAGTAACTTAATTAGAGTAATTTACGTTTATTTAAGTATAAAAAAAGAAATTTCTCTTTGAAGCCAAGGCCCTCAAAATCTATAAATTGTATGAGCAAATATTGCATCAAAAAAATGCCTAGATTTTGCCTTTTCAGCGTATTGTAAACAGTGACTTATTTAGGCTAGTGATTATTATTGTAAATCATGACAAATAGCAGACTTTGTTAAGTTTTTGAAAAATTTTATAATATATATTTTCTTAACTTATTTCGATTTTGTTTTACTTTAATATTAATTCTCAAAAACATAAGTTTATTTTTGAATTTGGCCAGATTCTCAAATATAATTTTTATGAAATAATTTTTCAAAATAAAATAAACAGAAAAATGATTATTTATGTAAAAGTTGGCAAAATTAGGTAACACTGTGTGTAAAGCTTCTACAAGACAAACGATGGAAATAAAAATTAAATAGAGATTTAAAGACAGGAATAGAAAAAAAGTTAAAATCTAAAAGAAAATTTTGTAGAAAATATTTATATCAAATATCAGCAAAGATGTGAGAAATTGTTAACAAAGGGAAACAATCTAAAATTATAAAGAAAAAATCAGGAATTACTAGTCAAAATAATAAGAGAAAAATATTAATTTACTAAAGGCTAACAAAAACAAGCCAACTAATAACAACGACAAATAATTAATAACATTTTTGATAATTAGCAAAAGAAATTGGAACAAAACTGAATTAATGGATTGAAAAAACAACAAAACAAAAATTACAAAGAAAGTAACGGGAATATAATTACTTTCTAAAAATTCACAAGCTTATCACAGCCTAGGGCATAATAGTTGCATTCAGAAACAGTATATATAGGGTGATTCACGTTATCCGACACGGAAGATTATGGCTAAATTTTAAAAAAGTTTTGTATATGGAATGGATGAGGGTCTATTGGAAGTACATTTTAAAATTATTGTCATTGTATACAGGTGGTCCCAAAAGTATAAAATTGATTAAAGTTTTATTTTTTTTAAATGAAACACCTAGTATATTAATGTATTTTCGGTATCTACGGACAAAAGTAAAGGTAGTTTTATTAAGGTTTATGGCATCTAAACCGTACCGTTTTTCAGATATTCGTGATTTTGTGAAAATGCAGCTTCAAATTTAATGTTTAATATCTCAGCACTTGGTTTCTTTTCAACCACCGAAATTGGCTGGTGGGCTACTAGTACATCGAATTTTTTGCGGTGTGTATTAAATATTAGCTACTGTGCACCAAATGTAAAAAAAATGAACACTAAATTATTGCAAACTTCAAACAGTAATAACTCGTTTAATTTAAATTAGACACCCTGTATTTTATAAAATGTAGAAAAATAGAAACTAAGAGGGTTTGGAGAAATTCAAATTGAGACTTATGTCCAAAATGGGTTAAAAATTTATCGAAAGCGTTTAAAAGTGCAAATTTTGACTTTCTGGAGGTATCCGGGTTAGAATATAGGACTGAAGTTTATGAAAAATGAGCTATTTCATCTAAAAAAGCAAAAAGCACCGACTTCATGTAAAAAAGAAAATTTTGATGTTTTCCTTTTAAAACTCAGTCTGGAATTAAGGACAAAATCAGTGAAGAATGACTCAAAATGTATAAAAGTATAAACTTGGAGAGTTTGGGGAATTTAATTTGATTGAGTATTGATATTATGGCCAAAATAATTTAAAAATTTGCGCAAAGCGTCTAAAGGTGCAAACTTGGAGTTTTTGAAGGAATTCGAGTTAGAATATTGGACAAATGTCGATTAAAAATGACCAATTCCATCTAAAAAAAACAGAAAGCGTCTAAAAATGCAAACTAAAAATTTATGTAAATGCTCAAGTTATTATTAGGACTAAAATCGACTAAAAACTTTATCTAAAACAAGTAAATTTTGGTGTTCTAGAATTCGATTAAAAATGACCCGTTTCATTTAAAAAAGCAGAAAGCGTCTAAAAATCCAAACTAAAAATTTATGGAAAATTTAAGTTAGGATAAGGACTAAAATCGATTAAAAATGATCGACTTTATCTAAAAAAAATTGAATTCGATGTTTTTCTTTAAAGTCATGATAGAACTAAGTCCAAAATCATTGAGAAATGACTCAAAATCTAGAAAAATAATCTGAACTAACCTGAAATTTGGAGGGTTTCGAGAAATTCAAATTGAGTTTATGGCCAAAATGGGTTAAAAATTTGCCAAAGCATCTAAAAGTGCAAATATGGAGTTTTTTGTGAAATTTGGGTTAGATTACAGGATTAAAGTTAATTAAGAATGAACCATTTGCATGCAAAAAGCACCGACTTTATGTAAAAAAGAAAATTTTGATGTTTTCCTTTTAAAACTCAAGCTGGAATTAAGGACAAAATCGGTGAAGAATGACTCAAAATGTATAAAAATATAAACTTGGAGAGTTTGGGGAATTTAATTTGATTGAGTCTTGATATTATGGCCAAAATAGTTTAAAAATTTTCGCTTAGCGTCTAAAGGTGCAAACTTGGAGTTTTTGAAGAAATTGGGGTTAGAATATTGGACAAAAGTCGATTAAAAATGACCAATTCCATCTAAAAAAAAACAGAAAGCGTCTAAAAATGCAAACTAAAAATTTATGTAAATGTTCAAGTTATTATTAGGACTACAATCGACTAAAAACTTTATCTAAAACAAGTAAATTTTGGTGTTTTAGAATTCGATTAAAAATGACCCGTTTCATTTAAAAAAGCAGAAAGCGTCTAAAAATGGAAACTAAAAATTTATGGAAAATTTAAGTTAGGATGAGGACTAAAATCGATTAAAAATGATCGACTTTATCTAAAAAAAATTGAATTCGATGTTTTTCTTTAAAGTCATGATAGAATTAAGTCCAAAATCATTGAGAAATGACTCAAAATCTAGAAAAATAATCTGAACTAACCTGAAATTTGGAGGGTTTCGAGAAATTCAAATTGAGTTTATGGCCAAAATGGGTTAAAAATTTGCCAAAGCATCTAAAAGTGCAAAAATGGATTTTTTTGTGAAATTTGGGTTAGATTACAGGATTAAAGTTAATTAAGAATGAACCATTTGCATGCAAAAAGCACCGACTTTATGTAAAAAAGAAAATTTTGATGTTTTTCTTTTGAAACTTAGGCTGGAATTAAGGACAAAATCAGTGAAGAATGACTCAAAATGTATAAAAATATAAACTTGGAGAGTTTGGGGAATTTAATTTGATTGAGTGCTGATATTATGGCCAAAATAGTTTAAAAATTTTCGTTTAGCGTCTAGAGGTGCAAACTTGGAGTTTTTGAAGAAATTCGAGTTAGAATATTGGACAAAAGTCGATTAAAAATGACCAATGCCATCTAAAAAAAAACAGAAAGCGTCTAAAAATGCAAACTAAAAATTTATGTAAATGTTCAAGTTATTATTAGGACTAAAATCGACTAAAAACTTTATCTAAAACAAGTAAATTGTGGTGTTTTAGAATTCGATTAAAAATGACCCGTTTCATTTAAAAAAGCAGAAAGCGTCTAAAAATGCAAACTAAAAATGTATGGAAAATTTAAGTTAGGATAAGGATTAAAATCGATTAAAAATGATCGACTTTATCTAAAAAAAAAATTGAATTCGATGTTTTTCTTTAAAGTCATGATAGAATTAAGTCCAAAATCATTGAGAAATGACTCAAAATCTAGAAAAATAATCTGAACTAACCTGAAATTTGGAAGGTTTCGAGAAATTCAAATTGAGTTTATGGCCAAAATGGGTTAAAAATTTTCCAAAGCATCTAAAAGCAATGGAGTTTTTTTGTGAAATTTGGGTTAGATTACAGGATTAAAGTTAATTAAGAATGAACCATTTGCGCGCAAAAAGCACCGACTTTATGTAAAAAAGAAAATTTTGGTGTTTTCCTTTTAAAACTCAGGCTGGAATTAAGGACAAAATCAGTGAAGAATGACTCAAAATGTATAAAAATATAAACTTGGAGGGTTTGGGGAATTTAATTTGATTGAGTGCTGATATTATGGCCAAACTAGTTTAAAAATTTTCGCTTAGCGTCTAGAGGTGCAAACTTGGAGTTTTTGAAGAAATTCGAGTTAGAATATTGGACAAAAGTCGATTAAAAATGACCAATTCCATCTAAAAAAAAGCAGAAAGCGTCTAAAAATGCAAACTAAAAATTTATGTAAATGCTCAAGCTATTATTAGGACTAAAATCGACTAAAAACTTTATCTAAAACAAGTAAATTTTGGTGTTTTAGAATTCGATTAAAATGACCCGTTTCATTTAAAAAAGCAGAAAGCGTCTAACAATGCAAACTAAAAGTTTATGGAAAATTTAAGTTAGGATAAGGACTAAAATCGATTAAAAATGATCGACTTTATCTAAAAAAAATTGAATTCGATGTTTTTCTTTAAAGTCATGATAGAATTAAGTCCAAAATCATTGAGAAATGACTCAAAATCTAGAAAAATAATCTGAACTAACCTGAAATTTGGAAGGTTTCGAGAAATTCAAATTGAGTTTATGGCCAAAATGGGTTAAAAATTTGCCAAAGCATCTAAAAGTGCAAATATGGGGTTTTTGGTGAAATTTGGTTAGATACAGGATTAAAGTTAATTAAGAATGAACCATTTGCATGCAAAAAGCACCGCCTTTATGTAAAAAAGAAAATTTTGATGTTTTCCTTTTAAAACTCAGGCCGGAATTAAGGGCAAAATCAGTGAAGAATGACTCAAAATGTATAAAAATATAAACTTGGAGAGTTTGGGGAATTTGATTTGATTGAGTGCTGATATTATAGCCAAAATAATTTAAAAATTTACGCAAAGCGTCTACAGGTGCAAACTTGGAGTTTTTGAAGAAATTCGAGTTAGAATATTGGACAAAAGTCGATTAAAAATGACCAATTCCATCTAAAAAAAAAAACAGAAAGCGTCTAAAAATGCAAACTAAAAATTTATGTAAATGTTCAAGTTATTATTAGGACTAAAATCGACTAAAAACTTTATCTAAAACAAGTAAATTTTGGTGTTTTAGAATTCGATTAAAAATGACCCGTTTCATTTAAAAAAGCAGAAAGCGTCTAAAAATGGAAACTAAAAATTTATGGAAAATTTAAGTTAGGATAAGGACTAAAATCGATTAAAAATGATCGACTTTATCTAAAAAAAATTGAATTCGATGTTTTTCTTTAAAGTCATGATAGACTTAAGTCCAAAATCATTGAAAAACGACTCAAAATATAGAAAAATAATCTGAACTAACCTGAAATTTGGAAGGTTTCCAGAAATTCAAATTGAGTTTATGGCCAAAATGGGTTAAAAATTTGCCAAATCATCTAAAAGTGCAAATATGGAGTTTTTTGTGACATTTGGGTTAGATTACAGGATTAAAGTTAATTAAGAATGAACCATTTGCATGCAAAAAGCACCGACTTTATGTAAAAAAGAAAATTTTGATGTTTTCCTTTTAAAACTCAACCTGGAATTAAGGACAAAATCGGTGAAGAATGACTCAAAATGTATAAAAATATAAACTTGGAGAGCTTGGGGAATTTAATTTGATTGAGTGCTGATATTATGGCCAAAATAGTTTAAAAATTTTCGCTTATCGTCTAGAGGTGCAAACTTGGAGTTTTTGAAGAAGTTCGAGTTAGAATATTGGACAAGAGTCGATTAAAAATGACCAATTCCATCTAAAAAAAAACAGAAAGCGTCTAAAAATGCAAACTAAAAATTTATGTAAATGTTCAAGTTATTATTAGGACTAAAATCGACTAAAAACTTTATCTAAAACAAGTAAATTTTGGTGTTTTAGAATTCGATTAAAAATGACCCGTTTCATTTAAAAAAGCAGAAAGCGTCTAAAAATGCAAACTAAAAATTTATGGAAAATTTAAGTTAGGATGAGGACTAAAATCGATTAAAAATGATCGACTTTATCTAAAAAAAATTGAATTCGATGTTTTTCTTTAAAGTCATGATAGAATTAAGTCCAAAATCATTGAGAAATGACTCAAAATCTAGAAAAATAATCTGAACTAACCTGAAATTTGGAGGGTTTCGAGAAATTCAAATTGAGTTTATGGCCAAAATGGGTTAAAAATTTGCCAAAGCATCTAAAAGTGCAAATATGGAGTTTTTTGTGAAATTTGGGTTAGATTACAGGATTAAAGTTAATTAAGAATGAACCGCATGCAAAAAGCACCGACTTTATGTAAAAAAGAAAATTTTTATGTTTTCCTTTTTTAAATCAGGCTGGAATTAAGGACAAAATCAGTGAAGAATGACTCAAAAGGTATAAAAATATAAACTTGGAGAGTTTGGGGAATTTAATTTGATTGAGTCTTGATATTATGGCCAAAATAGTTTAAAAATTTTCGCTTAGCGTCTAAAGGTGCAAACTTGGAGTGTTTGAAGAAATTCGAGTTAGAATATTGGACAAAAGTCGATAAAAAATGACCAAATACATATAAAAAAACAGAAAGCGTCTAAAAATGCAAACTACAAATTTATGTAAATGCTCAAGTTATTATTAGGACTAAAATCGACTAAAAACTTTATCTAAAACAACTAAATTTTGGTGTTTTAGAATTCGATTAAAATGACCCGTTTCATTTAAAAAAGCAGAAAGCGTCTAAAAATGGAAACTAAAAATTTATGGAAAATTTAAGTTAGAATAAGGACTAAAATCGATTAAAAATGATCGACTTTATCTAAAAAAAATTGAATTCGATGTTTTTCTTTAAAGTCATGATAGAATTAAGTCCAAAATCATTGAGAAATGACTCAAAATCTAGAAAAATAATCTGAACTAACCTGAAGTTTGGAGGGTTTCGAGAAATTCAAATTGAGTTTATGGCCAAAATGGGTTAAAAATTTGCCAAAGCATCTAAAAGTGCAAATATGGAGTTTTTTGTGAAATTTGGGTTAGATTACAGGATTAAAGTTAATTAAGAATGAACCATTTGTAAGCAAAAAGCACCGACTTTATGTAAAAAAGAAAATTTTGATGTTTTCCTTTTAAAACTCAGGCTGGAATTAAGGACAAAATCAGCGAAGAATGCCTCAAAATGTATAAAAATATAAACTTGGAGAGTTTGGGGAATTTAATTTGATTGAGTGCTGATATTATGGCCAAAATAGTTTAAAAATTTTCGCTTAGCGTCTAGAGGTGCAAACTTGGAGTTTTTGAAGAAATTCGAGTTAGAATATTGGACAAAAGTCGATTAAAAATGACCAATTCCATCTAAAGAAACAGAAGGCGTCTAAAAATGCAAACTAAAAATGTATGGAAAATTTAAGTTAGGATAAGGACTAAAATCGATAAAAAATGATCGACTTTATCTAAAAAAAATTGAATTCGATGTTTTTTTTAAAGTCATGATAGAATTAAGTCCAAAATCATTGCGAAATAACTCAAAATATAGAAAAATAATCTGAACTAACCTGAAATTTGGAGGGTTTCGAGAAATTCAAATTGAGTTTATGGCCAAAATGGGTTAAAAATTTGCCAAAGCATCTAAAAGTGCAAATATGGAGTTTTTTGTGAAATTTGGGTTAGATTACAGGATTAAAGTTAATTAAGAATGAACCATTTGCATGCAAAAAGCACCGACTTTATGTAAAAAAGAAAATTTTGATGTTTTCCTTTTAAAACTCAGGCTGGAATTAAGGGCAAAATCAGTGAAGAATGACTCAAAATGTATAAAAATATAAACTTGGAGAGTTTGGGGAATTTAATTTGATTGAGTGCTGATATTATGGCCAAAATAGTTTAAAAATTTTCGTTTAGCGTCTAGAGGTGCAAACTTGGAGTTTTTGAAGAAATTCGAGTTAGAATATTGGACAAAAGTCGATTAAAAATGACCAATGCCATCTAAAAAAAACAGAAAGCGTCTAAAAATGCAAACTAAAAATTTATGTAAATGTTCAAGTTATTATTAGGACTAAAATCGACTAAAAACTTTATCTAAAACAAGTAAATTGTGGTGTTTTAGAATTCGATTAAAAATGACCCGTTTCATTTAAAAAAGCAGAAAGCGTCTAAAAATGCAAAATAAAAATTTATGGAAAATTTAAGTTAGGATAAGGATTAAAATCGATTAAAAATGATCGACTTTATCTAAAAAAAAATTGAATTCGATGTTTTTCTTTAAAGTCATGATAGAATTAAGTCCAAAATCATTGAGAAATTACTCAAAATCTAGAAAAATAATCTGAACTAACCTGAAATTTGGAAGGTTTCGAGAAATTCAAATTGAGTTTATGGCCAAAATGGGTTAAAAATTTGCCAAAGCATCTAAAAGTGCAAATATGGGGTTTTTGGTGAAATTTGGTTAGATACAGGATTAAAGTTAATTAAGAATGAACCATTTGCATGCAAAAAGCACCGCCTTTATGTAAAAAAGAAAATTTTGATGTTTTCCTTTTAAAACTCAGGCCGGAATTAAGGGCAAAATCAGTGAAGAATGACTCAAAATGTATAAAAATATAAACTTGGAGAGTTTGGGGAATTTGATTTGATTGAGTGCTGATATTATAGCCAAAATAATTTAAAAATTTACGCAAAGCGTCTAGAGGTGCAAACTTGGAGTTTTTGAAGAAATTCGAGTTAGAATATTGGACAAAAGTCGATTAAAAATGACCAATTCCATCTAAAAAAAAAACAGAAAGCGTCTAAAAATGCAAACTAAAAATTTATGTAAATGTTCAAGTTATTATTAGGACTAAAATCGACTAAAAACTTTATCTAAAACAAGTAAATTTTGGTGTTTTAGAATTCGATTAAAAATGACCCGTTTCATTTAAAAAAGCAGAAAGCGTCTAAAAATGGAAACTAAATATTTATGGAAAATTTAAGTTAGGATAAGGACTAAAATCGATTAAAAATGATCGACTTTATCTAAAAAAAATTGAATTCGATGTTTTTCTTTAAAGTCATGATAGACTTAAGTCCAAAATCATTGAAAAACGACTCAAAATATAGAAAAATAATCTGAACTAACCTGAAATTTGGAAGGTTTCCAGAAATTCAAATTGAGTTTATGGCCAAAATGGGTTAAAAATTTGCCAAATCATCTAAAAGTGCAAATATGGAGTTTTTTGTGACATTTGGGTTAGATTACAGGATTAAAGTTAATTAAGAATGAACCATTTGCATGCAAGAAGCACCGACTTTATGTAAAAAAGAAAATTTTGATGTTTTCCTTTTAAAACTCAACCTGGAATTAAGGACAAAATCGGTGAAGAATGACTCAAAATGTATAAAAATATAAACTTGGAAAGTTTGGGGAATTTAATTTGATTGAGTGCTGATATTATGGCCAAAATAGTTTAAAAATTTTCGCTTAGCGTCTAGAGGTGCAAACTTGGAGTTTTTGAAGAAATTCGAGTTAGAATATTGGACAAGAGTCGATTAAAAATGACCAATTCCATCTAAAAAAAAACAGAAAGCGTCTAAAAATGCAAACTAAAAATTTATGTAAATGTTCAAGTTATTATTAGGACTAAAATCGACTAAAAACTTTATCTAAAACAAGTAAATTTTGGTGTTTTAGAATTCGATTAAAAATGACCCGTTTCATTTAAAAAAGCAGAAAGCGTCTAAAAATGCAAACTAAAAATTTATGGAAAATTTAAGTTAGGATGAGGACTAAAATCGATTAAAAATGATCGACTTTATCTAAAAAAAATTGAATTCGATGTTTTTCTTTAAAGTCATGATAGAATTAAGTCCAAAATCATTGAGAAATGACTCAAAATCTAGAAAAATAATCTGAACTAACCTGAAATTTGGAGGGTTTCGAGAAATTCAAATTGAGTTTATGGCCAAAATGGGTTAAAAATTTGCCAAAGCATCTAAAAGTGCAAATATGGAGTTTTTTGTGACATTTGGGTTAGATTACAGGATTAAAGTTAATTAAGAATGAACCATTTGCATGCAAAAAGGACCGACTTTATGTAAAAAAGAAAATTTTGATGTTTTCCTTTTAAAACTCAGGCTGGAATTAAGGGCAAAATCAGTGAAGAATGACTCAAAATGTATAAAAATATAAACTTGGAGAGTTTGGGGAATTTAATTTGATTGAGTGCTGATATTATGGCCAAAATTGTTTAAAAATTTTCGCTTAGCGTCTAGAGGTGCAAACTTGGAGTTTTTGAAGAAATTCGAGTTAGAATATTGGACAAAAGTCGATTAAAAATGACCAATTCCATCTAAAAAAAAACAGAAAGCGTCTAAAAATGCAAACTAAAAATTTATGGAAAATTTAAGTTAGGATGAGGACTAAAATCGATAAAAAATGATCGACTTTATCTAAAAAAAATAGAATTCGATGTTTTTCTTTAAAGTCATGATAGAATTAAGTCCAAAATCATTGAGAAATGACTCAAAATATAGAAAAATAATGTGAACTAACCTGAAATTTGGAGGGTTTCGAGAAATTCAAATTGAGTTTATGGCCAAAATGGGTTAAAAGTTTACCAAAGCATCTAAAAGTTAAAATATGAAGTTTTGTGTGAAATTTGGGTTAGATTACAGGATTAAAGTTAATTAAGAATGACCCATTTCATCTATAAAAGCAAAAGCGTCTAAAAATGCAAACTGAGTTTATGGAAAAGTTCAGGTTAGAATTAGGACTATAATCTATTAAAAACAACCGACTTTATTATAATTAACAAGCCAAACTTTTTAAAACTGTAGAAAAATCGAAACTTGGAGGGTTTGGAGAAATTCAAATTGAAAGTATGGCCAAAATGGGTTAAAAATTTACCCAATACGTCTAAAACTGCAAATATGGAGTTTTTGGAGAAATTCGGGTTAGAATATACAGTTAAATCGACCCACTTCATCTAAAAATACAAATTTTAATGTTTTTTGAGACAGTCAGGCTAAAAATTGAATCAGATAGCTGCTTAATTAAAGTCACTTCATAAGGAAAAATTGGCACAGTAAATAAATAAAAAAGCAGATAAGCACAAGTTAAAGTTCAAAAAAATAAGGCGACTTCAGGAACTTTTCTTTTCATTCTATCCATGCAAACAACAACCACTCAGATGCGTTTTAAAAGAAAATAAGACACTCAATATTGCTGATAATATGGAACCATTACTGGGTAATTCACAGTTACCCTGTATGTAAGCTTTTTCCCATTTGTCTCTGTTACAAAATCGCAGTTTTCTAAGAAATTGACGGTTTCTCGAGAAATTTACAAAAATAAAGTAAAAAAAGTAAAATTAAATTTGCTCTTAACTTGGCAGAACCTATTCGTAAATTAATTTATTGTTAAATAAATTCAAAATGTTTTAATTGTGACCCACCTCTTCTTAAGTTTGTAGTCACGCCATGCTTCCGTTGACAAAACTGGTTAAAATAAAGTAAAAAATATTTTCAAAATTTCGTTGCTTTATATTAAGGTGCAACTGTTAAAATGCAAAGTTTTGCAATGCCAACTGTTAATAAAACGCAAAAGCCAATATTTCAGAAACTGGAAGCGTAAAAAGTAACTTTTTTTTTTGTTGTATTTTACCTATTCTATGTCCGTTCTCAATGTGCCAACATACTTGTGTTTTATAGATTATACCAACGCCTTTGACTGCGTTCAATGCCACAACCTTTGGCGTGTTTTAGATGAGATGGCCGTATCAAGGCACCTTATATCACTCATCAAGAGTGTCTATAAAAATAGCAGAGTGTACGTATTAATAGAAATTGAGCTGACAGACCCATTTGAGGTAGAGAAGGGTGTTAGGCAAGGATGCGTACTGAGTCCTCTCTGGTTCAACATCTGTGGCAAATGGGTTATGAGGAGAGCATTGGAACACTGGACTGGAAGAATAACTCTTGGCGGCAAAAAGATCAACAACCTTCGCTATGCTGCTGATTCTACAACAATTGCGGCACCAGAGGAGGAACTCTGCGACCTGATCAAGCGAATAGAGCATTTCAGCAAAGAGATTGGTTTGAGAATAACTAAAAAGAAAACCAAAATTATGATAGTTGACCGAGCTAATAATAATAGATCAGAAATAAAGAAAATAAATAACATCGACACAGTTAACACTTTCATTTATCTGGGTTTATTAATATCCAACGAGGGCGGATCCAGTGAAGAGATCAAAAGGAGAAGCTCATTAGCGAAGGAAGCTATGACTAAACTATGGAGAAGTCAAGAAATCTCTCTGGCAACAAAAATGAGACTGGTAAGGAGTCTGGTCTTCTCAATTTTTCTCTATGGGTCAGAATGCTGGTTACTCAAAGTAACGGACAAACAGAAAATTGACGCCCTGGAAATGTTCTGTTGGCGTAGAAAGCTGAGAATCTCGTGGACACAAAGAAGAACCAATTAATCAATAATTCAACAAATAAAAACATCGCTAAATTTTTTGGTCACGTAGTACGAAGAAATGTCATTGAAAGACTAACCGTTGAGGGCATGGTAGCCGGAAAAAGACCCCGAGGTAGATCCTCCACTAGATATAAGAACCTCCTCATTAAAACCACGGGACAAAGTCTAGCCTGCACATTTAGGATGGCAGAGAACAGGGAGGAATAGAAACACATTGTTAAGAGCAACTCTTGAAAGCACGATTCTTCAATAAGAGATAGCGACTGAGAAAAGAAGAGGTCTATGTCTATGTTGAATTGTGAATCACCCTGTACAGAGGCTGTCTCATGTTCGATATTTTTTTCGGGTATCTCATTTTATATCGAAGACAGAAGAATGCGGCTTTTACGAAATGTTGTCATTTTTGTGTGGAACTAAAGATGGCGTTAATAGAATTTTCATAGTATTTTTGGTTTTTGAGATACAAGGTAGATCGAAAATTATCACTTTTGAAGAAGATAGAATGCCAAGTATTTTAGTATCTCAAAATTTTGATATAATTTTCTGAATGGGACACAATGTATATTACTAGATATTTGGAATCGCTCTCTGAAAAACCTCGCCAAAAATGAAACATCCAAAATTGTTTTATATATACGTATATGTATTTTTTTCAAATTGTGACATGAACCTTTTGGTAATTTAACATTTTGGAATTTCGTTTAACTTTTTAGTTTTACGGAAAATAAATATGCTCTAGTTTTCATATGGAAAAATAACAAAACTTATTTTATAACTTAATAATAACAAATATCTCGAGAACTGTTGGAGATTTCAAAAATTTAACAGAAAGGTTGCCCTATAAAAAGTCAGCTGAGGCGAATTCAAAATTAACAAATATCTAGGGAACTGTTAAAGTTTACAAAAGTTGAATAGAACCGTAGTCTTAGAAATAGTTAGCTGAAAACGAATACAAACTTCGTGGGTCTGTTTGGGAAGGAAACAAAATTGTTTTATATCTTGAAAAATTTAACTCGGGAACTGTTAAATGTTACAAAAATTCGAAAAAACCGTTGCTTCAATTAGAAAATATTGTCTGGGAATGATTACAAATTGCATGGATTTATTTTGGAAAATAGTCAACTTATTTTATACATTAAAAACTTGAAAATATCTTGGGAACAGTAAGGACATGAAAAAGAATACAAAATCATTGGAGTAACTCCGATCGGTACTCTCGTTCTAAACTTAGAGGCGATCAAATTTGGAAATTAAAAAAAAAAGAGGGAATACCCTTTTGGTCAATTTCGTAAAAATGTGCGTTTTTCTGTTTTTGCTCGAAATGTTTACAATCCCCTAGGCACGAAACAAACTTATTCTGAAATGAATTAGTCCCATAAGTGGAATTTTCTTTAAATGCCTCCAATTCTAAAAATATCTAAAAATCAACATCCCAAACTATTGAACCTACTAGACTTTTTTTGGTGGAAGGTGAAGGAGGGCATCAAAAATAACACAAAACAGTTACATGCATTGAGAAAATTATCCCCCTCCTCTCTAGTCAATTTAGACAAAATGTCGGAATTCTTTTTTTTTTGCTATTTTTGACATGATAAGAGTAAAATTATTGTCGTAAGTTGTGGCGAAGGGACAGGTTTTCTTTTTCAAATCACGATAGCGCCTAATTTCCCAAAATTGTTTTAAAATTGGCAATAGCCACAAATTCTGGTAGCTCCACAAATATGTGTAGAAGTGTAGATGGTAATATACTGGAAAAGTAAAAATAATAAAGTCATGATAGTGGCTTATGTTATAAAGAAATGTAACTATACCAAGATTTTTAACAAATAAAATGTAAAAAATGTCTTATTTTGAGAAAAAATTTTTGAGATATTAATATACATTCAAAAAGAGCACAAATAATCCTTTAAAATGAGGTGTCACATGATAAAGTTCTGATATAAAACGGCGGAGGAACAGGTTTTCTTCTTTATACCAAGATGGCGCCTAAATTCCCAAAACAGTTTAAAAAACAGGTACTACTACGTAATCAAAAACAATTTTAAATCATTTAAAATGATTTAAAACGCGGCTAAAAATCAAACCTAAAAGTAATGATGGTGGCTTATGTTATAAAGAAATGAAACTATACCAAGATTTTTAACAAATAAAATTTAAAAAATGGCTTATTTTGAGAAAAAAATATTGAGATATTAATATACATTCAAAAAGAGCACAAATAATCCTTCAAAATGAGGTGTCACATGATAAAGTTCTGATTTAAAATGGCAGAGGAACGGGTTTTCTTTTTCATACCAAGATGGCGCCTAATTTCCCAAACAGTTTAAAAAAACAGGTATTACTACGTAATCAAAAACAATTTTTAATCATTTAAAATAATTTAAAACGCGGCTAAAAATCAAACCTATAAGTCATGATAGTGGCTTATGTCATAAAGAAATGTAATTTAAACAAATTAAATTTAAAAAATTTATTATTTTGAGATAAAATTCTTAGACATTATTACGAAATCAAAAAGAGCACAAAGAATCATTTAAAATGAGGTGTCACGTAATAAAGTTCTGATTTAAAATAGCGGAGGAACAAGTTTTCTTTTTCATATCAAGATGGCGCCTAATTTCCCAAAACTGTTATAAAGAAATGTAACTAAACGAAGATTTTTAACTTAAACAAATAAAATTTAAATAATTTCTTAGTTTGAGACAAAAGAATCAAAAAGAGCACAAAAATCTGTTAAACAAAAAAAAATTTTTGTTTATTGGAGGAACAGCTTTTCTTTTTTATACCAAACAGTTTTAAATAATTTCAAATGATTTAAAATGCGGCTAAAAAGATTGTTTTTAACTAAAAAACAATCCTTATTCCTTATTAACTTAAATAAAATTTTAAAAGTATGATATTTTGAGAGAAAAATTTTAGATATTATTACACATTCAAAAAAAGCACAAAGAATCCTTTAAAATGAGGTGTCACATGAAAAAGTTTTGATTTAAAACGGCAGAGGAACAGGTTTTCTTTTTCATACCAAGATGGCGCCTAATTTCCCAAACAGTTTAAAAAAAGCAGGTATTACTACGTAATCAAAAACAATTTTAAATCATTTAAAATGATTTAAAACGCGGCTAAAAATCAAACCTAAAAGTCATGATGGTGGCTTATGACATAAAGAAATGTAACTATACCAAGATTTTTAACTTAAACAAATAAAATTAAAACATGTCTTATTTTGAGAGAAAAATCTTAGATATTATTACACATTTAAAAAGAGCATAAAGAATCCTTTAAAATGAGGTGTCACATGATAAAATTCTGATTTAAAATAGCGAAGGAACAGGTTTTCTTTTTTATACTAAGATGGCGCCTAATTTAAAAAAAAACTGTTCAAAAATATGCAATAGCCAATGATTCTGGACGGCATATATGTAGATAGTAACAAACTGGAAAAATAAAGTCATGATACTGGCTTCTGTTTTAAAGAATTGTAACTAAACCAAGTTTTTTATTTTAACAAATAAAATTTAAAAAATGTGATATTTTGAGAGAAAAATCTTAGATATTATTACACATTCAAAAAGAGCACAAAGAATCCTTTAAAATGAGGTGTCACATGATAAAGTTCTGATTTAAAACGGCGGAGGAACAGGTTTTCTTTTTCATACCAAGATGGCGCCTAATTTCCCAAACAGTTTAAAAAAACAGGTATTACTACGTAATCAAAAACAATTTTAAATCATTTAAAATGATTTAAAACGCGGCTAAAAATCAAACCTAAAAGTCATGATGGTGGCCTATGACATAAAGAAATGTAACTATACCAAGATTTTTAACTTAAACAAATAAAATTTAAAAAATGTCTTATTTTGAGAGAAAAATTTTGAGATATTATTATACATTCGAAAAGAGCACAAATAATCCTTTAAAATGAGGTGTCACATGATAAAGTTCTGATTTAAAATGGCAGAGGAACGGGTTTTCTTTTTCATACCAACATGGCGCCTAATTTCCCAAAACTGTTCAAAAATTTGCAATAGCCACAAATTCTGGTCAGCATATGTGCAGATAGTAATATACTGGAAAAATAAAGTCATGATAGTGGCTTATGTTATAAAGAAATGTAACTATACCACGATTTTTAACTTGAACAAATAAAATTTAAAAAATGTCTTATTTTGAGAGAAAAATTTTTAGATATTAATATACATTCAAAAAGAGCACAAATAGTCCTTTAAAATGAGGTGTCACATGATAAAGTTCTGATTTAAAACGGCGAAGGAACAGGTTTTCTTTTTCATACCAAGATGGCGCCTAATTTCCCAAGCAGTTTAAAAAAACAGGTATTACTACGTAATCAAAAACAATTTTAAATCATTTAAAATGATTTAAAACGCGGCTAAAAATCAAACCTATAAGTCATGATGGTGGCTTATGACATAAAGAAATGTAACTATACCAAGATTTTTAACTTAAACAAATAAAATTAAAACATGTCGTATTTTGAGAGAAAAATCTTAGATATTATTACACATTTAAAAAGAGCATAAAGAATCCTTTAAAATGAGGTGTCACATGATAAAATTCTGATTTAAAATAGCGAAGGAACAGGTTTTCTTTTTTATACTATGATGGCGCCTAATTTTAAAAAAACTGTTCAAAAATATGCAATAGCCAATGATTCTGGACGGCATATATGTAGATAGTAATAAACTGGAAAAATAAAGCCATTATACTGGCTTCTGTTTTAAAGAATTGTAACTAAACCAAGATTTTTAACTTAAACAAATAAAATTTAAAAAATGTGATATTTTGAGAGAAAAATCTTAGATATTATTACACATTCAAAAAGAGCACAAAGAATCCTTTAAAATGAGGTGTCACATGATAAAGTTCTGATTTAAAACGGCGGAGGAACAGGTTTTCTTTTTCATACCAAGATGGCGCCTAAATTCCCAAAACAGTTTAAAAAACAGGTACTACTACGTAATCAAAAACAATTTTAAATCATTTAAAATGATTTAAAACGCGGCTAAAAATGAAACCTAAAAGTCATGATGGTGGCTTATGACATAAAGAAATGTAACTATACCAAGATTTTTAACTTAAACAAATAAAATTTAAAAAATGTCTTATTTTGAGAGAAAAATTTTGAGATATTATTATACATTCAAAAAGAGCACAAATAATCCTTTAAAATGAGGTGTCACATGATAAAGTTCTGATTTAAAATGGCAGAGGAACGGGTTTTTTTTTTCATACCAACATGGCGCCTAATTTCCAAAAACTGTTCAAAAATTTGCAATAGCCACAAATTCTGGTCAGCATATGTGCAGATAGTAATATACTGGAAAAATAAAGTCATGATAGTGGCTTATGTTATAAAGAAATGTAACTATACCAAGATTTTTAACTTAAACAAATAAAACTTAAAAAATGTCTTATTTTGAGAGAAAAAAGTCAAAAATAGCACAAAAAAATCGGTTAAACAAAAAAAAGTTTTGATTTAAAATGGCGGAGGAACAGGTTTTCTTTTTCATACCAAGATGGCGCCTAATTTCCCCAAACAGTTCAAAAATTGCAATAACAACAGATTCTGATCAGGACATGTGTAGATAGTAATATACCGGAAAAATAAAGTCATGATAGTGGCTTCTGTTATAAAGAAATGTAACTATACGAAGATTTTTAACTTTTTAAACAAATAAAATTAAAAAATTTCTTATTTTGAGACAAAAAAGTCAAAAATAGCACAAAAAAATCGGTTAAACAAAAAAAAGTTTTGATTTAAAATGGCGGAGGAACAGGTTTTCTTTTTCATACCAAACAGTTTTAAATAATTTCAAATGATTTAAAATGCGGCTAAAAAGATTGTTTTTAACTAAAAAAATTCCTTATTCTGAAGTAATATTCTCTTTATTTCAGAATAAGGTAGATAGAGGGAAAGATAAACAGTTAAAAACTCAAACATAATTACATATTCAAAAAGAGTTCAAAAAAATCATTTGAGTCAACTAATGAGAAATATTTGTAATTGTTCTGAGTAAAATTTCTCAAATAGTATAAATATCTAAAAATCAACATCCCAAACTATTGAACCTACTAGACTTTTTTTGGTGGAAGGTGAAGGAGGGCATCAAAAATAACACAAAACAGTTACATGCATTGAGAAAATGATCCCCCTCCTCTCTAGTCAATTTAGATAAAATGTCGGAATTATTTTTTTTTGCTATTTTTGACCGGAGACATGATAAGAGTAAAATTATTGTCATAAGTTGATTTTTTTCTAAATGCTTCGAAAGGACATGAGAAAAAAAGAAACAATATTCTCTACAGAAGTTAGTAAGAACAAATTTCGTACTTGTAGTAATCTTTATATAATTTTTTTTTCTCTATGTATTCCTTTACACCATTCCTTCCTGCTATTGTAAAAATTTTATCTTTAAACTAAGTATTCCATATGTTGTAGTAATCTGATGAAGGCACCAATTTGTGTCGAAACGTCATTAAACAAAGAAGTTAGAAGCACCCGCTGTCACTTATTTTAATCAGACAAAAGGACCAGAACCCAAGATAACAACCAACCATACAATCACAAGGGTCCAAGAATCCAGAAGCCTACGCGCCAACCTTTGTAAGAACAGTACTACAATATTAAGTGCTATCTGGGGAATACCATCACCAGCTCACCAGTTGTGTATTGCAAAAGCCCATCCTAGTGACACCTTAATCGGTTAAATTACACAATAAATTCAAGGATCCTGCCTAGTCCTGATATACGAGGGGCAAGAGAACATTATCCCGGCTCATATTTTGCGCAAATTGTCAAACAAATCCCAGGGGCAGCCTCCCTTATACCGTGAAGATCAGCCTCGTTGCCTACCTGGAAAGGCAAAAAGGTAAAGATCAGACCGCGCTCTATATATTTAAATATCAGATTTATATTTCAACATTAAATAGCGCTCCTTTCGGGGGGGTTAAAGTACTATGATAAGGATTAGGTCTTGCCCCGATGCACTTTTTCACAATGCCCATATGGGCCTACCTGCAAGGCGAAGTCGACCTGAAACACAATACGCCCGACTATGGGACGCATTTGATATTATGATTTTCGATCCAAAGTCGTTGGTATGTGAATGATGGGAGGACTGGAGGTTGATTGTGCAATAAAAGGAGGAACGTTGTCGTATGAATTTCCAAGTGTGGGAACGATAATTATTATTATTATTACTATCCCGAGTGGTAAAAAATCCCCGATATGACTGCACTGGTTTCTTACAATACGTCTGACATTGAACATGAAGTGGTGGTATTCTTTAGATTCCCCAAAGCCAAGGCTTATTATATGGGACGCCCATTCACGGATTTCAGACATATAGAGAGTGCGTATTATTTCTTGTCCCGTCAGCCAGGAACTTGTTCTTGTCGGGCAAGAGAGAATTGAATGACCGAACGAGTGCTCATTGACGTAGGTCGTGGGAGACAGAGGCACTTTTGACTATGATCGTACATTAACTACGCGAGTCAGTCTCCTTAAGAATGGAAGCAGCAAAGAGCTGTGTAAGACCGCCCGAAGAAAGGCAAAAAAGACCCGATGATATATATCGTTCAGAGCTTCTTTCGGCCGTTAAACCATCGAAGACAAGTTGGTAGAAATGATATAACAACCACAGGAGACGGCCGTAAATCTTCGGTAATGAAAATTTATTTGCAATACGCAATTTAGAAAAGCATAAATCAATATTTTGCTCGATGGTACCCGATTTGAGTTGTTGAGGTCGTTGTTTCAGAAACTATTTTGTGGGTACCTTAATCAAACTTTGATATGATTTCTTCATTCAAACGTCAAGCTAGACCTAAATAATTCCCTTTTCTATCTATTATTGCAGCTCTAATAGGATTAAAAAAAACGGTCGGAGCACACGTGTGCTAAAGGTCCATTCTTTGGAAGATGCAAAAGAAGGCAATTTTTGTCCGAACGCCAGTGAGGATATAAAGCCGTGTGCCAGAAGCGATTTTGGTTGTATATATGTGGGAATCCATATTTTCGGTCCTCGCAACTGCAAGCTTTCAATGTTATCTTTTCTTATCCGTAGAAACCATTATAGGTATCGTATTATTCGACAAACTGCCGCTACGGTTATGAACTTTGAAAGAGCTTTTTGTTTTAGCAACTCGAGTGTCAGCATAACGCCTTATTTCTATCGAGTTTTTATATTCAGAGAGTAGAGTATTCAAGGTTTGTTTAAGCTTTTCGGTTTATTAAAAAAGCAGATTACAACGACGAAAGACTTAATTTGCAGTTCGAGACGCGACGCATTTTTGCCCAAATGCGTTTAAAGCCGATAAGACGATTCATTTGTTGTATTCTCATATTTAATTACCATCCGTATTTTATTCATTTCTCCAGTGTATTTTCTTTGTGTTCAATAAATCCTTATATCAAGTTATATCAATATCGCCGGACCAGAAGTGTTTTATTCCCTAGACAACATAAAAAAGCTTACATATATTTGGTATTATTTTTCCTTTCGACGCTTATAACTTTTAAACTGTTTGATGGGATTTTTCAGTGTACAGAAATGACGGGCTTTTCAAAAATGTATGTCCCAAACGCATAAAAGCGTTTTTTTTCGATATGCAAATTTACGACGGTGTGGCCGTAGATCCAGAGCTGTATAGGGCTCTCCATGGGTAGTTTTCTTCATATGTGTAGATGATAAATGTTGAAGTATAATTCCGATAAGTTAAATAAGTTGGACGATTTTTCCGATAAGTTGGGACGGTTTTTTTATTTATTTTTTTCTGTGGAAAAATTTTTCGCTCTAGAGCCCCTTAGTTAGACGATTGGCCCAATGAGCGTGGTACCCGGGGAAAGTTGCCTTGGACACTTTTAATTCCATCCCCTCAAGGATGTCACTTTAATTCAGGGGGAGTGAAAAATGTGCAAAAACGGTTAAGAGAAACTGTCTTTTCAGACTTTTTATGCAAACTATAGAGAATCTATAAAAAAAAGTCAACGAGACCTTCTGTCTTCTAGATTGAACCACAACTCGAAAAATTATTTTTATTTTGGGAAAAATCAGTGGCGTATCACTTTTTTACTTAAAATATTTTAGAGGCTTGTCTGAGTTTACGCCACTGGTGATACTGAAAGCAATTTTTCATCACAAAACATGTACTGCTGTTAACTGTCAAAGCCAGTAAAATTGCATTACAATATTCCATATGATTTCAGTAATATTAATTTAAATAATATAATTAAATTTGTAACTCCTTGTAGATCAAAAACTACATTTATTAGAAATACGGTTTAATTAATAAAATATATCCAAAATTACCTCTGTTATAACGTCCCCCTACGCTGCTGCCTTTCCTGCTCCTCTTCAGTTCTGGAGTTCTGTTTCTATTTACAAGTAACTCCTGGTTGCCCTGCCTTTTCAGTTTTCTGAGATTTTTTGTCGTCTGGAGCCTCTCTTGGGTGCTTTCTTCAATAAATCTGTCCCTGTTTTACATTGTCTTCATCTTTATATCCTCAAGAGCTGCAGGTATCTCTGTGTGTTTAACAAATTCAAATTTTGAAGCCTGCGTCTTCTCCATCAATTTTTTATAATGGCTTACGCTGCGCTTTCCCTGCTCCTCTTCAGTTTTGGAATTCTGTTCGTATTTGCAAGTAACTCCTGGTTGCTCTCCATTTTCAATTTTTTGAGATTTTCTTGTCGTCTGGATCCTCTCTTGGGTGCTTTCTTCAAGAAAACTGTCCCTATTTTACATTGTCTTCATCTTTATATCCTCAAGAGCTACAGATGTCTCTGTGGGTTAACAAATTTAGATTTTGGAGCCTGCGTCTTTTTCATCAAATCTTTATAATGGCTTAAGCTGCTGCTTTTTTTGCTACTCTTCAGTTTTGGAATTCTGTTTGTATTTGCAAGTAATTTCTGGTTGCTCTCCATTTTCAGTTTTCCGAGATTTTCTTGTCGTCTGGAGCCTCTCTTGGGTGTTTTCTTTAAAAAAACTGTCCCTGTTTTACATTGGCTTCAACTTTACATCCTCAAGAGCTACAAGTGTCTCTGTGAGTTTTACAAATTCAGATTTTTGCATCAAAAGAGCCTGCGTCTTTTGCATCAAATTTTTGTAATGGCTTAAGCTGCTACTTTTCCTGCTCCTCTTCAGCTTTGGAATTCTGTTTGTATTTGCAAGTAACTCCTGGTTGCTCTCCATTTTCAGTATTCTGAGATTTTCTTGTCGTCAGGAGCCTCTCGTGTGCTTTCTTCAATAAAACTGTTCCTGTTTTACATTGTCTTCATCTTTATATCCTCAAGAGCTACAGGTGTCTCTGTGGGTTTAACAAATTCTGATTTTGGAGCCTGCGTCTTTTCCACCAAATTTTTATAATGGCTTAAGCTGCTGCTTTTCCTGCTCCTCTTCAGTCTTGGAATTCTGTTTGTATTTGCAAGTAACTCCTGGTTGCTCTCCATTTTCAGCTTTCGGAGATTTTTTGTCGTCTGGAGCCTCTTTTGGGTGCTTTCTTCAATAAAGTTGTCCCTGTTTTACATTATCTTCATCTTTAAATCCTCAAGAGCTACAGGTGTCTTTGTGGGTTTAGCAAATTCAGATTTTGGAGCCTGCGTCTTTTCCATCAAATTTTTGTAATGGCTTACGCTGCTGCCTTTCCTGCTCGTCTTCAGTTCTGGAGTTCTGTTTCTATTTGCAAGTAACTCCTGGTTGCTCTGCCTTTTCAGTTTTCTGAGATTTTCTTGTCGTCTGGAGCCTCTTTTGGGTGCTTTTTTCAATAAAATTGTCCCTGTTTTACATTATCTTCATCTTTATATCCTCAAGAGCTACAGGTGTCTCTCTGGGTTTAACAAATTCAGATTTTGGAGCCTGCGTCTTTTCCATCAAATTTTTATAATGGCTTAAGCTGCTGCTTTTCCTGCTCCTCTTCAGTTTTGGAATTCTGTTTGTATTTGCAAGTAACTTCTGGTTGCTCTCCATTTTCAGTTTTCTGAGATTTTCTTGTCGTCTGGAGCCTCTCTTGGGTGTTTTCTTCAAAAAAACTGTCCCTGTTTTACATTGGCTTCATCTTTATATCCTCAAGAGCTACAGGTAACTCTGTGTATTTAACAAATTCAAATTTTGGAGCCTGCGTCTTTTCCATCAATTTTTTATAATGGCTTAAGCTGCTGCTTTCCCTGCTCCTCTTCAGTTTTGGAATTCTGTTTGTATTTGCAAGTAACTCCTGTTGGCTCTCCATTTTCAGCTTTCTGAGATTTTCTTGTCGTCCAGAGCCTCTCTTGGATGCTTTCTACAATACAACTGTCTCTGTTTTACATTGTCTTCATCTTTATATCCTCAAGAGCTACAGATGTCTCTGTGGGTTAACAAATTCAGATTTTGGAGCCTGCGTCTTTTCCATCAAATTTTTGTAGTGGCTTAAGCTGCTACTTTTCCTGCTCCTCTTCAGCTTTGGAATTCTGTTAGGATTTACAAGTAACTCCTGGTTGCTCTTCATTTTCAGTTTTGTGAGATTTTCTTGTCGTCTGGAGCCTCTCTTGGGTACTTTCTTGAATAAAACTGTCCCTGTTTTACATTATCTACATTTTTATATCCTCAATAGCTACAGGTGTCTCTGTGGGTTTAACAAATTCAAATTTTGGACTCTGCGTCTTTTCCATCAAATTTTTATAATGGCTTAAGCTGCTGCTTTTCCTGCTCCTCTTCAGTTTTGGAATTCTGTTTGTATTTACAAGTGACGTCTGGTTGCTCCCCATTTTCAGTTTTCTGAGATTTTCTTGTCGTCTGGAGCCTCTCTTGGGTGCTTTCTTCAACAAAACTGTCCCTATTTTACATTGTCTTCATCTTTATATCCTCAAGAGCTACAGGTGTCTCTGTGGGTTTAGCAAATTCAGATTTTGGAGCCTGCGTCTTTTCCATCAAATTTTTATAATGGCTTACGCTGCTGCTTTTCCTGCTCCCCTTCAGTTTTGGAATTCTGTTTGTATTTGCAAGTAACTTCTGGTTGCTCTCCATTTTCAGTTTTCTGAGATTTTCTTGTCGTCTAGAGCCTTTCTTGGGTGTTTTCTTCAAAAAAACTGTCCCTGTTTTACATTGGCTTCATCTTTATATCCTCAAGAGCTACAAGTGTCTCTGTGAGTTTAACAAATTCAGATTTTAGAGCCTGCGTCTTTTGCATCAAATTTTTATAATGGCTTACGCTGCTGCTTTTCCTGCTCCTCTTCAGTTTTGGAATTCTGTTTGTATTTGCAAGTAACTTCTGGTTGCTTTCCATTTTCAATTTTCTGAGATTTTCTTATCGTCTGGAGCCTCTCTTGGGTGCTTTTTTCAATAAAACTGTTCCTTGTTCTACATTGTCTTCATCTTTATATCCTCAAGAGCGGCAGGTGTCTCTGTGGGTTTAGCAAATTCAGACTTTGGAGCCTGTGCCTTTTGCATCAAATTTTTATAATGGCTTAAGCTGCTGCTTTTCCTGCTCTTCTTCAGTTTTGGAATTCTGGTTGTATTTGCAAATAACTCCTGGTTGCTCTCCATTTTCAGTTTTCTGAGATTTTCTTGTCGTCTGGAGCCTCTCTTGGGTGCTTTCTTCAATAAAATTGTCCCTGTTCAAGGAATGCATTGACTTACCAACCACCCTGTATTTTTTTGTAAGTTTTATTCACTTATACTTGCCTTAATTTCTGATTTACATATCATAGGATGTCCCAAAAATTGGCAAATATTACATTTTAGGAACAATTAAAGCTAGAAAACTGAAATTTCAACTGTAAATAGAAAAAGTGTATGACGTTGGTTGGTGAAAAGCTATGAACGAATCTGCCTAATTACTTAGCAAAGCCTTACTTTCGCTTCCCATTTCTACCTATACAAGGTGAACTGTCGCAAATCAAACAGGATGGTCCCATGCGAGCCTAATCAAACAAAACGACAAAAGAGGTCCGCGGGATGGAGGAAAAAAGTTTGTGTTTGTCAATAATACAGAGGAAATGTTTGCTCGGTAACCTAAATGTTTCAATATTTGTTCCTGTGTTTATGGGCAAACCTCGCTACTACTGTTTAATGCAGCCCTTAAGTGGGCTCATTAATTTTGTTTCCCATGCATTACTTATTAACTGAATGTTTTGTATTTATCACTAGAGTTCACTTCAGCTGAGCCATCAATCATAAAAACCAACCTTTCTTCTACTACTTCTTCTTCGTCGTCGTCACTCACACAACGTGCGTTTCTATTCAAAAAAGGTCTTAAATTGAAGACACTTAGGTGCCATAGTTGTCGGCTCCCCTCGCCCATCATCCATCGAACTTCCATTTTACCTGTATATCGAAAAACAAGTTTCGAAAAAGACGTCGTGGGAACTTCGCATCCTCGTTCCGAACCTTTGACCGTTTAGAAAATAAATAAGGTGCCCTTTTGTGCCGCTCGTCCTTAAGGTCTTTTCTCCTCTTCGGGACTTATGGCACCAATCTGTTACGAAATTTTCGATATGAATGACGGGACCGTTAAAATATGTGTATGAACATTAAGTTTGCTCCACTGAGTTTCGAGGATTTAGGAAATTAGTTTTAGAGGAAGCTTACGTGAATAATAATTACTTTAAAACTAGTATATTATTCAATAAACATATAGGTACTGATGTCGGTGCTGGTGAGTATCAAGAATTAGGGAATTTGGAGGTTTTTTGAAATTTACAGTAAAGAGGTCATCGAATTAAGTAGTTTAAAGCAAAAAAAAATTGCGAAATATTCATATTTGTACCAGAAAAAAAAAATCAAAAAACAGTTTATTTTCATTCGAATGCCTCTATGGAGCAAATATTCAGGAGGTTTATGGGCCGGGGTCACTGCTCCCTCCCCCCTCCATTCAATTCCATTCCAAATTCAACACTTTTCTGTTCTTTTTGATTTTCTAAAGCTTTGGAGGTGTCTAGAAAAAATCTAATTAAGGAACTAATTTTATTCTTATTGTGTGTGCTTTGTGTTCTTAGGGGATTGATACCGCCTCATTGCGATCAAAAACACCACAAAAAAAATTACAATTTTGTCGAAATTGACCAAAAAGGGGGGGGGGTTGGTTATACACTCTTTTTTCTCAATTTTCAACGTTTTCCGCCTATAACATCAAAACGTGGAGTAAATTCAACACTTTTCTGTTCTTTTTGATTTTCCAAAGCTTCTAGCTTTGGAGGTGTCTAGAAAAAATCTAATTAAGGAACTAATTTTATTCTTATTGTGTGTGCTTTGTGTTCTTAGGGGATTGATACCGCCTCATTGCGATCAAAAACACCACAAAAAAAAATTACAATTTTGTCGAAATTGACCAAAAAGGGGGGGGGGGGGTTATACACTCTTTTTTCTCAATTTTCAACGTTTTCCGCCTCTAACATCAAAACGTGGAGTAAATTCAACACTTTTCTGTTCTTTTTGATTTTCCAAAGCTTCTAGCTTTGGAGGTGTCTAGAAAAAATCTAATTAAGGAACTAATTTTATTCTTATTGTGTGTGCTTTGTGTTCTTAGGGGATTGATACCGCCTCATTGCGATCAAAAACACCACAAAAAAAAATTACAATTTTGTCGAAATTGACCAAAAAGGGGGGGGGGGGGTTATACACTCTTTTTTCTCAATTTTCAACGTTTTCCGCCTCTAACATCAAAACGTGGAGTAAATTCAACACTTTTCTGTTCTTTTTGATTTTCCAAAGCTTCTAGCTTTGGAGGTGTCTAGAAAAAATCTAATTAAGGAACTAATTTTATTCTTATTGTGTGTGCTTTGTGTTCTTAGGGGATTGATACCGCCTCATTGCGATCAAAAACACCACAAAAAAAAATTACAATTTTGTCGAAATTGACCAAAAAGGGGGGGGGGGGTTATACACTCTTTTTTCTCAATTTTCAACGTTTTCCGCCTCTAACATCAAAACGTGGAGTAAATTCAACACTTTTCTGTTCTTTTTGATTTTCCAAAGCTTCTAGCTTTGGAGGTGTCTAGAAAAAATCTAATTAAGGAACTAATTTTATTCTTATTGTGTGTGCTTTGTGATCTTAGGGGATTGATACCGCCTCATTGCGATCAAAAACACCACAAAAAAAAATTACAATTTTGTCGAAATTGACCAAAAAGGGGGGGGGGGGTTGGTTATGCACTCTTTTTTCTCAATTTTCAACGTTTTCCGCCTATAACATCAAAACGTGGAGTAAATTCAACACTTTTCTGTTCTTTTTGATTTTCCAAAGATTCTAGCTTTGGAGGTGTCTAGAAAAAATCTAATTAAGGAACTAATTTTATTCTTATTGTGTGTGCTTTGTGTTCTTAGGGGATTGATACCGCCTCATTGCGATCAAAAACACCACAAAAAAAAATTACAATTTTGTCGAAATTGACCAAAAAGGGGGGGGGGGGTTGGTTATGCACTCTTTTTTCTCAATTTTCAACGTTTTCCGCCTATAACATCAAAACGTGGAGTAAATTCAACACTTTTCTGTTCTTTTTGGTTTTCCCAAGCTTTGGAGGTGTCTAGAAAAAATCTAATTAAGGAACTAATTTTATTCTTATTGTGTGTGCTTTGTGTTCTTAGGGGATTGATACCGCCTCATTGCGATCAAAAACACCACAAAAAAAAATTACAATTTTGTCGAAATTGACCAAAAAGGGGGGGGGGGTGGGGTTATACACTCTTTTTTTTTCAATTTTCAACGTTTTCCGCCTGTAACATCAAAACGTGGAGTAAATTCAACACTTTTCTGTTCTCTTTGATTTTCCAAAGCTTTGGAGGTGTCTAGAAAAAATCTAATTAAGGAACTAATTTTATTCTTATTGTGTGTGCTTTGTGTTCTTAGGGGATTGATACCGCCTCATTGCGATCAAAAACACCACAAAAAAAAATTACAATTTTGTCGAAATTGACCAAAAAGGGGGGGGGGGGGTTATACACTCTTTTTTCTCAATTTTCAACGTTTTCCGCCTCTAACATCAAAACGTGGAGTAAATAAGGAACTACTTTTATTCTCATTGTGTGTGCTTTGTGTTCTTAGGGGTTGATACCGCCTCATTGCGATCAAAAACACCCCAAAAAAAGAATTACAATTTTGTCGAAATTGACCAAAAAGGGGTGGGGGGGGGGGGTTATACACTCTTTTTTCTCAATTTTCAACGTTTTCCGCCTCTAACATCAAAACGTGGAGTAAATAAGGAACTACTTTTATTCTCATTGTGTGTGCTTTGTGTTCTTAGGGGTTGATACCGCCTCATTGCGATCAAAAACACCCCAAAAAAAGAATTACAATTTTGTCGAAATTGACCAAAAAGGGGAGGGGGGGGGGGGTTATACACTCTTTTTTCTCAATTTTCAACGTTTTCCGCCTGTAACATCAAAACGTGCAGTAAATTCAACACTATTCTGTTCTTTTTGATTTTCCAAAGCTTTGGAGGTGTCTAGATAAAATCTAATTAAGGAACTAATTTTATTCTTATTGTGTGTGCTTTGTGATCTTAGGGGATTGATACCGCCTCATTGCGATCAAAAACACCACAAAAAAAATTACAATTTTGTCGAAATTGACCAAAAAGGGGGGGGGGGGGTTATACACTCTTTTTTCTCAATTTTCAACGTTTTCCGCCTCTAACATCAAAACGTGGAGTAAATAAGGAACTACTTTTATTCTCATTGTGTGTGCTTTGTGTTCTTAGGGGTTGATACCGCCTCATTGCGATCAAAAACACCCCAAAAAAAGAATTACAATTTTGTCGAAATTGACCAAAAAGGGGAGGGGGGGGGGGGTTATACACTCTTTTTTCTCAATTTTCAACGTTTTCCGCCTCTAACATCAAAACGTGGAGTAAATAAGGAACTACTTTTATTCTCATTGTGTGTGCTTTGTGTTCTTAGGGGTTGATACCGCCTCATTGCGATCAAAAACACCCCAAAAAAAGAATTACAATTTTGTCGAAATTGACCAAAAAGGGGAGGGGGGGGGGTTATACACTCTTTTTTCTCAATTTTCAACGTTTTCCGCGTCTAACATCAAAACGTGGAGTAAATTCAACACTTTTCTGTCCTTTTTGATTTTCCAAAGCTTCTAGCTTTGGAGGTGTCTAGAAAAAATCTAATTAAGGAACTAATTTTATTCTTATTGTGTGTGCTTTGTGTTCTTAGGGGATTGATACCAGCCTCATTGCGATCAAAAACACCACAAAAAAAAATTACAATTTTGTCGAAATTGACCACAAAGGGGGGGGGGGGGGGGTTATACACTATTTTTTCTCAATTTTCAACGTTTTCCGCCTGTAACGTCAAAACGTGGAGTAAATTCAACACTTTTCTGTTCTTTTTGATTTTCTAAAGCTTCTAGCTTTGGAGGTGTCTAGAAAAAATCTAATTAAGGAACTAATTTTATTCTTATTGTGTGTGCTTTGTGTTCTTAGGGGATTGATACCGCCTCATTGCGATCAAAAACACCACAAAATAAAAAATTACAATTTTGTCGAAATTGACCAAAAAGGGGGGGGGGGTTATACACTCTTTTTTCTCAATTTTCAACGTTTTCCGCCTCTAACATCAAAACGTGGAGTAAATTCAACACTTTTCTGTTCTTTTTGATTTTCCAAAGCTTCTAGCTTTGGAGGTGTCTAGAAAAAATCTAATTAAGGAACTAATTTTATTCTTATTGTGTGTGCTTTGTGTTCTTAGGGGATTGATACCAGCCTCATTGCGATCAAAAACACCACAAAAAAAAATTACAATTTTGTCGAAATTGACCACAAAGGGGGGGGGGGGGTTATACACTATTTTTTCTCAATTTTCAACGTTTTCCGCCTGTAACGTCAAAACGTGGAGTAAATTCAACACTTTTCTGTTCTTTTTGATTTTCCCAAGCTTTGGAGGTGTCTAGAAAAAATCTAATTAAGGAACTAATTTTATTCTTATTGTGTGTGCTTTGTGTTCTTAGGGGATTGATACCGCCTCATTGCGATCAAAAACACCACAAAAAAAATTACAATTTTGTCGAAATTGACCAAAAAGGGGGGGGGGGGTTATACACTCTTTTTTCTCAATTTTCAACGTTTTCCGCCTCTAACATCAAAACGTGGAGTAAATTCAACACTTTTCTGTTCTTTTTGATTTTCCAAAGCTTCTAGCTTTGGAGGTGTCTAGAAAAAATCTAATTAAGGAACTAATTTTATTCTTATTGTGTGTGCTTTGTGTTCTTAGGGGATTGATACCGCCTCATTGCGATCAAAAACACCACAAAAAAAAATTACAATTTTGTCGAAATTGACCAAAAAGGGGGGGGGGGTTATACACTCTTTTTTCTCAATTTTCAACGTTTTCCGCCTCTAACATCAAAACGTGGAGTAAATTCAACACTTTTCTGTTCTTTTTGATTTTCCAAAGCTTCTAGCTTTGGAGGTGTCTAGAAAAAATCTAATTAAGGAACTAATTTTATTCTTATTGTGTGTGCTTTGTGATCTTAGGGGATTGATACCGCCTCATTGCGATCAAAAACACCACAAAAAAAAATTACAATTTTGTCGAAATTGACCAAAAAGGGGGGGGGGGGTTGGTTATGCACTCTTTTTTCTCAATTTTCAACGTTTTCCGCCTATAACATCAAAACGTGGAGTAAATTCAACACTTTTCTGTTCTTTTTGATTTTCCAAAGATTCTAGCTTTGGAGGTGTCTAGAAAAAATCTAATTAAGGAACTAATTTTATTCTTATTGTGTGTGCTTTGTGTTCTTAGGGGATTGATACCGCCTCATTGCGATCAAAAACACCACAAAAAAAAATTACAATTTTGTCGAAATTGACCAAAAAGGGGGGGGGGGTTGGTTATGCACTCTTTTTTCTCAATTTTCAACGTTTTCCGCCTATAACATCAAAACGTGGAGTAAATTCAACACTTTTCTGTTCTTTTTGATTTTCCAAAGCTTTGGAGGTGTCTAGAAAAAATCTAATTAAGGAACTAATTTTATTCTTATTGTGTGTGCTTTGTGTTCTTAGGGGATTGATACCGCCTCATTGCGATCAAAAACACCACAAAAAAAAATTACAATTTTGTCGAAATTGACCAAAAAGGGGGGGGGGTGGGGTTATACACTCTTTTTTTTTCAATTTTCAACGTTTTCCGCCTGTAACATCAAAACGTGGAGTAAATTCAACACTTTTCTGTTCTTTTTGATTTTCCAAAGCTTTGGAGGTGTCTAGAAAAAATCTAATTAAGGAACTAATTTTATTCTTATTGTGTGTGCTTTGTGTTCTTAGGGGATTGATACCGCCTCATTGCGATCAAAAACACCACAAAAAAAAATTACAATTTTGTCGAAATTGACCAAAAAGGGGGGGGGGGGTTATACACTCTTTTTTCTCAATTTTCAACGTTTTCCGCCTCTAACATCAAAACGTGGAGTAAATAAGGAACTACTTTTATTCTCATTGTGTGTGCTTTGTGTTCTTAGGGGTTGATACCGCCTCATTGCGATCAAAAACACCCCAAAAAAAGAATTACAATTTTGTCGAAATTGACCAAAAAGGGGAGGGGGGGGGGGGTTATACACTCTTTTTTCTCAATTTTCAACGTTTTCCGCCTCTAACATCAAAACGTGGAGTAAATAAGGAACTACTTTTATTCTCATTGTGTGTGCTTTGTGTTCTTAGGGGTTGATACCGCCTCATTGCGATCAAAAACACCCCAAAAAAAGAATTACAATTTTGTCGAAATTGACCAAAAAGGGGAGGGGGGGGGGGGTTATACACTCTTTTTTCTCAATTTTCAACGTTTTCCGCCTGTAACATCAAAACGTGCAGTAAATTCAACACTATTCTGTTCTTTTTGATTTTCCAAAGCTTTGGAGGTGTCTAGATAAAATCTAATTAAGGAACTAATTTTATTCTTATTGTGTGTGCTTTGTGATCTTAGGGGATTGATACCGCCTCATTGCGATCAAAAACACCACAAAAAAAATTACAATTTTGTCGAAATTGACCAAAAAGGGGGGGGGGGGGTTATACACTCTTTTTTCTCAATTTTCAACGTTTTCCGCCTCTAACATCAAAACGTGGAGTAAATAAGGAACTACTTTTATTCTCATTGTGTGTGCTTTGTGTTCTTAGGGGTTGATACCGCCTCATTGCGATCAAAAACACCCCAAAAAAAGAATTACAATTTTGTCGAAATTGACCAAAAAGGGGAGGGGGGGGGGGGTTATACACTCTTTTTTCTCAATTTTCAACGTTTTCCGCCTCTAACATCAAAACGTGGAGTAAATAAGGAACTACTTTTATTCTCATTGTGTGTGCTTTGTGTTCTTAGGGGTTGATACCGCCTCATTGCGATCAAAAACACCCCAAAAAAAGAATTACAATTTTGTCGAAATTGACCAAAAAGGGGAGGGGGGGGGGTTATACACTCTTTTTTCTCAATTTTCAACGTTTTCCGCGTCTAACATCAAAACGTGGAGTAAATTCAACACTTTTCTGTCCTTTTTGATTTTCCAAAGCTTCTAGCTTTGGAGGTGTCTAGAAAAAATCTAATTAAGGAACTAATTTTATTCTTATTGTGTGTGCTTTGTGTTCTTAGGGGATTGATACCAGCCTCATTGCGATCAAAAACACCACAAAAAAAAAATTACAATTTTGTCGAAATTGACCACAAAGGGGGGGGGGGGTTATACACTATTTTTTCTCAATTTTCAACGTTTTCCGCCTGTAACGTCAAAACGTGGAGTAAATTCAACACTTTTCTGTTCTTTTTGATTTTCTAAAGCTTCTAGCTTTGGAGGTGTCTAGAAAAAATCTAATTAAGGAACTAATTTTATTCTTATTGTGTGTGCTTTGTGTTCTTAGGGGATTGATACCGCCTCATTGCGATCAAAAACACCACAAAATAAAAAATTACAATTTTGTCGAAATTGACCAAAAAGGGGGGGGGGGGTTATACACTCTTTTTTCTCAATTTTCAACGTTTTCCGCCTCTAACATCAAAACGTGGAGTAAATTCAACACTTTTCTGTTCTTTTTGATTTTCCAAAGCTTCTAGCTTTGGAGGTGTCTAGAAAAAATCTAATTAAGGAACTAATTTTATTCTTATTGTGTGTGCTTTGTGTTCTTAGGGGATTGATACCAGCCTCATTGCGATCAAAAACACCACAAAAAAAAATTACAATTTTGTCGAAATTGACCACAAAGGGGGGGGGGGGGGTTATACACTATTTTTTCTCAATTTTCAACGTTTTCCGCCTGTAACGTCAAAACGTGGAGTAAATTCAACACTTTTCTGTTCTTTTTGATTTTCCCAAGCTTTGGAGGTGTCTAGAAAAAATCTAATTAAGGAACTAATTTTATTCTTATTGTGTGTGCTTTGTGTTCTTAGGGGATTGATACCGCCTCATTGCGATCAAAAACACCACAAAAAAAATTACAATTTTGTCGAAATTGACCAAAAAGGGGGGGGGGGGGTTATACACTCTTTTTTCTCAATTTTCAACGTTTTCCGCCTCTAACATCAAAACGTGGAGTAAATTCAACACTTTTCTGTTCTTTTTGATTTTCCAAAGCTTCTAGCTTTGGAGGTGTCTAGAAAAAATCTAATTAAGGAACTAATTTTATTCTTATTGTGTGTGCTTTGTATTCTTTGGGGATTGATACCGCCTCATTGCGATCAAAAACACCACAAAAAAAAATTACAATTTTGTCGAAATTGACCAAAAAGGGGGGGGGGGGGTTATACACTCTTTTTTCTCAATTTTCAACGTTTTCCGCCTATAACATCAAAACGTGGAGTAAATTCAACACTTTTCTGTTCTTTTTGATTTTCTAAAGCTTTGGAGGTGTCTAGAAAAAATCTAATTAAGGAACTAATTTTATTCTTATTGTGTGTGCTTTGTGTTCTTAGGGGATTGATACCGCCTCATTGCGATCAAAAACACCACAAAAAAAAATTACAATTTTGTCGAAATTGACCAAAAAGGGGGGGGGGGGGTTATACACTCTTTTTTCTCAATTTTCACCGTTTTCCGCCTCTAACATCAAAACGTGGAGTAAATTCAACACTTTTCTGTTCTTTTTGATTTTCCAAAGCTTTGGAGGTGTCTAGAAAAAATCTAATTAAGGAACTAATTTTATTCTTATTGTGTGTGCTTTGTGTTCTTAGGGGATTGATACCGCCTCATTGCGATCAAAAACACCACAAAAAAAATTACAATTTTGTCGAAATTGACCAAAAAGGGGGGGGGGGGGGTTATACACTCTTTTTTCTCAATTTTCACCGTTTTCCGCCTCTAACATCAAAACGTGGAGTAAATTCAACACTTTTCTGTTCTTTTTGATTTTCCAAAGCTTTGGAGGTGTCTAGAAAAAATCTAATTAAGGAACTAATTTTATTCTTATTGTGTGTGCTTTGTGTTCTTAGGGGATTGATACCGCCTCATTGCGATCAAAAACACCACAAAAAAAAATTACAATTTTGTCGAAATTGACCAAAAAAGGGAGGGGGGGTTGGTTATACACTCTTTTTTCTCAATTTGCAACGTTTTCCGCCTCTAACATCAAAACGTGGAGTAAATTCAACACTTTTCTGTTCTTTTTGATTTTCCAAAGCTTCTAGCTTTGGAGGTGTCTAGAAAAAATCTAATTAAGGAACTAATTTTATTCTTATTGTGTGAGCTTTGTGTTCTTAGGGGATTGATACCGCCTCATTGCGATCAAAAACACCACAAAAAAAAATTACAATTTTGTCGAAATTGACCAAAAAGGGGGGGGGGGGTTATACACTCTTTTTTCTCAATTTTCAACGTTTTCCGCCTCGAACATCAAAACGTGGAGTAAATTCAACACTTTTCTGTTCTTTTTGATTTTCTAAAGCTTTAGAGGTGTCTAGAAAAAATCTAATTAAGGAACTAATTTTATTCTTATTGTGTGTGCTTTGTGTTCTTAGGGGATTGATACCGCCTCATTGCGATCAAAAACACCACAAAAAAAAATTACAATTTTGTCGAAATTGACCAAAAAGGGGGGGGGGGGGTTATACACTCTTTTTTCTCAATTTTCAACGTTTTCCGCCTCTAACATCAAAACGTGGAGTAAATTCAACACTTTTCTGTTCTTTTTGATTTTCTAAAGCTTTAGAGGTGTCTAGAAAAAATCTAATTAAGGAACTAATTTTATTCTTATTGTGTGTGCTTTGTGTTCTTAGGGGATTGATACCGCCTCATTGCGATCAAAAACACCACAAAAAAAAATTACAATTTTGTCGAAATTGACCAAAAAGGGGGGGGGGGTTGGTTATACACTCTTTTTTCTCAATTTGCAACGTTTTCCGCCTCTAACATCAAAACGTGGAGTAAATTCAACACTTTTCTGTTCTTTTTGATTTTCCAAAGCTTCTAGCTTTGGAGGTGTCTAGAAAAATCTAATTAAGGAACTAATTTTATTCTTATTGTGTGAGCTTTGTGTTCTTAGGGGATTGATACCGCCTCATTGCGATCAAAAACACCACAAAAAAAATTACAATTTTGTCGAAATTGACCAAAAAGGGGGGGGGGGGTTATACACTCTTTTTTCTCAATTTTCAACGTTTTCCGCCTCTAACATCAAAACGTGGAGTAAATTCAACACTTTTCTGTTCTTTTTGATTTTCCCAAGCTTTGGAGGTGTCTAGAAAAAATCTAATTAAGGAACTAATTTTATTCTTATTGTGTGTGCTTTGTGTTCTTAGGGGATTGATACCGCCTCATTGCGATCAAAAACACCACAAAAAAAATTACAATTTTGTCGAAATTGACCAAAAAGGGGGGGGGGGGGTTATACACTCTTTTTTCTCAATTTTCACCGTTTTCCGCCTCTAACATCAAAACGTGGAGTAAATTCAACACTTTTCTGTTCTTTTTGATTTTCCAAAGCTTTGGAGGTGTCTAGAAAAAATCTAATTAAGGAACTAATTTTATTCTTATTGTGTGTGCTTTGTGTTCTTAGGGGATTGATACCGCCTCATTGCGATCAAAAACACCACAAAAAAAATTACAATTTTGTCGAAATTGACCAAAAAGGGGGGGGGGGGTTATACACTCTTTTTTCTCAATTTTCACCGTTTTCCGCCTCTAACATCAAAACGTGGAGTAAATTCAACACTTTTCTGTTCTTTTTGATTTTCCAAAGCTTTGGAGGTGTCTAGAAAAAATCTAATTAAGGAACTAATTTTATTCTTATTGTGTGTGCTTTGTGTTCTTAGGGGATTGATACCGCCTCATTGCGATCAAAAACACCACAAAAAAAAATTACAATTTTGTCGAAATTGACCAAAAAAGGGAGGGGGGGTTGGTTATACACTCTTTTTTCTCAATTTGCAACGTTTTCCGCCTCTAACATCAAAACGTGGAGTAAATTCAACACTTTTCTGTTCTTTTTGATTTTCCAAAGCTTCTAGCTTTGGAGGTGTCTAGAAAAAATCTAATTAAGGAACTAATTTTATTCTTATTGTGTGAGCTTTGTGTTCTTAGGGGATTGATACCGCCTCATTGCGATCAAAAACACCACAAAAAAAAATTACAATTTTGTCGAAATTGACCAAAAAGGGGGGGGGGGGGTTATACACTCTTTTTTCTCAATTTTCAACGTTTTCCGCCTCTAACATCAAAACGTGGAGTAAATTCAACACTTTTCTGTTCTTTTTGATTTTCCAAAGCTTTGGAGGTGTCTAGAAAAAATCTAATTAAGGAACTAATTTTATTCTTATTGTGTGTGCTTTGTGTTCTTAGGGGATTGATACCGCCTCATTGCGATCAAAAACACCACAAAAAAAAATTACAATTTTGTCGAAATTGACCAAAAAGGGGGGGGGGGGGTTATACACTCTTTTTTCTCAATTTTCAACGTTTTCCGCCTCTAACATCAAAACGTGGAGTAAATTCAACACTTTTCTGTTCTTTTTGATTTTCTAAAGCTTTAGAGGTGTCTAGAAAAAATCTAATTAAGGAACTAATTTTATTCTTATTGTGTGTGCTTTGTGTTCTTAGGGGATTGATACCGCCTCATTGCGATCAAAAACACCACAAAAAAAATTACAATTTTGTCGAAATTGACCAAAAAGGGGGGGGGGGTT